>JAVJIX010000047.1:4237500-4372500 GCA_036785185.1 Paratrypauchen microcephalus | reverse complement strand
CAGAGTTAAAGGGATAGTGCGTTTTTTAAAAAAAAAATTTTTTTTAATGTTAATCTGTATGGGTTTCCTTCTAAAAGTTACGTGTGTTGACACTGGCTTACCTCTGACAGTTTCCGCTCAGCCCGGTTTGGCTCGCATTCTGGAGCTCACATAATTAGGTCCAGTAACTATGAAATATAGCTTGTTTTTCTTCTCAAAACAAAACATTTGTTCGAAAGGTGATATATTTGCGTCCGAAACAGTTGTCCACGAAAAATCCAGCAGCGTTGTTAGCATTTGCATATCTCGTCTCGATTCGTATCGCTGCGCGCCTATGACTTATTATTAGCCTGTTAGCCCTTAGCGGAAGTGAACGACGGATGTGGTCCGCCGTAAGGGGAAGTTTACGAGTGAACAGGCTGATAGAGTCAATACGCGAATGCGAAATATGCTGCTGGATTTTTCGTGGACAACTGTTTTGGAGGCTAATATATCACCTTTCGGACAAATGTTTTGTTTTGAGAAGAAAAACAATCTTTATTTCATATCCCCGCAAAGTTACTGGACCTAATTACGTGGGCTCCAGAACGCGAGCCGAACCGAGTTGAGCGGAAACTGTCAGAGGTAAGCCAGTGTCAACACACGTAACTTTTAGAAGGAAACCCATACAGATGAACATTTTTTAAAAAAAACGCACTATCCCTTTAACATTAAAAAAAGTACTATCCCTTTAAACTGTCCAGAGTTAAACTGTCCAGAGTAAAACTGTCCAGAGTTAAACTGTCCAGAGTTAAACTGACCAGAGTTAAACTGTCCAGAGTTAAACTGACCAAAGTTAAAGTGTCCAGAGTTAAAGTGACCAGAGTTAAAATGATCAGAGTTAAACTGTCCAGAGTTAAACTGACGAGAGTTAAACTGTCCAGAGTTAAACTGACCAGAGTTAAACTGTCCAGAGTTGAAGTGACTTTCACAAGTTCACGTGCCTCCAGTGTGACTGTGAGGCGCACGTACATTTAGGTGCTGAATAAAACCTTACTTACGTCAGTGTGGGGTGGTGGTTAGAGCCCCGAACGTGTTATTTTCTTCACAGGTGACATGAGGCCCACACGCCCTCTTACTCATATTTTTAGAACCTGTTTATCGGAGTCCTTAAAGGACACTAAACAACTTCTCGGCATATGTGCGATTGTAAGACTTCATTTACTTTATTCTGAAGCCAAAGTATTCATCGCAGTCAAACCAGATACAAGTTTTACTGGAGGTTTGTTCTTGTCGAATCTGCAAATGAAACAGTGCGTCACATACAAACGATAAAACCTCTTGGTGTGCACAGGCCTGATTCAGCCTGAAGGGGGCACAAACATGTAAACACCAGCGAAATCACATCTTGACATGATCCCACGGAGAACCGAACACCGGCAGCACCTGACTGCACCTTATTTGAAATTGCAGCACCCGCTAGGCCCACAGTGAACATAAAACATGTGATAAACAAGACAATAAACACCATGACTAAAACATCACATAGGCTATACCCGTAGCAGAAGTAAAAAAGGCTTGGATATAATACAAATAAGTAAAACGCACAATGTGGAGCGGAATAAAGCTCAAATGTGTCATTTAAGCAGCAGTGTCATGGGAAGGGTGGGGGGGGGCAGGGAGAGAGTTCAGCATCCTGACAGCTTGGTGGATGAAGCTGTCTTTCAGTCTGCTGGTCTTGGCCCTGAGTAGGGTGACCACCAGCATGAAACAGGAAAGGAGGACACTTGTGTCCAAAAAGGAGGACAAAGGCCCTAAAGTGAGGGGGGGTGTGTGTTGTAATGCTGGATATTCTACAGTGTAGCCATGTCCAACGTTTACTCTAAGCTGCGCGCCTGCACAATTGCGCACTGCTCGCACATTCTCAGCGCACAAGAAAACCTAATGAAAGAGCTTTTAGCAGATCTCCGCTTTTATTCAGCCACGAGGTCATTTTTTAATATCTGCAAAGTGCGAGCCGCGCGAGGGTTATGGGGGGTGGGAGTGGGGTGGGGGGGTGCATTTCGGATGTCGCGCACAGGATCCAGCGCTCAGGGAGTTAGTGTGTTTGCTCAAACACATTAAAAATTAGGGGGAACATTGGCCATGTCCCAATTCCAAGTATTACTAGTCGCAATAGAATAATATTTTTGTCTTGAGGGAACAAGGAGCAGACCACCCGGCTCATTGAGCTGAGGCGGGACCTGTTCCATTTCGCAGACGCCCATGTGATCCCCGGACTGCACTCAGGGCTCAGCGAGTATGCACCGCCTCGACTGCAGGCTGAGACCACACTCCGAACCGTGCACTCGCTGAATTGGGAAGCGGCTAACATCGCAGAGTAGCAAGTGTAAATAATAGGTGTGGATTTATGATAATTTATGCAACGGTGGCTGACGAGGGTCCGAAAGGAGGACAAAATGTAAAAAAGGAGGACACGTGACAGACGGCTCCTCAGTCTCCTTCCTGATGGCAGCAGACTGAAGAGGCAGTTGGATGGGTGGGTGGGATCACCTCAGGGCTCTCAAGTTTGGGGTTGCGAATGAACAATTTTTTCCCGAGGGGGGGGGGGCGTCTCACCGCGTCTTACCATGGGCAGTTCGGCTCTGGGCCGCGCGTATTCCGCGCGTAAGCCGTCGGGGGGGGACACGTTACGCACAGACGGAGACACCGGGACGTGGCACCGGGACTGAGGCTCAGGACGTGCCCGGGAGACGGCGCGTCTGCTCCGGCCTCCGCTCGGACCGTGCGCCCGGAGCAGGGGGAGTTTTTTTTTCGCTGAAAACGCGCGGAGCCTGCATAAACTAAGCCACACAGACCGATTTTCTGGGCACAAAAAAAAAAAGAAAAGAAAAGAAAAAGAAATCAGCGTGTGAAATGCCATGTGTGGCGTGTGAGCGTGTGAACACGTCGAATTGCGTGTGTCACACTCTCAATGAGACTTGAGAGCCCTGTGTGCTCATTGAGCTAAACCAGGACTAAACCTTTCTTCTTTCTTTCTGTTTTATAAATATTATGACTAGCAGCGGTTTTCCCACATTTTGCCACAGTTGTGCGTGTTTTACGGCAGCTCCTGTGGTCACGTGTGGAAGTGTAAAATGAGACAAACTGCGGCGGTAAGAGCGTTAAACCACCCGGAATAACGGGAAATAACGACACGGAGACTCGAGCCGGAGACTTGAACCGGAGGCACCGGCCGGTCCCGTGTCCGTTCACTGAGTTTCAGGGTAAATGTGACTCAAAAACCCGCGACTCCGCGGTGTTTTAGCCGTTAGCTTAGCCGCCGTGCTAACCCCAGGCGCGGACCTGAAAACCCCGAAAACAGTTTAGACCTGGTTCAGCTCTGGTCCGGTCCTGGTTCAGTCTCAGTCTGGTCCGGTCCCGGTTCAGTTCTGCTCTGGTCCGGTCCTGGTTCAGTCCCGGTCTGGTCCTGGTCCGGTCCTGGTTCAGTCCCAGTCTGGTCCTGTTTCGGTCCTTGTTCAGTTCTGCTCTGGTCCTGGTCCTGTCCCGGTCCGGTCCGGTCCGGTCCTGGTCCAGTCCCGGTCCGGTCCTGGTTTAGTCCCGGTCCGGTCCTGGTTCGGTCCCGGTCTAGTCCCGGTCTGGTCCTGGTTCAGTCCCGGTCTGGTCCTGGTCCGGTCCTGGTTCAGTCCCAGTCTGGTCCTGTTTCGGTCCTTGTTCAGTTCTGCTCTGGTCCTGGTCCTGTCCCGGTCCGGTCCGGTCCGGTCCTGGTCCAGTCCCGGTCCGGTCCTGGTTTAGTCCCGGTCCGGTCCTGGTTCGGTCCCGGTCTAGTCCCGGTCTGGTCCTGGTTCAGTCCCGGTCTGGTCCAGTCCTGATTCAATCCTGGTTCAGTACTGGTCCGGTCCTGATTCATTCCCGGTCCGGTCCTGGTCCGGGCTTGGTCCTGTCCTGGTCCGGTCCTGGTTCAGTCCCGGTCTGGTTCGATCCTGGTTCAGTTCTGCTCTGGTCTCTTGTAGATGGAGAACTACACTCTCGTTGGTTCTGAGGAGCAGTCGGTTTCGTGTCCGTTTTCGTTTCTTCCCAAAGATGTGCCCCAGATCCGGGTCAAAGAAGGGAGTAAGATCCGGAACCTTCTGCGCTTTGCCCTGAGCCGCATGGAGCCCAAGACCGGGTCTGGACCAGGACCAGGACCAGGACCTGGACCGAACCCTAGACCCAGTGGGGGAAGGTAACAAAATACAAAAGTAAAAGTACAACACCCAAGTACTGTTTTTAGGTATGTGTACTTTTACTGCAGTACATTTTAAAGTATGTTTCTTTACCGGGTTCAGTCCTGGTTCAGACCTGGTTTAGTCCTGATTTAGACCTGGTTCAGTCCTGGTTTAGTTCTGGTTTAGACCTGGTTCAGTCCTAGTTCAGACCTGGTTTAGTCCTGATTTAGAGCTGGTTCAGTCCTGATTTAGACCTGGTTTAGTTCTGGTTTAGTCCTGGTTTAGTCCTGGTTTAGTCCTGGTTTAGTCCTGGTTTAGACCTGGTTTAGACCTGGTTTAGTCCTGGTTTAGTCCTGGTGCACAGTGAACCAGGACTAAACCAGAACTAAACCACAAGTGAACCGTTCACTCGTGGTTTAGTTCTGGTTTAGTCCTGGTTCAGTCCTAGTTTAGTCTTGGTTTAGTCCTGGTTTAGGCCTAGTTTAGTCCTGGTTTATTCCAGGTTTAGACCAAGTTTAGTCCTAGTTTAGTCCTGGTTTAGACCTGGTTTAGAACTGCTTTAGTCTTGGTTTAGTTCTGTAGACACGGACAAACATATTGATCCTGTGCAGCTGATGTCATCAACATTCCCAAGGGATTGGATGCTAACTTTAGGCACTGCTCTGTCTTTTAGTGTTCAATCAAGCTCCAGCTGTTCAGTTTCCCCAGTTCAAATCAAAACCATTTTGAGAATTCCTTTCTAACAGAATATTTTTCTGTGGGATATAAAATCCAGAGTTCCACGTTTGTGCCACATCGATATTGAGGAATCTGTCAATATCTGCCAGTACCGATGATGGAACCAAAATGTCGCCCGTTTCTGCTTCACAAGTGTTTTTGTTCAACCCAGAGAGCCAGGACTAAAGCCACGACCGGACCGGACCAGCCCAGACCAGACCAGCCCAGACCCTCCAGAGTCCCGGTCCAGTCCAGAGTCTCAGAGCCGCTGTGTGGTCTTCACGTCTGTGGGGAAAGGAGCATCTAAAGCCGTCACCTGCGCTGAGATCGTCAAGAGGAGAGTTCCAGGACTGCACCAGGTACCACCCAGTTTAATCCCTGGTTTAGTCCCTGGTTTAGGCCCGGTCTGGTCCTGGTCTGGTCTCTGGTCTTGGTCTTGATCTTGGTCTTGGTCTTGGCCTTGGTCCTGGTCCTGGTTTAGTTTCAGGTCTGTCTGTTGCAGGTCTCTCAGTTGTCTTACAGTCTTGGTCTGGTTTAGGTTTAGTCCTGGTTCAGGTCTCTCTGGTCTAGTTCTGGTCCTGGTTCCGGTCCTAATCTCTGGTTCCGGTCCTGGTCTCAGGTCTCTTTCAGTTGCAGGTCACTTGTTTGTCTTACTCTGTTCTGGTCTGGTTCTGGTCCTGGTCTGGCGTCTCTCTCGTTGCAGGTCACATTTTTCCCTTCTAGCTGTCGTGAAGAGCAGACACGCTTTTTCTCTCCTCCCTAAACCTTGCTCTGTCTGATGTTTTATTTCTCTTGTCTCGTCATTTTTCTCTTCTTGGAACAGATTTTAGAATCCTAAATCATGAATTGGATAAAGCTGGTCTCTACGCAATTGGTATATTTTTTTCATGGAGGAGCGCCGGTCCGGAGAGCTGGAGAGTCCCGAAGAAACTTGCTGCCTGATACACGAGGGACCTGGCACCGCTGTTACTGGAGGATGCGGAATGATTTACTATTGGAATTTTGATGGTAGGACATCTGGATTGGCCTGGGGGATGTTTTCTGACCCATCACTAATTGGAGAAGAGCGGATAAAAGAGCTCCGATCCACCGGCCACTCTTTTTACAGGGAACGGCGAACTCGGGGAGGGGGGGCAACATCAGAAGGAGAAAACACAGATGAACTGTTCCATCCAATCTGTGGAAACCCCCCTGGCGCTGGATAACATCGTGGATAAATGGATATGGAACTGTGGGGAAGAGCGGTGCAGTCCGTATTCATGATCATACATGTGGGGGGAGGATTGCGAGTCGCACAGACCTGCAGGAAGTCGGGGGGCCTGGCAGAAACCAGGGTTCTGGCAAATTGTCTGTTCGCCTGGGTTCTAAAATGTATTGATTACGTTAAATTTCCCCTTTGGTGTGATCAATTCTCCTGAAAATGTGATCCAACTGGACTTTGTTTTGACTGCATCTTCTGCATAAACATGTCCAAGGCCGACAGCTGCGGCTCATCTCACAGCACTCTACAAAACAAAGCACTCCACATTTGGCTCACACTGATATGTTTTATGTAATACTGCCCTGTCTGTTTTTAGGATGTCTGCCTCCACTTCAGTTTTCAATCAATTTCATTGATTTCTGATCTGCTCCCTTGCCCCACCCTTCCCTTTGTCGCCAAAGAAAAAAACACCGTATGTTACCTGTCCAATTGTTTTTCTGTCATTACATGTTGTGAATAATTGTCAATGATTGTAATTGCGTCTTTTCCACTCTGTATGTCCGAGTCGGCGGTGCGCACATGCACGTGGCCCCTCCCCAGCCACTCTATCATTGTCCTGCCTGGTTAGCGGGGAAACGAAATTTCAAATTACTCTATGTACATGTACATATGTTTTTTCGACAATAAAGCAAACTATGACTCGTTTGTCTTACAGTTCAGTCTTGGTCTGGTTCAGGTTTAGTGCTGGTTCTGGTCCTGGTTCAGGTCTCTCTCTTGTCGGATCCTGGTTCTGGTCCTGGTTCTGGGTCTGGTCCTGTTTCTGGTCCTGGTGGTTTCTGGTCTTGGTCTTAGTCCTGGTCCTGGTTGAGGTTCATGTCTGTCTGTTGCAGGACTCTCAGTTGTCTTACAATCATGGTCTGGTTCAGGTTTAGTCCTGGTCTGGTTCAGGTTCAGATTTAGTCCTGGTTTAGTCCTGATCTGTGATCTGGTTCTGGTCCTGGTCTCAGGTCTTTCTCTTGCAGGTCACTCGTTTGTCTTAGTCTTCCGTCTTGGTCTGGGTCTGAGTCTGGTTCTGGTTCAGGTTTAGTCCTGGTTTAGTCTTGGTCTCTGGTCTGGGTCTGGTCCGGTTCTGGTCCTGGTCTCACATCTCTCTCGTTGCAGGTCACTCGTTTGTCTTACTCTTCGGTCTTGGACTCTTGGGACCCCGTGGATCCAGGTCTTGGTCTGGACTCTCTCACGGTGACCAGGAAGACCCCCTGTATCTGGATCCTGCTCTCCGCCGCGCCGCTGGACAGGTGCATGCTGGGATACCAAACCCCTGGACGCTATGATGACCTGTGGGCCAATCAGGAGCCAGGCGGTGGGGCCACGGAGCACAAACCAGGAAGCAGAAAGAGGAGAGGGGGCGGAGCCAGGCCACACAGAGAACACAGACCCCAGGCAAAATAAACCGGACCAGGACCTGGTTTAGTCCAACTGTTCTAGTTCTGTTTTGGACCTGTTTTAGTCAGGACTGGAAAAAGCCCTGATTTTGATGCACTGTACACTGTTTTGGATGTCTCGAGAGTTTTTGGCAGCTCCTGGTGGTGGGCTGGTGTACTGCAGCCCGGGAGGGACATTCTGAAGTTTAAGGACTTGTGGAAAACTGCAAAATAAAAGTTTTATTTTAAGAACCTGACTGAACCCGTTTTATTAAAAGAGATTCAATTTGTCCAGTTGACAAATTGGATTTCTCCTTTTGGATTCTACCTGGACGACTGAGGGATTTTACACACAACTCACGTTTTGCTTGTCAGGATGAGAAGGTTCCATGTGGAGCTTTAAAGTGAAGCAGGTTTCATGTTCTTCTGACTTGGTTTTTGAAAGGATAGTGTTTTGTTTTTTTATGTGAATCTGTATGGCATCCCCCTTCAGCAGTGTTGTGCATCAACACTGACTTACCCCTGACAGTGTCCTCTTAGCCGAGTTCTGCCCCGGTGGAGCTGACGGAAGTAGGTCTGAAAAGTGAGCCAGGACAGTTAATAAAGCTTGTTTTTCTTCTCAAAACAATATTTGTCCAAAAAGTGATATATTTGCGTCACAAAACAGTTGTCCATGTAAAAGTCAGAAGTCATAATCGCTTGGTGCTATTTTCTCTCGAGTCGTATCACTGCGCTATTATTATTATTAGCCTGTTCACTTGTAAACATTGCCACTTGTTACTTGTCACTTACCTGGGGTGCAGAGACAGCAGTGCTCTTCAGAAGCTTCCTCCTCCGTGCTGGGCATACGTAATCCTCTTCACTAAAATGTGCATCGCGCACACAAAGCTTTTTTATTTTAGCCAATTTGGTGTCCACATTGAACCCTATGGCAAGAAGCCAAAGTTGCCTCAGACCAATTTGACAGGAAAACGGTTCATCTTTGTTGGTACAACCTGGGTAATCACAGGTCCGCCCCATTTTATATCAATTGTTTTCTTCTTCTAATTCTTCTTCATCATCTTCATCCTCTATTTTTATTCTGAGATTTCTAAATTGGCTTGCTGCGGTCTGAGGACGTAAACACTGCCAAACAACTGAAAAAGTGTTGTGTTCGTGTGCAGCTGTCCAGCTGGGGGCAGCGCTCAGTGATAGGAATCAAGAGAAAATAGCACCAAGCGATTATGACTTTTGACTTTTTCATGGACAACTGTTTTGTGACGCAAATATATCACTTTTTGGACAAATATTGTTTTGAGAAAAAAAACAAGCTTTATTAACTGTCCTGGCTAACTTGCCGGACCTACTTTCGTCAGCTCCAGAACCGGGGCAGAACTTGGCTCACAGTACACTGTCAGGTGTGAGTGTTAATGCACGACACTGCTGAAGGGGACGCCATACAGATTCACATCAAAAAACCCCAACTATCCCTTTAATGAATTTCTTTATTTGACATGGACAGTGCAGATTAACAAACATTTGTAATTACAGTATAAATATGACAATTATTCCAAAAGTGCTCATTTCAATGGAAAATAATTTCTTCCATTAGATTTTGAATTTTAAATCTATGTTTGAATTATTTTTATTCTGAAGTTGCGTTGGGCTGTGCCCAACGCAACTCATGGCTTTGACCCAAAACTCATGGCTTTGACCCAAAAGTCAGATTTTTAACAAATATGAACTAAAATGCCAAAATAAGGCCAGGGACAGGTGTACATTTCTGTTTTAGACCCATTTTCACAGCTAATCAGTAGAAGAAAAGTGATTTTGGTGTTTCGTGGCTCCTTAACTCATTCACTGCCGGCCTGTTTTCAGAATTCTAACCCCAGAGTGCCAGCGGTTTCAGTAGAATTTCACTGATTTTCCAAGACCCACAGAATACTGAGTTCTTTGACTATATAAACATGGGACACATCAAAATAAAGTGTCGACTCTCTTCTTTCACCTGGAAAAAAAATTATGTTTCTAACCTTTTCGGTTCTCAAATAACTGATAGTAGAACATAGGGAAGTTTCAGCAAAAACACTGGTTTTTGAGCAAGAAATGGAGAAAACGAGCGTTTAGTTCAGAGAAGGATTTCGAGCAGATCAGTGACTTTGACATCAATATTTATCGATTTAGTGACACCTCAAACATCTAAAATAACAGAGAAAGAGATTTTTGATGACAAAGTACATTTTTTATTTACAAATATAAGAATATAAGGCTCTGTGAATTGAAAATTCGTTCAAATCAATAGTGCCAAGAGATGTTTACAGGATATAATATCTTTTCCTATAAAATAGAACTTTGTTGAGGATTTGTCTGAGGCCCAGAGTACAGACCCATAATAAAAACTAATACACACACACACACACACACACACACACACACACATATATATATGTACATACACACAAGCCCATGCATAAACCTTTACACACGCGCACGCACACGCGCGCACACGCGCGCACACACGCGCACACACACACACACACACACACACACACACACACACACACACACATACACACACATACACACACACACACCTTCATTCATTACAATTACCATACAGCAGCATCACTGCTCCAAGTCAGTAAACTTCTTTGGAGCTGTCGTAGTTCTGAAGAGACTCCCTGATCCGCGCAGCGCACACATGACACGCCCCCTCCTCGGGCACAGCAGATCTCTGCTCAGACCTCGCTGCTTGATCCGGCTTGTCTCTGCGATCCTCTGATCCAGGATCCTGGGTCCCAAGAGCGATCTGATCGCTCCATTAAGATTAAGCTTGGGCTTTTAGCCTTTATTGGTCTCACACACAATGACACACAGTGACACACGGGAGAAATTTGACTTCTGCATTTGACCCATCCTTTTTCAGGAGCAGTGAGCAGCCATCTTTTTCGGCGCCCGGGGGGCAGTATCGTGAAGGGTCTTGCCCAAGGACCCACACTGGTTAGCTCATTGCCCAGGGGGGGTTTGAACCTGCAACCTCCAGGGGGAAAGTCCATGACTTACCAGTTGAGCTAACCAGCCTGGCCTCTGGCCTCGCCATCTTACTACTCTGGCCAATACACCATACACACGCTGCACTCCTCCTTTCTTCCCCGGCTCTGATCGGCTAATAATGATACAACATCGCCATCTACAGGTTGAGAGATGTGAATTACACCTCAAAAGTTGCTCCAGGCCGTAACCTAGCAACCCCCGCTGAAAAAAGCAATTGACGTCTATAGACGTCACGGCACTCAACGGTTGGATTCGAGGGGACGTCAATAGACGTCTCCGGCACTGAATGAGTTAAGGGTAAACCCCGCCCACCGATGAGAACCAAGAGGCAGAGGCTTTTTCCTATTGGCCGTTCTCATTTGTGGCGGGGGTTTACACTTAACCAATCAAAGAGATGAGGTTTTGATGAGGCGAATTCTGACCAATCAGATCGCTTCACTGCACCATTTCCTGTTGTTCGATCGGATCACGTGGGATCGATTGCTTCTGCCTTGGTGTCTTGGATCTTTTGAAACTTGAATTTTGTTTGACTGCGAACTTTCTACTCTGAATTTTGATTGTTGAATTTGAGGCTTGAAAATATTTGTGCTGAATATTTAAAAGGTTATTTTTTTTCATTGAATTTTAAACATTTTGAAAACGTACACTTATAACTTTATTAACTGAATAAAGAGTTAAAAGTAGGGCTGTCAGTTTAACGTGTTAATAAGATTAATTAATTGCACTGCAAATTAAGGTGTTATAAAAATAAACAATTAATTATTAGCGGCAATTCAATGCACATTTGGTGTGCGGCGAGCGAATCGCTGCCAGGGCCTTTGAACGGAAAGTTTATTTATAAAAAATACGAAGACGGGAAGATCAACAAGAACGATTTTGAGCTTTTGTCAAAAACAATTTTCTGAACACCGAAGCTGCTCCTGCATGACAGATCAATTGAATGATAAACCCGTCCGGACAAGTTCTATTGTTACCAGTGATAGAGCGCATTTCACCAAACCAACAAACCAGCAAACCACGCACTTCCTCCAGCTCCTCCGGGGAGACCCCAAGGCCTTCCCAGGCCAGCCGGGAGACATAGTCCCTCCAGTGTCCTGGGTCTTCCCCGGGGCCTCCTCCCGGTGGGACATGCCCAGAACACCTCCCGAGGGAGGCGTCCAGGAGGCATCCGGAACAGATGCCCGAGGCATCTCAGCTGGCTCCTCTCGACGTGGAGAAGCAGCGGCTCTACTCCGAGCCCCTCCCATGTGACTGAGCTCCTCACCCTATCTCTAAGGGTGCGCCCAGCCACCCTGCGGAGGAAACTTATTTCGGCCGCTTGTATCCGCGATCTTGTCCTTTCGGTCATTACCCAAAGCTCATGACCATAGGTGAGGGTAGGAACGTAGATTGACCGGTAAATTGAGAGCTTCGCCTTTTGGCTCAGCTCCCTCTTCACCACAACGGTCTGGTACAGCGACTGCACCACTGCCAACGCTGCACTGATCCGCCTGTCAATCTCACGCTCCATCCTCCCCTCACTTGTGAACAAGACCCCGAGATAGTTGAACTCCTCCACTTGAGGCAAGGACTCTCCATCCACCCGGAGAGGGCAAGCCACCTTTTTCCGGTGGAGAACCATGGCCTCGGATTTGGAAGAGCTGATCCTCATCCCAGCCACTTCACACACGGCTGCAGACCGCCCCAATGCACGCTGGAGGTCCCGGTTCGATGAAGCCATCAGGACAACATCATCTGCAAACAGCAGAGATGAGATCCTGTGGTTCCCAAACCGGATCCCCTCCGGCCCCTGACTGCGCCTAGAAATTCTGTCCATAAATATAATGAACAGAACCGGTGACAAAGGGCAGCCCTGGCGGAGTCCAACATGCACCAGAAACAGGTCCGTCTTACTACCGGCAATGCGAACACAGCTCCTGCTCCGGTCATACAGGGACCGAACAGCCCTTAGCAAAGGGCCCCAAACCCTGTACTCCCAGAGCACTCTCCACAGGACAGTCGAATGCCTTCTCCAGATCCACAAAGCACATGTGGATTGGTTAGGCAAACTCCCATACACCCTCGAGCACCCGATGGAGAGTATAGAGCTGGTCCAGTGTTCCCCGGCCGGGACGAAAACCACACTGCACCTCCTGAATCCGAGGTTCAACTATCGGTCGAATTCTCCTCTCCAGCACCCTGGAATAGACTTTACCGGGAAGGCTGAGGAGTGTGATTCCCCGATAGTTGGAACACACCCTCCGGTCCCCCTTCTCAAACAGAGGGACCACCACTCCGGTCTGCCAGTAAAGAGGTACTGTCCCCGACCGCCATGCAATGTTGCACAGATGTGTCAGCCAAGATAGCCCTACAACATCCAGAGACTTAGGGCGGATCTCATCCACCCCCGGGGCCTTGCCACTGAGGAGCTTTCCAACCACCTCAGTAACTTCAACCAGGGTGATGAATGAGTTCGCCTCCAAGTCCCCAGCCTCTGCTTCCTCCTAGGAAGACGTGGCGGCGGGATTGAGGAGATCCTCAAAGTATTCCTTCCACCATCCGATAACATCCCCAATCGAGGTCAACAGCTCCCCACCTGCACTGTAAACAGCGTTGGTGAAGCACTGCTTCTCTCTCCTGAGGCGCTCGACGGTTTGCCAGAATTTCTTTGAGGCTGTCCAATAGTCCTCCTCCATGGCCTCTCCGAACTCCTCCCACCCCCGAGTTTTTGCCTCTGCTACCGCCCAGGCTGCAGCACGCTTGGCCCGCCGGTACCCGTCAGCTGCCTCAGGAGTCCCATGAGCCAACAAGGCCCGATAGGACTCCTTCTTCAACCTGACAGCATTCCTTACTTCCGGTGTCCACCACTGGGTTTGGGGATTGCCGGCGCGACAGGCATCACAGATCTTACGACCACAGCTACAGATGGCCGCATTGACAATAGAGGCCGAGAACAAAGCTCACTCGGACTCCCCCGGTGTGAGTTGAAGGTGGCAGAGGGCTCTGCCAGACGTTCCCAAAAGACCTTCACTGTACACCTTTGCCTGCTAGGTCTTTCCAGCTTCCTCCCCCGCCAGCGGATCCAACTCACAACCAGGTGGTGATCAGTTGACAGGTCTGCCCCTCTATTCACCCGAGTGTCCAAGACACGCGGCCGGAGGTCAGGTGACACGACAACAAAGTCAATCATCGACCTCCGTCCTAGGGTGTCCTGGTGCCACGTGCACTGGTGGACACCCTTGTTCTCGAACATGGTGTTTGTTATGGACAAACCGTGGCTAGAACAGAAGTCCAATAACAGGACACCACTCGGGTTCAGATCAGGGAGGCCGTTCCTCCCAATCACCCCTCTCCATGTGTCACTGTCGTACACGTTGGCGTTGAAGTAACCCAGTAGAACAACGGAGTCCCCGGTCGGTGCACTATCCAGTACCCCTCCCAGGCACTCCAAGAAAGTCGGGTACTCTGCACTGCTGTTTGGCCCGTAGGCCGACACAACAGTGAGAGACCTGTCCCCGACCCGAAGGCACAGGGACCCTCTCATTCACCGAGGTGAACTCCAACACATGGCTGCTGAGCTGTGAGGCAATGAGCAGGCCCACACCGGCCCGCCGCCGTTCCCCGCGGGGAACTTCAGAGAAATGGAGGGTCCAGCCTCCCTCAAAGAGTTGGGTTCCAGAGCCCAAGCTGTGCACCCAACCCAGGTCTGGCTCCAGGATGGGGCCCCGGTAACGCCAGTCTGGGCGACGTATCTGACCTCATTGTAAAACTCAACATCAGGGCTTCTGAACCGCTCTTAGTCTGACCCGTCCCCCAGGACCTGTTTGCCAGGGTCACTCAAGGCGCTTTGTGTTACATTCTTGTATGAAAAGCGCTTTATAAATATTGTTTGATTGATTGATTGATTGAGGGGCATAAAGCCCCCGACAACATAGCTCCCGGGATCATTCGGGCACTCAAACCCCTCCACCACGTTAAAAAAAACACTGCTTGAAAACCACTTTTTTTCCAAGTGGTTTTCAAGAAAAGCAACCACTTGAAAACTGATGAACTGTCACAATGTGGGTTTGCTCATTCGCTCGCTCACTCACTCACAATCCCTCTCTCTCTCACTCTTAAAATGTGATTAATTACATTAATTAATTACAAATCCTGTAATTAATTAGATTAATTTTTTAAATCACCTGACAGCACTAGTTAAAAGGTGTGACAGGTGCTGTGTCCTGAGCTGAGCGAAAGGAGCAGCTTAAAGGATTAACTCAGAACTCTTCTCCTCCTCTGCTCGAGTCTTATTCCCTCTCTCCCTCCCTCCTTCTGTCTCTCCTTTCTTTCCTTTTCTCTTTTGCTGTTTGTCTCTCGCCCCTCACTCCTGTTCTCTCCTCTTCTGTCCATCCATTCATCCACTCCGAGCTCTCTCTCTCTTCCTCTGCTTCTTCCCCCTTTCTCTCACCGTTTCTCTCTCTGTTGCTCTCTCTGTTGCTCTCTCTCATCTCTTCAGTCCACTCTTCCTTCATTCTCCCCCGTCTCCTCATCCTCTTATCCCCCCCATCTCTCTCTTTGCTGTGATGTTTCCTCAGTTTCTGGTTCTAGTCCTGGTTTTGGACTGGGTCTCGGTCCTGGTCTGGTCCCAGATCAAAGTCCCGATCCCGGTTCTGTGGATGGTCCCAGGTCCTGACTTGGCTCCGGTCTCTGGTCCGGTCCCAGATCCAGTCCCAGGTCCGGTCTCTGGTCCAGTCCCAGATCCGGTCTCTGGTCCAGTCTCTGGTCTGGTCCCAGGTACAGTCCCAGGTCCGGTCTCTGGTCCGATCCCAGGTCCAGACTCGGCTCTGGTCTTGGCTCTGACTCTGGCTCTGGAGGATCTGAAGGAACATCCTGGACTCCTGAAGAACCACGAACTGCAGCTGCACAGACTGGAGACACAGGTAAGTCAGATCCCCTCCCTGTTTCTCAGATTGTGTCAGATGCCCTCCCGTAGATCGTGTTTCTGGTTTTCTCAGTGCGACGTCTCAATGACGCTGAAGTCGTTGTTCGAGCTGAAGGGGGCGGGGCTTGAGTCGCTGCTGGTGCTGGGAGGGGCGTGTCCTTCTGTGACATCACTGATCTCACCTGCGCTACCTGCCCTCAACCTGGTCCAGGTCAGAACCAGGTCCAAACCAGGACTAAACCAGGACTGAACCAGAACTGAACCAGGACTAAACCAGGACTGAACCAGAAAGGAACCAGAACTGAACCAGGACTAAACCAGAACTGAACCAGAACTGAACCAGGACTAAGCCAGAACTGAATCAGGACTAAACCAGGACTGAACCAGAACTCAACCAGGACTAAGCCAGGACTGAACCAGGACTAAACCAGGTCTACTTTTTGTTGCAGGTGTTGTTTTTGGCCCCGCCCCCTCCGCTCTCTCATAGGAGGGGTTTGGGTCACATGGTCAGCATGGTGCCGTCTGATTGGTGGTTGAACCGGGCGCTGGTGAAGCTGCTGCAGAACCTGAACTGGACCAGAGTTGGTCTGATCTCCGAAAAGACCCCACAGATCTCCCAGGTGTGTGTGGAGTTTGCATGTTCTGCCTGTGTCTCTGAGGTCCAGACCAGGACTAGACCAAGCTTCAGGTTTGACCCGGAGACACTGGAGGACGGGTCAAATGTCTCTGTGTCCTCAGGCCCTCACAGACCTCCTGCTGCAGTTGGACCAGGCTCAGGTCCATGTCCTGTCCTCTGTCAGGTTCTCACGCACTGCCTGCTCCGCCCTCAAACAACTCAAGGTACAGCCCGGTCCCTGAGAATTCCCTGGGGTCCCTGGAGTCCCTGAGATCCCTGAGGTCCCTGGGGTCTCTGAGATGGCTCCTACACTGTCTGAGATGTGTTGTGTCTCTGCTCCAGGACAGAGATGTGAGGATCTTCATTGCTCAGTTTGAAGAAGATTCTGCCTCTGAGATCTTCTGCTGTGTGAGACCAGGACTAAACCAGGACTAAACCAGGACTAAACCAGGACTAAACCAGGACTAAACCAGAACTAAACCATCAGGACTAAACCAGGGCCTCTCTTTCCTCAGGCCCACTCTCTGTCCCTGTTTGGCCCCCATGTGCAGTGGCTGGTCCTTGGGGCCGTAGGCGGGGGGTCCCTGGGGTCCCTGGGCTGGTCTCGGTCTCCCTGCTCCACTCAGAGTCTCCTCGTGGCAGCAGAAGGCTCCATCCAGGTCCAAGTTCAAAGTCTGAGGTTTAACCAGGACCCAGGAGTCTCCGGGAGGGTGAGAGCTAGACCAGGACTAAACCAGGACTAGACCAGGACTAAACCATCAGGACCAAACCAGGACTAAACCAGGACTAGACCAAGACTAAACCACCAGGACTAAACCATAACTTCTGAACCAGAGTTCTGATTCTGATGGTACTGGTTCTGGTATCGTGGGCTGTTTTTTAGGAATATTTCACTAAATGCAGTTTTGTTGCTTGATACATGTAACGGGGATGATATTGAAGTATGCTTCAGTAATCACAGATAACAGCTACAACAACAGCAACAGAAACAACAGCAACAGAAACAGCTACAACAGCCACAACAGAAACAGAAACAACAGCAGCAACAGCCACAACAGAAACAACAGTAACAACAGAAACAACAGCAACAACAGCAACAGAAACAACAGAAACAGAAGGGTATTCCACGAACGCGGCTAAGCGCAAAGCCCGGCTTTATTCGACAGTTTGCGCGTTTTAGTGAGAGTTCGGTTCCATGACTCTCGCTAAGCTTAGTCCCCGCTGAGTTACTAGGGCAACATGGTTTTGCGGATAGTCTGGTCCCGGGCAGGCTAAAGATGCGGCTTAATCAGGCCGTGTCGCAGAGAATACGTACCTGACGTAAACAGAGTGTCAAACAAACAGTTCCGCACACCTCCCGCATGAGTATCTGTGTTGTCCGAAAACTATTTCAGCAGAAAAATTAATTATCTTACGTTCTTGGTTCTTGACAAATCTCCGGTTATTTAAAAATATGCTTTTGAACCACTGTCTTTATGACATTAGCAGATAAGCAGAATAATTCCAGAGCCGTTATCAAGAAACACTTTGGTTGAGTGGTTAAGTCCTGTGTCTTTCATGTGGGCGTTGCGGGTTTGATTCCCGTTATTGACGGATTCATGCGCAAGTCAATTTTTGTGTTATATTTTCACGAATTTACATTTGCCACATATTACACAAATGTCAATGAATTTAACCTAAAATTATTCATATCATCATAGAACTTATATCAGCTGGGCCTAACATCACTCTCACTTGACGACATTGACACTTTATATTTTATGTGACATCTCTATCAAAGAATACAGTTAAAGGTAAACCTTTACTTTTAAAACAAAATGTAGCCAAATAACAGGCAGACTCCATGATGCAACATTTCAATGATTCATTAAATTTGCTTCAGAGATGCTGTGCAAGCCTTTTTAATGAAATCCTATTTATCAACTTCCATCAATAGGCATAAAACAATAAAAGACATTAGGTATGACATTCTGGTGTGAGGCCACTGCTGGAGGACTGCTGAGGGTCAGGCAAGGCACTGCTGGAGGACTGCTGAGGAGGGTCCAAGTGTACGCCATCTTCAGTAACTAGAACACAAGCATACTATTAAAATACACAAATGCTTGGATCACAGCTGAGGCAAGCATTAGCCTAGAGAATACCTTGAATATACTCTTCACAAGAACTCGCAGGAAGGATCTTTGATGGGGTCCCTCCTTCAATTACCTCCACCAGTGGGCGACCCCGGTTTAGGGCCAGTGCCAGCTCCTCTGCAGGTGAAAGGTTTTGAGGGGGGCTCCCACCTCCTGTGGCTTGGTAGCTATTGTTCATTTTAAATTAAATTAAGGTACCATTTCAACAGTATTACTAATTTCACTGAATAATAATATTAATATTAGCCTACTTACCACTCTGCAAAATGTTATTATGCTTTGTCTTTACCAGCAAAACAGTCCTCTTCACATTATTGTTGCTCAAAGACAAGATAACACAATTTAACGTATTAGTTGGAGCAAATACTTTTACACAGTAAAAATAAATTACAACTGACAAGACTGCTATACAAATACATAATATTTATGACATCAACTGCCCACCATGAGAATCAAACTCACATCTCCTGCACCCCAGACTGTAACTTTTCCCCTGCGCACAGATCAGCGTTGACATCAATGGTGAAAAACATACTTAAAAAACTCAACATTCAGCACTGTTATAGGACTTAAAGCCCCAGTGTGTAGGATTTGTGGCACATAGGTGGATGGTGCTATTGCACTTTCTGTTTTAGCTACGGCAGACCTCGAGGGTCACCCGCGCACGAGCCGCACGCCGCTACTGTATAAATAAAACGTGGTCCCGTTTTTTGTTTTTTTTTCTTTTCTCATGAAAACACACATTCCCGATCATGTACCATGACACTCTACACATCAAATGAAACCTTACAGTCTCCTCTTTTTGAATATGCAATTCAATTCCCTGCACAACAATCACTCCCTGAGCACATGGGGCTTTTATACGGAAAAGCACAAAACAAGGTTAATTACCTTAGAATGCTTTGCACAGGTCAAACTCTGTATTTCACCATAAACCTGCTCTCAATTTGTCCGTAAGGATCCAGTGAATAAAATCCAGTAAAACAATTTAGTCCAAAACACGTGTTAGATCCATTACAACATGTGATCCGGCAGCATGCTTGTGTTGTTTACCCCAAACCACGAGCCTTGCCGAAGGTGGAGCCCAAATGTCCTTCAGCGGCTCTCGTATTCAAAATGGCTGCCTCTGCATGGGGAAGATCCCCCTTTTATGTGACTATATCTAAGTCCAAAAGAATACTTTGATTTCATGATGGAAATGAAAAGGCTTGGAAAACAATGTACACTCAAGATAAAAGGAGAAGTTCAATTTGTCAACTGGACAAAGTTTGTTTGGTTGAAAACGTTTCGCCGCTCATCCGAGAGGCTTCATCAGCTCTGCTTATTGTACTGGTTAGACACTGCTTATATCTAGCTCCCGGGAGGTGCTCCCTACACTGAAAAAAGCTCTGAAAATGATCCCCCCTAATCTGTCTCTTTGTTTTTCAAATTACTCTGGCGACTAGTTTCGACCCCCTATTCAATGTCTAACGACCCTCTCCACCCCTCTGCCCTCTGGCTCGTCTGCCCTAATGTTTCTTTGTCTGTTTTGACTTGGTTTAAGAATCGAATTATAAATGGGAGACAAGTTATGTCTAACTCCCCATTTCTGGTTAACGACGGATTCTCTTTTTTGACAAAAATAGCCTCTTTAACCCCCCTCTCAAACCAGTTCTTTTCCCTGGCCAAGATCTGAACCTCACTGTCCTCAAAAGAATGGCCCGTGGCTTCTAGGTGAAGATGTACGGCAGATGACGGTCCTCTCTGGCACGCCCGCCTGTGTTGGTACATCCTCTTGTGAAGTGGCTGTTTGGTTTCCCCCAATGTAGGCTACATTGGGGCCATTCTTTTGAGGACAGTGAGGTTCAGATCTTAGCCAGGGAAAATAACTGGTTTGAGAGGGGGGTTAAAGAGGCTATTTTTGTCAAAAAAGAGAATCCGTCGTTAAACAGAAATGGGGGAGTTAGACATAACTTGTCACCCATTTATAATTCGATTCTTAAACCAAGTCAAAACAGACAAAGAAACATTAGGGCAGATGAGCCAGAGGGCAGAGGGGTGGAGAGGGTCGTTAGACGTTGAATAGGGGGTCGAAACTAGTCGCCAGAGTAATTTGAAAAACAAAGAGACAGATTAGGGGGGATCGTTTTCAGAGCTTTTTTCAGTGTAGGGAGCGCCTCCCGGCAGCTAGATATAAGCAGTGTCTAACCAGTACAATAACCAGAGCTGACGAAGCCGCTCGGATGAGCGGCGAAACGTTTTCAACCAAACAAACTTTGTCCAGTTGACAAATTGAACTTCTCCTTTTATCATGGATTCTACCTGGACGACTGAGGGACTTTTCACGCAATGTACACTCAACAAAAATATAAATGCAACACTTTTGTTTCTGCTCCCATTTTTCCTGAGATGGACCCAAAGATCCAAAATTCACTCCAGATACACAACACTACCATTTCTCTCAAACATTGTTCACAAATCTGTCCAAATGTGTGACAGCGAGCACCTCTGCCCCGCCGAGACAATCCACCCCACCTCACAGGTGCGCCACATCAAGATGCCGATCCGACATCATGAGCAGTGCACAGGTGCGCCCCAGACTGCCCACAATAAAAGGCCACCCCGAAATGTGCATTTTTTTGCTTTATTGGGGGTCTGGGGACTCAGAACCAGTCAGTATCTGGTGTGACCACCATTTGCCTCATCCAGTGCAACACATCTTCTTTGCATAGAGTTTATCAGATTGTCAATTGTGGCCTGTGGAATGTTGGTCCACTCCTCTTCAAAGGCTGTTATGGACGAAGAACACAGGTGCATTTTATTGATGGCATTTTGAATGCACAGAGATACCGTGATGAGATCCTGAGGCCCATTGTTGTGCCATACATCCATGAACATCACCTCATGTTTCAGCAAGATAATGCACGGCCATGTTGCAAGGATCTGTACACAATTCTTGGAAGCTGAAAATGTCCCAGTTCTTGCATGGCCAGCATACTCACCGGACATGTCACCCATTGAGCATGGTTGGGATGTGCTTGACCGGCGTATACGACAGCGTACCAGCTCCACTAATATCCAGCAACTTCGCACAGCCATTGAAGAGGAGTGGACCAACATTCCACAGGCCACAATTGACAATCTGATAAACTCTATGCGAAGAAGATGTGTTGCACTGCATGAGGCAAATTGTGGTCACACCAGATACTGACTGGTTCTGAGTCCCCAGACCCCCAATAAAGCAAAAAAAAAATAAATAAATAAAAATGCACATTTCGGGGTGGCCTTTTATTGTGGGCAGTCTGGGGCACACCTGTGCACTGGTCATGATGTCGGATCGGCATCTTGATGTGGCGCACCTGTGAGGTGGGGTGGATTGTCTCGGCGGGGCAGAGGTGCTCGCTGTCACACATTTGGACAGATTTGTGAACAATGTTTGAGAGAAATGGTAGTGTTGTGTATCTGGAGTGAATTTTGGATCTTTGGGTCCATCTCAGGAAAAATGGGAGCAAAAACAAAAGTGTTGCGTTTATATTTTTGTTGAGTATATTTTTGAATGGGTATCTTAAATTTCAGTAATTAACGGGTAAAAATCTTACACACTGTCCCTTTAACTTGCGTATTTAAGCACTCGGCAATCTTCTGCCACGCCATGTCTCTGGCCTTGGTTATTGCAAGTGCATTGTAGAGTTCCAAAAGCAACTTCTGTTCTGATGCGCTGAAATAATCGGCCCGAATCTTCCACATGATCGCGTTTTCGACAGTCGCTTGTTCAGGGCTTCTTACCTTCCCCGTGCACGCGTCTAGGCCCGGCCTGCTTAGGCCTGACTGAACTTAGTGCTGCTGAGGTGCAGCTGAAATGCGTTAGTGGAACGGCTTCACGCTTTAGTCTAAGTTGCGGCTAAGTCAGGCGAGGACTTAGCACTTAGTCGCCGCTATGTTTAGCGACGTTCGTGGAATACCCCTCAGCTACATCAGAAACAACAACAACAACAGCAACAGAAACAACAACAGAAACGGCTACAACAGCAACAACAGAAACAGCTACATCAGAAACAACAGCAACAGAAACAACAATAGAAACAGCTACAACAGCTACAGAAACAACAGCTACAACAACAGCAACAGAAACAACAGCTACAATAGAAACAACAGCAACAACAGAAACAACACCAACAGAAACAACAGCTTCATCAGAAACAACAGCAACAGAAACAACAGCTACAACAGCCACAACAGAAACAACAGCTACAACAACAGTGACAGAAACAACAGCTACAACAACAGCAACAGAAACAACAGCTCCAGCAACAGTAACAATATCTACAACAGAAACAACAACACCAACAGAAACAACAGCTACAACAGAAACAACAGCTATAACAACAGCTACAACAGCAACAGAAACAACAGCTACAACAGCAACAGAAACAACAGCTACAACAACAGAAACAACCGCAACAACAGAAACTACAGCAGAAAAACAGCTACAACAGAAACAACAGCAACAATAAACAATCAAACAAAAACAAATAAACAATCTATCTTTGCGATTCAACGGTTCTTTTGATCTTAAGCATTTCATTGCATTGTTGACCTTGTGTTCATCCTGCATATGGCAAATAAACAATCTTGAATCTTGAACAACAGCTACAACAGAAATACAACAACAAAAACATACAAAAAAAAAACAGTCTCTGAGGAATAAACTGGATGACCTGTGCACACAGATTTATTTCCAACGGGACACGAAGAACTGTTGTGTCTTTGCCTTTACGAAAACATGGCTGGACCCGTCCCTTCCCGACAACGCTGTCTCGCCGGACAACTTCACCATTTACAGGCAGGACAGAACGGAGGATTCAGGCAAGTCTTGTGGAGGGGGTGTGTGCTTTATGGTTAACTCTTTGTGGTCAACAGATGCACGTATTCTAACAACCCACTGCACTCCGGGCCTAGAGCTGCTAACCTTCAAAGTTAGACCCTTCTATCTGCCTAGAGAATTTAGCGCTGTAATCCTCACTGTATTCTATATTCCACAACAAGCTGCTAAAACAGAAGCTCTAGAACAACTGTATGGGATTATAAACAGACTTGAAAACTCAAACCCTTATGCAGCTTTCATTGTTTTGGGGGATTTCAATATAGCTAACATGAAAATGGTTCTACCAAAATACTGCCAGCACATATCTCTTCCCACTTGTGTAATGCGTACACAGACTCTGTCGTAAGCTACCTAGGGAAGTGCATTGAGGACACGGTGCCCAAAATCTCCATCTGCAACAATGGGCTGGACCGGAAGTGCGTGCTAAACTGAAAGCTTGCACTCCCGCCTTCAACTCAAGAGACCCCGAAGCCTACAAAGCAGTCAAGTACGACCTCAGACTGTACCTGACTCACCTATGACTGTACCGCCAGGCACAGCTCCAACATCATCCTCAAGTTTGCCAACGACACCACCATCTTAGGCCTCATCACTACAGAGACGAGGTGAAATCACTGACCAGCTGGTGTCAGGAAAATAACCTCTCTCTGAACGTCAGCAAAACTAACAAAATGATCGTGGACTTCAGGAGACAGCGTGTAGACCAGCATCTCCCCATCTTCATCAACAACGCTGAGGTGGAGCGGGTCAGCTGCTTTAATTTCCTTGGGGTACACATCACTGAGGATCTGTCCTGGACACTACATACAGACACTGTGGTTAAGAAAGCCCGACTCTACTTCCTGAGGAAGTTTGGTATGAACACCAGCATCCTCACAAACTTCTACAGGTGCACCATCGAGAGCCTGCTGACGGGCTGCATCACAGTGTGGTATGGGAACTGAGCCGTGGCTCAGAGCTGCAAAGCACTACAGAGGGTGGTGCGAGCAGCAGAGGACATCACTGGCAGCAGTCTCCTCTCCATCCAGGACATTTACCACAGCAGGGGTCTGCGTAAGCCACGCAGCATCACTAAGGACCATACTCATCCGGCACAAGGACTCTTCCGTCTGCTACCCTCTGGTAGACGATACAGGAGCCTGCCAGCACGCACAAAAAGACTCAAAGACAGCTATTACCGCCAAGCTGTCAGACTACTGAACTCTGGATAATACTCTAAATAATACTGAACTCTCAAAAATACTGCACTAAAGTACTTTTCATTATGCATAATATGTTTACTGCTGCTGCTCTGTATGAATGTATCATGTTTGTCACTACCTCACTGTAAATACCTGTGCAATACTTATACTATTATGTGCAATATGAAATTCATTTGAGCAGTATTACCACTTGTGAAATACTCTTACACCTTATTTAATCCTACCTGTACCTTTGTATTTTATTATATTTTATTAGGGACCGAGCCCGAAGGGGGACGAAGGTCCCTATTGTTGTTGCTTTGTTTCCGTATTATTATTATTATTCTTGTTCATACACGCTGGGGCAATTTTGAGCATGTTCCCATGCTTCAAAACGAACGAAACTTTGCACGGGCATCACAAAGTGCTGCCAGTACGACCACACAAAGTCTCGTCCCTGGGGGACCTGGGGGTCCCTGGGAGACCCCCCACTGGGGGACCCCCAGTGGGGGGTCTCCTAGACCGTACCTCAGATGGGCATAAATTTTGGTAAGCATAATCTTAAGACGTTGGAGATGTTAAATTGCGAAGGATTTTCAAATAGGCGGTAATATGACGATACGGCGGATCGATAAAGTTAGGTATGGAATTTGAAACACTTCTCCTACACCGTACCTCAGATAGGCTTAAATTTTGGTGAACATAATCTTAAGACGTTGGAGATGTTAAATTGCGAAGGATTTTCAAATAGGCGGTAATATGACGACACGGCGGATCGATAAAGTTAGGTATTTATTGAATGGGAGTGATGAGTTATGAATGGGAGGTATTTGTTGCTAGGCAACGCCCTGATCAAAGATCTTTGATCTTTGTACCTTTGATCTGATATAGCTGCAAGCAGCAATGTGGGGACAAGCATCGAAGGTTCATGTAGGCCTCAGCATGGAGGCCACATGCAGGGTCTGACAGGGTCTAACAGAGTCTGTTATTATTCTGAACAAGAATAATAATTAGGGACCGAGCCCGAAGGGGGACGAAGGTCCCTATTGTTGTTGCTTTGTTTCCGTATTATTAGGGACCGAGCCCCGAAGGGGGACGAAGGTCCCTATTGTTGTTGCTTTGTTTCCCTATTATTATTATTAGGGACCGAGCCCCGAAGGGGGACGAAGGTCCCTATTGTTGTTGCTTTGTTTCCCTATTATTATTATTCTTGTTCTTGTTCACACTCGCTGGGGCAATTTTGAGCATGTTCCCATGCTTCAAAACGAACGAAACTTTGCACGGGCATCACAAAGTGCTGCCAGTACGACCACACAAAGTCCCGTCCCCCAGTGACCCCCAGGAGCTCGATAGCGCCCCCTAGCGCGTTGTCTTTCGGGGCTGGCATACCGTTTAAGATAGGCGCACGAAATTCGGTAGGGACGTGTATCTCAATAAGACGAACAAACGCCTCACTGCAATGTCATGGCCACGCCCAACAGGAAGTGAGATAATTGGGCTTTTGTGTGATTTTTGGGTATTGGACATAGAATGGAATTTGAAACACTTCTCCTACACCGTACCTCAGATAGGCTTAAATTTTGGTGAACATAATCTTAAGACGTTGGAGATGTTAAATTGCGAAGGATTTTCAAATAGGCGGTAATATGACAATACGGCGGATCGATAAAGTTAGGTATGGAATTTGAAACACTTCTCCTACACCGTACCTCAGATAGGCTTAAATTTTGGTGAACATAATCTTAAGACGTTGGAGATGTTAAATTGCGAAGGATTTTCAAATAGGCGGTAATATGACAATACGGCGGATCGATAAAGTTAGGTATTTATTGAATGGGAGTGATGAGTTATGAATGGGAGGTATTTGTTGCTAGGCAACGCCCTGATCAAAGGTCTTTGATCTTTGTACCTTTGATCTGATATAGCTGCAAGCAGCAATGTGGGGACAAGCATCGAAGGTTCATGTAGGCCTCAGCATGTAGGCCACATGCAGGGTCTGACAGGGTCTAACAGAGTCTGACAGGGTCTGACAGGGTCTGACAGGGTCTGACAGGGTCTGTTCTGACAGGGTATCTACAATGTCATGGCCACGCCCAACAGGAAGTGAGATAATTGTGCCAGGCACACGAAATTTGGTATGGCTGTGCGTCTCAGTAAGACGAACAAACGCAGGTGCGAGGTCCCGACCAACGCCGCTTGCGGCTTTAATTACATTTTTAAATTATATTGTTTACCTTTCCCCTGCACTTTTTGCAACACTTGTATGTAACACCACCTTGTAACACCATGTATTATTATTGCTGCTATTAGTACTGCTCGAATATCTTAGCGAGTCAACGGTTCTTCTGATCCTAAGCATTTCATTGCATTGTTGACCTTGTGTTGATCTAGAAGTGGAAGTGTTCTCCTGCCCACCCAATTGGTCAACTGTATTTGATGTAATTTCATCCTACCTATCACGTTTCTTCTTTGCTCCGCCAAAATTCCACGACTTCTGATTCGCCAAGCCGCTTACCCGAGCACAAAGCGCTCATTTTGCCGCTAGTGGTCCGCTCCGCGTCCCACTGTCTGCATGAACATGCCCGCTGCACGGTGCTTTTCCGCTCCGGGCTTTGTGTGCAGCTCTGCCCGTGGAATCCAAGTGCAAACCCACAGTATTCACAGGCCTCACTCTTGTTTTAATGTAGAGTTTTATCTAAAGTTGAAAAGTAAAATTACTTAAAGCCCCAGTGTGTAGGATTCGTGGCGCATAGGTGGATGGTGCTATTGCACTTTCTGTTTTAGCTACGGCAGACCTTGAGGGTCACCCGGGCGCGGGCACGAGCCGCGCGCCACGCGGTCCCGGTTATTATTATTTTTTCTTTTCTCATGAAAACACACATTCCCGATCATGTACCATGACACTCTACACATCAAATGAAACCTTACAGTCTCCTCTTTTTGACTATGCAATTCATTGCCCTGCACAACAAACACTCCACGAGCACATGGGGCTTTTATACGGAAAAGCACAAAACGAGGTTAGCTTACCTTAGAATGCTTTGCACAGGTCAAACTCTGTATTTCACCATAAACTTGCTCTCAATTTGTCCGTAAGGATCCAGCGAATAAAATCCAGTAAAACAATTTAGTCCAAAACACGTGTTAGATCCATTACGTCTGATCCGGCAGCATGCTTGTGTTGTTTACCCAAAACCACGAGCCTTGCCGAAGGCGAAGGCGGAGCCCAAATGTCCTGCGGCTCTCGTATTCAAAATGGCTGCCTCTGTATGGGGAAGATCCCCCTTTTATGTGACTATATCTAAGTCCAAAAGAATACTTTGATTTCATGATGGAAGTGAAAAGGCTTGGAAAACAATGTATTTTTGAATGGGTATCTTCAATTTCAGTAATTAACGGGTAAAAATCTTACACACTGTCCCTTTAAACAGCTCTACTTATGATCAGGACTTTACACATTTAAGTAAAGTCCTCAAATTCTTCATTTATTCTTACAGAGTTTCTTTAAAAATAGCCTTTTAAAATATTTAGTTTTTGCTCTTGTACTGTAATAAAACTTCTCACTCTGTAGTATTAGTCTCGTTCGTTATCGGTGAGTACACCAAGGCGAGCACCAAGTATCGGTGGGTACTGGTGAGCACACCAAGGCCAAGTATCTGTATCAGATCCCAAGAAAATGGGATCGGAACAACACTACTTCAAATCACAATAACGATATTATTGTTTATTGTCCCATCCTTATTTTCTGTATTCTCTGTTTGGATCATCTAAACAGGAGTGTTTCAGATTCTCTTTGCACATGGAGTGGTTTAATAGACTCTGAGTATTGCAGACATGATTTTAACGTTATTTTTCACTGAATCTTATCGAAAGCTCCCTGTGTGGAGGTGTGAGTCCTACGGGTCCTTTCTTAACGATCTCAGCCCTAAACCAGGACCTCCTCTGCCTGTGGTGTCTGTCAGAGCTCAGAGGAGTACGAGAGCCTGTACCTGCGCCGCCTGTCCTCATCCGGCCTGAAGGGGGCGCCACTGCATGGATTTGTGTACGACGCCGTGTGGCTCGCCGCTCTGGCCCTGAACCGAGTCTTGGACCAGAACCAAGACTGGACCAAGAACCAGACCACAAACCAGAATGCACCAGGAGACCCAGAGCTGAGTGCAAATGAGCTTCTACAGGCGGTGAAGACAACACGCTTCAACGGAGTCACTGTAAGACCAGAACGAAACCAGGACTAAACCAGGACTAAACCAGAACTAAATCAGGACTAAACCAGGACTAGACCAGAACTAGACCAGGACTAAACCAAGACGGAACCAGAACTAGACCAGGACTAAAGCAGGACTAAACCAGGACTAAACCAGGACTAAACCAGAACTAAATCAGGACTAAACCAGGACTAGACCAGAACTAGACCAGGACTAAACCAAGACGGAACCAGAACTAGACCAGGACTAAACCAGGACTAAACCAGGACTAAACCAGGACTAAACCAGGACTAAACCAGGATTGAACCAGAACTAGACCAGGACTAAACCAGGACTGAATCAACACTGAACCAGTACTAAACTCAAAATTGAAAATCATCTTTTTTCTCAAAAAACTTATGTGCAGGTCGCACACACAGGATTTGAAATTGCGGCGTTCCCTAGGCCCACAGTGAACATAAAACAAGACAATAAACCCCATGACCAGGGGTCGGCAACCCGCGGCTCCGGAGCCGCATGCGGCTCTTTGATCCCTCTGATGTGGCTCAGTACAGCGGTCCCTCATTTATCATGGGGGTTACGTTGTAGAAATAACCCACGATAGGCAAAATCCGTGAAGTAGTCAGTTTTATATTGCGTGTATAAATATACATGCTTTTCACAGCTCTTCTGACCAAGGCGCCTGGCACCGCTGCGCTGTTTTGTTGGGGAGAAAACTTGCAAACATACAGCACTTCAGAGCAGTGACGGACTGGGATCATCGGTCCTGGCAATTTACATCTACAAGCGGCCCCGTAGTCTGTGGAACGGGGGGAGGGGTTCTACAGCTCTGCACCAAACACAGAACTGTAGTGAGAACGCATCCGTGCGCTCTCAGGACTGGTTCAACCGCCTGGACTCCAGGTTCCACCAGTTCATTATGCGCAAACTAATCCGCTACTTCCTGATGCGCATTGACCACCCGGAGAAGTGTGCGCGTGGTCAAATCCGTAATAGAGCACGGCCTCAGCCCTTCTGGCATGTGCTCAAATGCCAGACCGCTCAGTATTCAGAGTCACACTGCTTGTGATCGAACATTTAAATAAATTTGGCAAACTGAACGCATTCTGTACAGCAGACACGGAGGAGAATGACTGATAAAGACAAAGGTCTACAGTCCTTTAGCCAATCAGGATGCAGAACACAATACGCGTTGATACACTATAAAAAAAAATCAGCGAAACAGCGAGGGACCACTGTATTTAATTAAAATGTATTTTATTTTAGTTCGTTCATATTCAAAATGTAATTCTATGTCACAAAGGTTAAAAAAAAAAAAAAAGCCATTATATGCAGTGTTATTTCATTTTAAATTTCAAAAGGGTTTTGCGGCTCCCAGTGTTTTCTTTACTGTGTGAAACGGGTCCAAATGGCTCTTTGAGTGGTAAAGGTTGCCGACCCCTGCCCATGACTAAAACATCACATATACCCATAGCAAAAGTACAAAAGGCTTGTATATAATACAAATAAGTAAAACACACAATGTGGAGTGGAATAAAACTCAAATGTGTCATTTAAAGGGATAGTTCTTTAAAAAAAAAAAAAAGAATCTGTATGGCGTCCCCTTCAGCAGTGTCGTGCATTAACACTGACTTACCCCTGACAGTGTCCTTTGAGCCGAATTCTGCCCCGGTTTTGGTGCTGATGAAAGTAGGTCCAGCAAGTTAGCCAGGACAGTTAATAAAGCTTGATTTTCTTCTCATAACAATATTTGTCCAAAAAGTGATATATTTGCATCACAAAACAGTTGTCCACGAAAAAGTCAGAAGTCATAATCACTTGGTGCTATTTTCTCTCGAGTCGTATCACTGCGCGCAGCTCCCAGCTGGACAGCCGTACCTGTTTGTGTTTTAATACTCGGGAAGTAAAATGTCTGATTACGACACCGATGAGGAGGACATTAGCTTCAGCAAAGAGCCAGAGGGTTACCTGTATGAACCTGAATATACAGAGCCGTTAAAAGCTGGCTCCTGGACAGTCAGTCCTGCTCTCACTAATACCAGACGGTAGTTGGCCAACAGAGGTTACCCTCGTGGGTATCCTCTGTTGGCTAAGGCCCTATTTCTAAAGCTTCACCTCAAAATAATAGTACCAGTTAGGTAGGTGGCTGTCGGATGATACCCTCGTGGGTACCATTCGACAGCTGCTGCTCTTTATAAAAGTAATGAAAGGGGGTTATTATCATCAGCGTTCACCTTGCTCTCAATGACCTTGATCCTAAATTATGCGTGTGATTTCTACCTGTATGCACTTATGAATATGCACGCACTTTTTAATACTGGATAATGTATAGAATTGTTTTGAGATTGTTTATTTTAGAATTGCTTATATTTTAAGATTTTATCCTGCACTAGCCTGTTAAGATTGTACCTTGTATTTGATATGTGATTTCTTTTTATTATATTGTATTGTATTTTTATTGTATTTATAATTGCACTTTATCGTATTTTTGTATTGTATTTTATGATGTGAGGACTGCAGATGGAAATTAGCTTTGAGCTAAATCTGGTGCAGACATCTTTTTAATGAAACTGCACACTGTCCTTAATAAACTAAACTAAACTAAACTAAATGTAGAAATTAGGCAGAGGGAGTTGGAACGGGAAGGGAGGCTGGAGCCACTGCAAAAGCCGCGAGAGCCCACCTGATGGATAAGTGGTGGTGCGCTTGTACCAACTGTCATTTGATGCCAACTGAGGCAGAATGTTATTGCTGCCACGAGTGGGATCTGATGGCAGAGATGCAGAAGGAGACTAGGAACTGCATCAGAAACCAGTGTTTGTGACAGGAAAACGGTGACAGGAAAACGGTTCATCTTTGTTGGTACAACTAATCACAGGTCCGCCCCATTTTATATCTATTGTTTTCTTCTTCTTCTTCTGTCGATAGCTATATTTTTATTCGGACGTTTCTAAATTGGCTCGCTGTGGTCTGAGGACGTAAACACTGCCAAACAACTGAAAAAGTGTTGTGTTCGTGCGTGGCTGTCCAGCTGGGGGCAGCGCACAGTGATAGGAATCAAGAGAAAATAGCACCAAGCGATTATGACTTTTGACTTTTTCGTGGACAACTGTTTTGTGACGCAAATATATCACTTTTTGGACAAATATTGTTTTGAGGATATATTTATTTATTTATATTATATTATTTATTGACTGTCTCCGCTAACTTACCGGACCTACTTTCGTCAGTGCCAGAACCGGGGCAGAACTCGGCTCAGAGGACACTCTCAGGGGTAAGTCAGTGTTAATGCACGGCACTGCTGAAGGGGACGCCATACAGATTCACATCAAAAAACCTGAACTATCCCTTTAAGCAGCAGTGTCAGCGTCATTTAAGCAGCAGACACTTAAATGACACTGACACTGCCAGGCAGGGTTGTGCACAGGAATTTTGAGGGGCAGTTGCTCTGACCTGAAGAAAGGGCAAACCACCCTCCCCGACTGGCGATTGTAGCGGGATTCTTCAAGAACTCAGGCTTTGTCAGGATAAGCGTTTCTAGGTGGTTTATTGTGCTCTCCCACAGTGCAAAAAAGGTGTCAAATGTGCGTGGAAAAAATATTTACAGTGGTGCAGTGATTAAAAAAAAAAAGTTTCTGCAGACTTCCCCTTTAAGCCTTTAAGTCTTTCAGTCTTTCGCTCGCTCTCTTTCTCTCCTCCACGTTACCTCCACTGTAACCAAGGCAAGACTGACTGCAGAGTTGCAGAGTGCACCTATATACCCCCATTCGCCCCTCCCACATTACATAACATCCACTGGAAACATTATTTACACCATTTCCACTATTAAATGGCTAATATTTTTGTACCAAAGTTGTGCACAGGCAATAGTGTTAATACAAAATCTATAAGTCACATTCAACACTTGCGCGGAGAATACGAATAATCGCCCATGCAAATTATTGGCTCACATGACCCCCGGAACCTGCGGAACTGGAGGATTTAAAGTCCCGGTGCGGATGTGTCCGGGTTTGCCAGATCACACCATGGGAAGAGAGAGAAGGCGGCAGCACGCGGGTCAGTAAATGATCGAGTTTAGCGTGATTTGGATGGGCAAAACTGGCGGTTCTAAGTGTGCACCCTTAGTGCCAGCAGAACATGCTGGAGAGGTTATGAGAATTAGTTTATGGTTGACAATGAAAAGGGTTCGGCGTGCGGAGCGCAGCGGATAAGGAAACGGGCGCGTCTTCACATGCTCTCCCCGGGGACAACGCTTTGAGGGACGGGCCTGCTCCGTCACAGCAATTTTTTTGTTTTCATTTTCAAATCTAGGCCTACATGAAATTCTGTATCCACTGAACAATTTATTATTGTTGTTATTATTATTATTATTATTATTATTATTATTATTTTATTCATTTATTCATTTATTTTCCACTCGGAAGGGCAACGTCAGTCCAGGAGGGCATTGCATGGACAACCTGCCAGGACTAAACCAGGACTAGACCAGGAATAAACCAGGACTAGGCCAGGACTAAACCAGGACTAGACCAGGACGAGACCAGGACTAGACCAGGACTAAACCAGAACTAGACCAGGACTAGACCAGGACTAAACCAGGTCTGTTTCAGGGTCCGGTGCAGTTCCGTGGGGGGGAGCGGATGGCGATTCTCAAGTTGATCCAGTTTCAAGGTGAACTTTGATTTTGATTTTATTTTTCTGATATAAGTTGCTCCTGGTCTAGTCCTGGTCTAGACCTGGTTTAGTCCTGGTTTAGTCCTGGTTTCACATTGGATTGTTTTGTTTCCTTCAGGCAGCAGCAAAGTTGTTATCGGAGAATTCAACACCAGCGACCAGAATCTAACCCTGAACCTGCCCCTGCTGCGGTTCAAAGGTCACAGCTCCTCCGTATTTTTACACTCCACAACCTTCTCATGCCTCAGGGTTTATGTTTATACTGAACACACACACACACAGTAGAGCTGGGTTAAAGAGTGCCCCCTCTCTGCAGGAGGTCGCCCGCCCCGGGACCGGACCGCGGTCAGTACTCGGGTGCGTCATGTGACTCTGGGACTCTACGTTGTCACGGCAACTGCCTCCAGCATCATCCTCCTGTTTAGCCTCAGCATTCTCTGCCTCTGCCTTCTCCACCGCAGACGCAGGTACCACAGATAGTCCTGGTTTAGTCCTGGTTCAGTCCCGGTTCAGTCCCGGTTCCGTCCCGGTTCAGTCCTAGTTTAGTCCTGGTTCAGTCCTGGTTTACTCCTGATTTAGACCTGGTTCAGTCCTGGTTCAGACCTGGTTCAGACCCGGTTCAGTCCTGGTTCAGACCCGGTTCAGTCCCGGTTCAGTCCTAGTTCAGATCTGGTTCAGTCGTGGCTCTCTTTCAGGCTGGTCCTCTGGAGGTCCGTTCCCCAGGAGGAGCTGCTGTCTCTGGGTGTGATCCTGTGCTGTGTCTCAGTCCTGGTCTCAGGTCTGGATCAGGTCCCAGTCTCGGACCAGACCCGGACTGTCCTCTGCTCCGTGAGTTACACACACACACACACACACACACACTCACACTCACACTCACACACAGAGCCTCCAACCTTTGACTTTGGGGACCACTACTGGACTGGTTCAGTCCTGGTTTAGACCTGGTTTAGACCTGATTAGTCCTGGTTTAGTCCTCTCTCTGTTCCAGGTTCACGTCTGGACTCTGTGTGTGGGTCACTCTGTGGTTTTCTCTGTGTTCTTCAGAGAGGCCTGGACCCAGTACTCCCTCAGACTCCAGCTCCCCAAGGTACAGACCCGAGGGGTATTCCACGTACGCGGCTAAGCGCAAAGCCCGGCTTTATTCGACAGTTCGTGCTAGATTTAGTGAGAGTTCGGTTCCATGACTCTCGCTAACCCCGCTGAGTTACTGGGGCAACATGGTTTCAGCGGCTAGCCTGGTCTGGGGCAGGCTAAAGATGTGGCTTAATCAGGCCGTATCGCGGAGAATACATACCTGACATAAAGTCAAACGTAGTGTCAAACAAACAGTTCTGCACACCTCCCGCATGACTGTGTTGTCCGAAAACAATATCAGCAAAAAAATAAATTACCTTACGTTCTTGACAAATTCTTGACAAATTCCAGAGCTGTCACAAAGAAAGACTTTGGTCGAGTGGTTAAGTTCTGCGTCTTTCACGTGGGAGTCCCAGGTTTGATTCCAGCCATTGACGGATTCATGCGCAAGTCAATTTTTGTGTTATATTTTCACGAATTTACATTTGCCACATATTACACAAATGTCAATGAATTTAACCTACAATTATTCATATCATCATAGAACTTATATCAGCTGGGCCTAACATCACTCTCACTTGACGACATTGACACTTTATATTTTATGTGACATCTCTATCAAAGAATACAGTTAAAGGTAAACCTTGATTTTTAAAACAAAATGTAGCCAAATAACAGGCACATTCCATGATGCAACATTTCAATGATTCAACAAATTTGCTTCAGAGATGCTGTGCAAGCCTCTTTAATGAAATCCTATTTATCAACTTCCATCAATAGGCATAAAACAGTAAAAGACATTAGGTATGACATTCTGGTGAGGCCACTGCTGGAGGACTGCTGAGGAGGGTCCAAGTGTACGCCATCTTCAGTAACTAGAACACAAGCATACTATTAAAATACACAAATGCTTGGATCACAGCTGAGGCAAGCATTAGCCTAGAGAATACCTTGAATATACTCACAAGAACTCGCAGGAAGGATCTTTGTTGGGGTCCCTCCTTCAATTACCTCCACCAGTGGGCGACCCCGGTTTAGGCCCAGTGCCAGCTCCTCTGCAGGTGAAAGGTTTTGAGGGGGACCCCCACCTCCTGTGGCTTGGTAGCTACTGTTCATTTTAAATTAAATTAAGGTACCATTTCAACAGTATTACTAATTTCACTGAATAATAATATTAATATTAGCCTACTTACCACTCTGCAAAATGTTTTTATGCTTTGTCTTTACCTGCAAAACACTCCTCTTCACATTATTCCTGCTCAAAGACAAGATAACACAATTTAACGTATTAGTTGGAGCAAATACTTTTACACAGTAAAAATAAATTACAACTGACAAGACTGCTCTACAAATATATAATATTTGTGACATCAACTGTCCTCCCTGAGAATCGAACTCACCCCTCCCGCATGCCAGACCGTAGCATATCCTTTCCCCCACTGACTTGTCTTGACACTGATAGTGAAAAACATACTTAAAAAACTCAACATCCAGTACTGTTATAGGACTTAACTTAGGTTTTTAAGCGCTCGGTGATCTTCTGCCACGCCATGTCTCTCGCCTTGGTTATTGCAAATGTGTTGTAGAGTTCCAAAAGCAACTTCTGTTCTGATGCGCTGAAATAATCGGCCCAAATCTTCGACATTATCGTGTTTTCGACAGTCGCTTGTTCAGGGCTTCTTCTGTACCCCGTGCACGCGCCTAGGCCTGGATAGGCCTGGCTGATCTTAGCGCTGATGAGGCGCAGCTGAAATGCGTTAGTGGAATGACTTGAGGCTTTAGTCTGGGTTGCGGCTCAGTCAGGCGAGGACTAACCACTTAGGCGCCGTATGTTTAGCGACGTTCATGGAATACCCCCCGGGTCTAGTTCTGGTTCAGTCCTGGTTTAGTCCGGGTTTAGTTCGGGTTTAGTCCTGGTTTAGTCCTGGTTTAGTCCTGGTTCAGTCCTGGTTCAGTCCTGGTTTAGTCCGGGTTCAGTCCTGGTTCAGTCCTGGTTCTTCTTCAGAGTCACCTTCAGACCTCGGGTCGGTTCCTCTTGTGGCTGTTGTTGTTGGAGACGTTGGTTTTATCCTCCTGGAATCTGACCGATCCTCTGAGACGAGTGGAGACAGAGCTCCACCTACAGGTCAGACACACAGCGACACACAGTTAAATGACACTGACACTACTGCTTAAATGACACATTTGAGCTTTATTCCGCTCCACATTGTGTGTTTTACTTATTTGTATTATATACAAGCCTTTTGTTTTAGTCATGGTGTTTATTGTCTTGTTTATCACATGTTTTATGTTCACTGGCACTCACAGGTGGGGGAGGACACGTGAGGATAGGTGAGGACAGGTGGGGACAGGTGAGGAGAGGTGGGGGGAGGACAGGTGAGGACAGGTGGGGACAGGTGAGGACAGGGGAGGGCAGGTGAGGACAGATGAGATCAGGTGGGGGGAGGACAGGTGAGGACAGGAGGGGGGAGGACAGGTGAGGACAGGTGAGAACAGGTGGGGGGAGGACAGGTTGGGACAGGGGAGGACAGGTGGGGGGGGGCAGGTGGGGACAGGTGAGGACAGGAGGGGGAGGACAGGTGAGGACAGGTGAGGACAGGTGGGGTGAGGACAGGGGAGGACAGGTGGGGACAGGTGAGGACAGGTGGGGACAGGTGAAGACAGATGGGGGGAGGACAGGTGGGGACAGGTGAGGACAGGTGGGGTGAGGACAGGTGAGGACAGGTGGGGACAGGGGAGGACAGGTGGGGACAGGTGAGGACAGGTGGGGACAGGTGAAGACAGATGGGGGGAGGACAGGTGGGGACAGGTGAGGACAGGTGGGGTGAGGACAGGTGAGGACAGGTGGGGACAGGTGAGGACAGGTGGGGTGAGGACAGGTGGGGACAGGTGAGGACAGGTGAGGACAGGTGAGGACAGGTGGGTGGAGGATCCAGCTCCACAGACAGTATTGGGGGGGGGGGGGTCTTCGGTAGGGCATCTGACACAGTTCCTCTGAGCCTGTGTTTGTGTTTTCAGCTGGATCGGTCAGAGGGGGGTGCTGTGGTGCGCTCCGTGTCTCGTCTCTGCGGATGTTCTTCCTCTGAGCTCTGGGTGACGGCGGTCTGTGGATACAAGGGCCCCCTGCTGGTGAGACGCACAACTGCAGCCTCAGAAATAATCCAACACAAACCGCCTTGTGTCTCCATGGCAACAGAGGGCGGGGTGGACACAAACCGCCTTGTGTCTCCATGGCAACAGAGGGTGGGGGGACACAAAAACCTGCGAATCTCCATGGCAACAGAGGGCGGGAGGACACAAACTGCTGTGTGTCTCCATGGCAACAGAGGGCGGGGCGAAGCAGGTTTTTAAGCTCAGTTTTTTTTCGTGTCATTGGACAGAAGTTTGGGTTTGTTTTTCTCGAATCCCACAGAACCTGGACCAAACCTGAAGAACCCTGAGGCGTTGTGTTGTTTTCAGGGGCACAAAAATATTTTTCTCTTCCACATTTACTTCCTCAATCTGGGCGAGCTCCTCCCACCCATGTGACGCCTGTGATGTGCACGACGTGGAGCGTTTGGACCAATCAGAGCACGACGTGGAGCGTTTGGACCAATCAGAGCACGACGTGGAGCGTTTGGACCAATCAGAGCACGACGTGGAGCGTTTGGACCAATCAGAGCGCGGTGTGGAGCGTTTGGACCAATCAGAGTGCGGTGTGGAGCGTTTGGACCAATTAGAGCGTGGTGTGGAGCGTTTGGACCAATCAGAGCGCGACATGGAGCTTTTGGACCAATCAGAGCATGGTGTGGAGTGTTTGGACGAATCAGAGCATGGCCTGAAGCGTTTGGATGAATCTGAGTGCGGTGTGGAGCGTTTGGACGAATCAGAGCACGGCTTGGAGCGTTTGGACCAATCAGAGCACGGTGTGGAGGGTTTGGACCAATCAGAGCACGGTGTGGAGCGTTTGGACCAATCAGAGCGCGCGTGGAGCATATGGGCGAGGCTCAGTCTGACAGAGATCACTTGGATAGGTTGAATTCCCAGAATGCATTGCGCTGCAGTACCTGGAGCGTCCACTAGAGCGGGGACGGTGGAAGGGGGGGGGTACTTTGGCCCGTCTCATCACTGACCGAACCCACAGCCCAAGCAGTACGGACCCTGGTGCAACAGGCCAGAATTCACCCCTGGCCATTTTTCCCCCCGGGTGCAAACTGGCCTAGGCTAGATTTCCCCCTGGGGGGAACATCAGCCTAGGCTGTTTTGCACCCCCCTAGGCCAAACTTCACCCCCTAAGATCAAGATTAAGTTAATCTAAGATTAGAAGATTATTGAATTTGACTTCCTGAGAAAGTATAGGGGTGATGATAGGGGTGGGCGGTATGGGCAAAAAAAAAAAAATTGCGTACATGCATAATACATAAGACACAGGGCTCAAAGTGTGAGAAAAATGTAGCGGTTTATAGTCCGGAAATTACGGTGTGTGTATATATAGGCTAATCTTAATGTTCAAGCAATAGAGCTATGCTATAGGCTCGTACTGGTTTTTACAATCAGACAACCGAGCCCGTCTAAAACTTTATATCCATTTCACCAAACAGCCCGTCTTCTAGATGAGGGGTGTGATATGGACATTGTGGAAGGGGGTTTTGTGTGTTTGGAACTGTGTTCGTACCTTGGTCATTGATGTCCACGTCAGTTTTGCTCATGGTGCTCTAAACGCGTGCAGCCTGGACACGCTAAGGCAAATACATCTCTCCCGATAGCTGTCCAGAAATATTTGTTGTTTCCTAGCCTTTTTTTTTGGTGGTTCAGCCATGTCACGCAAGCCTTGCAGTTTAAAACCAAAACTGTTTTGTCTGCAATGAATATGGGGAAACGTGGCAGTGACCATTGCAACACACGACGACGACTTAGATGTTTCATCTGTTCGTCGTAACCTTGACGAGTGGTTAACAACACCGTCGGGGTAATGTCGGGCTAACTCTATGTATTAATCTTACTTTTTGGGCTGAAAGTGAAGCTGGCGCTGCCTCATCCCTGCAGCTGAACTGTGGGGTGGAGCGAGGGAGGGAAGGGGAGCTGGGAGGAAATGAAGCGCTCTGATTGGCTGAAAGTTCAGTGAAAACTTGAGTGAAATGGACGAAATGTGAGATCCATATGTGTAATTTAGAACAACAAAGCGTACAATCGAACAAGGAGGTCAACATTGCGTGCCCGCTACGCATAATGCGTACATGTTGGCAAGTCTGACTGCATCGGCAACATCTCTTTGGCTATGAATCTGGTGATGGCATTGGTTATGTTTCGCCATCAACGATTTTTTTCTGTCATATGGCACTTTTCTGCTGAATGAGTCAGCGAGGGTTTGTTGGGTGTGCAGAACAGGTCGCCTACTTGTTTTTTCTTGAGCTGCAGAGTCTTGAAGTTTCTCATGGTGCGGAGGTGGTGAAAGAGGTTCGTTGTGGAGCTTTGTTCCACAACGATAGATTTCCGACAAATCTTGCATATGACAGTGTTTTGATCAATGTCAGTCTTTTCCAAACCAAACCAAACCATTTCCATTGCCAGAGAAGTAGACCGGCATCTCGGCACTAAATCCTCTGAAGTAGACCGAACTTTAGCTGCCTCTGCCTGCATTTTCTCAAACTGCGCTGCCGACCTTTTGCAAAGCTGCTCGCGAGAGAGGTCATGTGATCACCTAGGCCTACAAATCGAGCGGCAGAGTCGAGCTGAGTGTGGAGCACCGCTGCGCTCTAATGTGTGTCGGCGTCTTTAATTGTCGGCATGCGTTTCATTGGTTTTGGCAAACTAATTTAAATACTCGATAATGTAAATTTGCACATCGTTAAAACAACAATCACGATAATATCGCAGACGATATATATCGCCCACCCCTAGGTGATGAATTAGTTAGGAAGTGCTATCTGAATTAAAGGTTGATAATTGATAATTGTTTGAAGTTTATTGTAACAGGTCAGAAAATCAAAAGATGAAAGAGGTTTTGAATTTGACCTACTGAAAGGGTATATAATTACCCCTGTCTGATATTTTCCTCATGTTTTACGGAGCTTTGGTGGTGTTCAATACTGCTGTAAGCAGTTCACTGCTGGATTACATTTACTTATTTTGGATAACTTTGGATCCACTTTTGTTACAGGCAGGTGAGTGTATTTTATTTTGTTTTAATTTTGGAGTCTTGTATCAATAGCTAAAGTTTTGTAACAATGGGTGAAGGGTAGAAAGTTGAGTAAAGGCTTGAAAGGTTGAGTAAAGGCTTACAAAGGGTAAAGGAATACATTGATCGCATGATTTCCGCAGGTCATTTTCCAAGCATGGTATTTTGGGAAAACTCACTAAAGCCAAATGAAATCTTATTTCTTTTCTAATTTTATATATATATATATATATATATATATATATATATATATATAGTCATCCATGCAGAGGAGGTGACTGGGGCCACCATCAGTCACCTCCTCTACATGGATGACATCAAGCTGTACGCGAAGAGCGAGCGAGACATTGACTCACTGATCCACACCACCAGGATCTACAGCACAGACACTGGAATGTCATTCGGGCTTGAGAAATGTAGTAGGATGGTGACAAAGAGAGGGAAGGTAGTCCACACAGAGGGGGTCTCACTCCCAGAGGGAACAATAGCAGACACTGAGGACAGTTACAAGTACCTTGGTATCCCACAAGCAAATGGCAACCTTGAAGAGACAACAAGGAAAGCCGCTACAGCCAAATACCTGCAACGAGTAAGGCAAGTCCTAAGAAGTCAGCTCAATGGCAAGAACAAGGCCCAGGCAATAAACAGCTACACCCTGCCAGTGATCAGATACCCAGCAGGAATCATAAGCTGGCCAAAGGAGATACAGACCACAGATGTTAAGACACGAAAGCTCCTGACCATGCATGGAGGGTTCCATCCCAAATCCAGCACCCTGAGACTGTACACGAGCTGAAAGGAAGGAGGCCGAGGACTAGTGAGTGTGGGAACCACTGTCCAGGATGAAACATCCAAAATCCATAAGTACATCAAGGACAAGGCCCCAACAGATGATGTGCTCAAGGAATGCCTCAGACAGTAGAGCTCAGAGGAAGAGGTGCTGGAGGGACCATCATGGCAGGACAAGCCCCTACATGGGGCATACCACCAAAACATAACTGAAGTGGCTGATATCAAGAAATCCTACCAATGGCTGGAGAGGGCTGCTCTGAAGGACAGCACAGAGATTAGATTAGATTCAACTTTATTGTCATTACACATGTATAAATTCAGGTAATGAAATGTGGTATGAGCCCTTCATCCTGGAGCACAGGAGCAGCCCTTGAGCACCCGAGCAATAGAGGCCCAGATCTACCACACCAGACAAGACCCAAAGTGTAGGCTGTGCAAAGAGGCTCCTGAGACAGTCCAGCACATAACTGTAGGGTGTAAGATGCTGCAGGTAAAGCATACATGGAGCGACACAACCAAGTGGTGGGCATAGTGTACAGAAACATCTGTGCAGAGTAGGGGCTGGAGACCCCAAGGTCGAGGTGGGAAACGCCTCCGAAGGTTGCGGAGAATGACCGAGCCAAGATCCTCTGGGACTTCCAGATACAGACTGAATGGTGATGGCGAACCAACCAGACATAGTGGTGGTGGATAAGCAACAGAACAAAGCCGTGGTGGTGGACATTGCAATACCAAGTGATGGTAACATCAGGAAAAAGGAACACGAGAAACTAGAGAAATACCAGGGGCTCAAGGAAGAGCTGGAGAAGGCCTGGAAGGTGAAGGCATCAGTGGTGCCCGTGGTGATTGGAGCACTCGGGGCTGTAACCCCCAAACCGGAGGAGTGGTTACAGCAGATCCCAGGAAAAACATCAGACATCTCAGTCCAGAAAAGTGCAGTACTAGTAACAGCAAAGATACTGCGCAGAACTCTCAAGCTCCTAGGCCGACGACCCGAGCTGGATGAGAGTGAAAGTAACCAACCACCGTGGAAGGTGAGGAGCACATTTTATATACAGTATATATATATATATATATACTCAACAAAAATATAAACGCAACACTTTTGTTTTTGCTCCCATTTTTCCTGAGATGGACCCAAAGATCCAAAATTCACTCCAGATACACAACACTACCATTTCTCTCAAACATTGTTCACAAATCTGTCCAAATGTGTGACAGCGAGTACCTCTGCCCCGCCGAGACAATCCACCCCACCTCACAGGTGCGCCACATCAAGATGCCGATCCGACATCATGACCAGTGCACAGGTGCGCCCCAGACTGCCCACAATAAAAGGCCACCCCGAAATGTGCATGATTTTTGCTTTATTGGGGGTCTGGGGACTCAGAACCAATCAGTATCTGGTGTGACCACCATTTGCCTCATGCAGTGCAACACATCTTCTTCGCATAGAGTTTATCAGATTGTCAGTTGTGGCCTGTGGAATGTTGGTCCACCCCTCTTCAATGGCTGTGTGAAGTTGCTAGATATTAGTGGGAGCTGGTACACGCTGTCGTATACGCCGGTCAAGCACATCCCAAACATGATCAATGGGTGACATGTCCGGTGAGTATGCTGGCCATGCAAGAACTGGGACATTTTCAGCTTCCAAGAATTGTGTACAGATCCTTGCAAAATGGGGCCGTGCATTATCTTGCTGAAACATGAGGTGATGTTCATGGATGTATGGCACAACAATGGGCCTCAGGATCTCATCACGGTATCTCTGTGCATTCAAAATGCCATCAATAAAATGCACCTGTGTTCTTCGTCCATAACAGCCTTTGAAGAGGAGTGGACCAACATTCCACAGGCCACAATTGACAATCTGATAAACTCTATGCGTAGATGTGTTGCACTGCATGAGGCAAATGGTGGTCACACCAGATACTGACTGGTTCTGAGTCCCCAGACCCCCAATAAAGCAAAAAAAATGCACATTTCCGGGTGGCCTTTTATTGTGGGCAGTCTGGGGCGCACCTGTGCACTGGTCATGATGTCGGATCGGCATCTTGATGTGGCGCACCTGTGAGGTGGGGTGGATTGTCTCGGCGGGGCAGAGGTGCTCGCTGTCACACATTTGGACAGATTTGTGAACAATGTTTGAGAGAAATGGTAGTGTTGTGTATCTGGAGTGAATTTTGGATCTTTGGGTCCATCTCAGGAAAAATGGGAGCAAAAACAAAAGTGTTGCGTTTATATTTTTGTTGAGCATATATATATATATATATATATATATATATATATATATATATATATATATATAAACTTGTGACTAATATTATGTGAGAGGGATTTGTTGTTGTTGTGTTGTCATTTTGTGGTGTTTTTGGACAAATCAAATCAAATGTTTTTGGGGGGGGTACTTTGGCCCGTCTCATCACTGACCGAACCCACAGCCCAAGCAGTACGGACCCTGGTGCAACAGGCCAGAATTCACCCCTGGCCATTTTTCCCCCCGGGTGCAAACTGGCCTAGGCTAGATTTCCCCCTGGGGGGAACATCAGCCTAGGCTGTTTTGCACCCCCCTAGGCCAAACTTCACCCCCTAAAATCAAGATTAAGTTAATCTAAGATTAGAAGATTATTGAATTTGACTTCCTGAGAAAGTATAGGGGTGATGATAGGGGTGGGCGATATGGGCAAAAAAAAAAAAATTGCGTACATGCATAATACATAAGACACAGGGCTCAAAGTGTGAGAAAAATGTAGCGGTTTATAGTCAGGAAATTACGGTGTGTGTATATATAGGCTAATCTTAATGTTCAAGCAATAGAGCTATGCTATAGGCTCGTACTGATTTTTACAATCAGACAACCGAGCCCGTCTAAAACTTTATATCCATTTCACCAAACAGCCCGTCTTCTAAATGACGGGTGTGATATGGACATATATGTGGAAGGGGGTTTTGTGTGTTTGGAACTGTGTTCGTACCTTGGTCATTGATGTCCACGTCAGTTTTGCTCATGGTGCTCTAAACGCGTGCAGCCTGGACACGCTAAGGCAAATACATCTCTCCCGATAGCTGTCCAGAAATATTTGTTGTTTCCTAGCCTTTTTTTTTGGTGGTTCAGCCATGTCACGCAAGCCTTGCAGTTTAAAACCAAAACTGTTTTGTCTGCAATGAATATGGGGAAACGTGGCAGTGACCATTGCAACACACGACGACGACTTAGATGTTTCATCTGTTCGTCGTAACCTTGACGAGTGGTTAACAACACCGTCGGGGTAATGTCGGGCTAACTCTATGTATTAATCTTACTTTTTGGGCTGAAAGTGAAGCTGGCGCTGCCTCATCCCTGCAGCTGAACTGTGGGGTGGAGCGAGGGAGGGAAGGGGAGCTGGGAGGAAATGAAGCGCTCTGATTGGCTGAAAGTTCAGTGAAAACTTGAGTGAAATGGACGAAATGTGAGATCCATATGTGTAATTTAGAACAACAAAGCGTACAATCGAACAAGGAGGTCAACATTGCGTGCCCGCTACGCATAATGCGTACATGTTGGCAAGTCTGACTGCATCGGCAACATCTCTTTGGCTATGAATCTGGTGATGGCATTGGTTATGTTTCGCCATCAACGATTTTTTTCTGTCATATGGCACTTTTCTGCTGAATGAGTCAGCGAGGGTTTGTTGGGTGTGCAGAACAGGTCGCCTACTTGTTTTTTCTTGAGCTGCAGAGTCTTGAAGTTTCTCATGGTGCGGAGGTGGTGAAAGAGGTTCGTTGTGGAGCTTTGTTCCACAACGATAGATTTCCGACAAATCTTGCATATGACAGTGTTTTGATCAATGTCAGTCTTTTCCAAACCAAACCATTTCCATTGAGAAGTAGACCGGCATCTCGGCACTAAATCCTCTGAAGTAGACCGAACTTTAGCTGCCTCTGCCTGCATTTTCTCAAACTGCGCTGCCGACCTTTTGCAAAGCTGCTCGCGAGAGAGGTCATGTGATCACCTAGGCCTACAAATCGAGCGGCAGAGTCGAGCTGAGTGTGGAGCACCGCTGCGCTCTAATGTGTGTCGGCGTCTTTAATTGTCGGCATGCGTTTCATTGGTTTTGGCAAACTAATTTAAATACTCGATAATGTAAATTTGCACATTGTTAAAACAACAATCACGATAATATCGCAGACGATATATATCGCCCACCCCTAGGTGATGAATTAGTTAGGAAGTGCTATCTGAATTAAAGGTTGATAATTGATAATTGTTTGAAGTTTATTGTAACAGGTCAGAAAATCAAAAGATGAAAGAGGTTTTGAATTTGACCTACTGAAAGGGTATATAAATTACCCCTGTCTGATATTTTCCTCATGTTTTACGGAGCTTTGGTGGTGTTCAATACTGCTGTAAGCAGTTCACTGCTGGATTACATTTACTTATTTTGGATAACTTTGGATCCACTTTTGTTACAGGCAGGTGAGTGTATTTTATTTTGTTTTAATTTTGGAGTCTTGTATCAATAGCTAAAGTTTTGTAACAATGGGTGAAGGGTAGAAAGTTGAGTAAAGGCTTGAAAGGTTGAGTAAAGGCTTACAAAGGGTAAAGGAATACATTGATCGCATTATTTCCGCAGGTCATTTTCCAAGCATGGTATTTTGGGAAAACTCACTAAAGCCAAATGAAATCTTATTTCTTTTCTAATTTTATATATATATATATATATATATATATATATATATATAGTCATCCATGCAGAGGAGGTGACTGGGGCCACCATCAGTCACCTCCTCTACATGGATGACATCAAGCTGTACGCGAAGAGCGAGCGAGACATTGACTCACTGATCCACACCACCAGGATCTACAGCACAGACACTGGAATGTCATTCGGGCTTGAGAAATGTAGTAGGATGGTGACAAAGAGAGGGAAGGTAGTCCACACAGAGGGGGTCTCACTCCCAGAGGGAACAATAGCAGACACTGAGGACAGTTACAAGTACCTTGGTATCCCACAAGCAAATGGCAACCTTGAAGAGACAACAAGGAAAGCCGCTACAGCCAAATACCTGCAACGAGTAAGGCAAGTCCTAAGAAGTCAGCTCAATGGCAAGAACAAGGCCCAGGCAATAAACAGCTACACCCTGCCAGTGATCAGATACCCAGCAGGAATCATAAGCTGGCCAAAGGAGATACAGACCACAGATGTTAAGACACGAAAGCTCCTGACCATGCATGGAGGGTTCCATCCCAAATCCAGCACCCTGAGACTGTACACGAGCTGAAAGGAAGGAGGCCGAGGACTAGTGAGTGTGGGAACCACTGTCCAGGATGAAACATCCAAAATCCATAAGTACATCAAGGACAAGGCCCCAACAGATGATGTGCTCAAGGAATGCCTCAGACAGTAGAGCTCAGAGGAAGAGGTGCTGGAGGGACCATCATGGCAGGACAAGCCCCTACATGGGGCATACCACCAAAACATAACTGAAGTGGCTGATATCAAGAAATCCTACCAATGGCTGGAGAGGGCTGCTCTGAAGGACAGCACAGAGATTAGATTAGATTCAACTTTATTGTCATTACACATGTATAAATTCAGGTAATGAAATGTGGTATGAGCCCTTCATCCTGGAGCACAGGAGCAGCCCTTGAGCACCCGAGCAATAGAGGCCCAGATCTACCACACCAGACAAGACCCAAAGTGTAGGCTGTGCAAAGAGGCTCCTGAGACAGTCCAGCACATAACTGTAGGGTGTAAGATGCTGCAGGTAAAGCATACATGGAGCGACACAACCAAGTGGTGGGCATAGTGTACAGAAACATCTGTGCAGAGTAGGGGCTGGAGACCCCAAGGTCGAGGTGGGAAACGCCTCCGAAGGTTGCGGAGAATGACCGAGCCAAGATCCTCTGGGACTTCCAGATACAGACTGAATGGTGATGGCGAACCAACCAGACATAGTGGTGGTGGATAAGCAACAGAACAAAGCCGTGGTGGTGGACATTGCAATACCAAGTGATGGTAACATCAGGAAAAAGGAACACGAGAAACTAGAGAAATACCAGGGGCTCAAGGAAGAGCTGGAGAAGGCCTGGAAGGTGAAGGCATCAGTGGTGCCCGTGGTGATTGGAGCACTCGGGGCTGTAACCCCCAAACCGGAGGAGTGGTTACAGCAGATCCCAGGAAAAACATCAGACATCTCAGTCCAGAAAAGTGCAGTACTAGTAACAGCAAAGATACTGCGCAGAACTCTCAAGCTCCTAGGCCGACGACCCGAGCTGGATGAGAGTGAAAGTAACCAACCACCGTGGAAGGTGAGGAGCACATTTTATATACAGTATATATATATATATATATACTCAACAAAAATATAAACGCAACACTTTTGTTTTTGCTCCCATTTTTCCTGAGATGGACCCAAAGATCCAAAATTCACTCCAGATACACAACACTACCATTTCTCTCAAACATTGTTCACAAATCTGTCCAAATGTGTGACAGCGAGTACCTCTGCCCCGCCGAGACAATCCACCCCACCTCACAGGTGCGCCACATCAAGATGCCGATCCGACATCATGACCAGTGCACAGGTGCGCCCCAGACTGCCCACAATAAAAGGCCACCCCGAAATGTGCATTTTTTTTGCTTTATTGGGGGTCTGGGGACTCAGAACCAATCAGTATCTGGTGTGACCACCATTTGCCTCATGCAGTGCAACACATCTTCTTCGCATAGAGTTTATCAGATTGTCAGTTGTGGCCTGTGGAATGTTGGTCCACCCCTCTTCAATGGCTGTGTGAAGTTGCTAGATATTAGTGGGAGCTGGTACACGCTGTCGTATACGCCGGTCAAGCACATCCCAAACATGATCAATGGGTGACATGTCCGGTGAGTATGCTGGCCATGCAAGAACTGGGACATTTTCAGCTTCCAAGAATTGTGTACAGATCCTTGCAAAATGGGGCCGTGCATTATCTTGCTGAAACATGAGGTGATGTTCATGGATGTATGGCACAACAATGGGCCTCAGGATCTCATCACGGTATCTCTGTGCATTCAAAATGCCATCAATAAAATGCACCTGTGTTCTTCGTCCATAACAGCCTTTGAAGAGGAGTGGACCAACATTCCACAGGCCACAATTGACAATCTGATAAACTCTATGCGAAGAAGATGTGTTGCACTGCATGAGGCAAATGGTGGTCACACCAGATACTGACTGGTTCTGAGTCCCCAGACCCCCAATAAAGCAAAAAAAATGCACATTTCCGGGTGGCCTTTTATTGTGGGCAGTCTGGGGCGCACCTGTGCACTGGTCATGATGTCGGATCGGCATCTTGATGTGGCGCACCTGTGAGGTGGGGTGGATTGTCTCGGCGGGGCAGAGGTGCTCGCTGTCACACATTTGGACAGATTTGTGAACAATGTTTGAGAGAAATGGTAGTGTTGTGTATCTGGAGTGAATTTTGGATCTTTGGGTCCATCTCAGGAAAAATGGGAGCAAAAACAAAAGTGTTGCGTTTATATTTTTGTTGAGCATATATATATATATATATATATATATATATATATATATATATATATATATATATATATATATATATATATATATATATATATATAAACTTGTGACTAATATTATGTGAGAGGGATTTGTTGTTGTTGTGTTGTCATTTTGTGGTGTTTTTGGACAAATCAACACTGCGATCAATTCAACTAACATTCTGCAATTTTACACATCAACAAATATCCTGATATATGCATTCTTCCTTTACTCAACTTTTCAAGCCTTCGCCCATTGTTACAAAACTTTAGCTATTGATACAAGACTCCAAAAGTAAAACAAAATAAAATACACTCACCTGCCTGTAACAAAAGTTGATCCAAAGTTATCCAAAAGAAGTAAATGTAATCCAGCAGTAAACTGCTTACAGCAGTATTGAACACCACCAAAGCTCCGTAAAACATGAGGAAAATATCAGACAGGGGTAATTATATACCCTTTCAGTAGGTCAAATTCAAAACCTCTTTCATCTTTTGATTTTCTGATCTGTTACAATAAACTTCAAACAATTATCAGTTATCAACCTTTAATTCAGATAGCACTTCCTAACTAATTAATCACCCCTATACTTTCTCAGGAAGTCAAATTCAATAATCTTCTAATCTTAAATTAACTTAATCTTGATTGATCTTAGGGGGTGAAGTTTGGCCTAGGGGAGTGCAAAACAGCCTAGGCTGATGTTCCCCCCAGGGGGAAATCTAGCCTAGGCCAGTTTGCACCCGGGGTGAAAAATGGCCAGGGGTGAATTCTGGCCTGTTAAACCGGGGCGCCACAGACTTTTTAACCCACCTGAAGGACCTTCTAGAGGAAACACCACAACAAAGAGCAACATAGGCCTCTGAGCTAGCCTGGTCCCGGGCAGGTTATCGATCAGGTTATCAGGCTTAATCAGGCGGTGTCGCAAAAAATACGTACCTGAAGTAAAGTGTCAAACAGTTCAGCACGCCTCCTGCGTGACTATCTGTGTTGTCCGAATACAAGGGTGACAATATCAGCATTAAAAAAAATTACCTTGCGTTCTTGGTTAGTTTTGAGAAATTTCCAGTAATTTAAAATATTATTTTGAACCGCTGTCTTTACGACATTATCACATAAAAGAATTCCAGAATTGTCATGGAAAAAGTCTTTGGCTGAGGGGTTAAGTACTGCGTCTATCTATCTAACGGTTTTCATGCGCAAGTCAATTATGTGTTATATTTTCACAAATTTACATTTGCCACACATTACACAAATGTGATTGCCTGGAAGAATCCATGACTCATCGCTGTACCAGCGAGTGAGTCTGGTAACGTTTGATCCACAGAATGCGCTGCGGTTGCGCGTAGACAGACAGCTAAGTGAACCAATCAGAGATTGCGCCATCTTGATTCAAAACTGAGGCGGAACTTCCGCTGCCTAAGAGTGACTTTGCGGGCAAAGGCGGGTGCACTGACGTCACCATCTTTGAACGAATCAGAATCGCGGAGTCCGTTTGGAACCGGAGGAGCGAGAGTGGATGGAGAGTGTCCAAATGGTATCGCGGTGTATAGGAAATACAGAGAGATATCATTTGGCTGGCCAGGTAACAAATGTGAATGAATTTAACCTACAATTATTCATATCATCATAGAACTTATATCAGCTGGGCCTAACATCACTCTCACTTGACAACATTGACACTTTATATTTTATGTGAAGTCTCTATCAAAGAATACAGTTAAAGGTAAACCTACTTTTAAAACAAAATGTAGCGAAATAACAGGCACACTCCATGATGCAACATTTCAATGATTCAACAAATTTGCTTCAGAGATGCTGTGCAAGCCTCTTTAATAAAACCCTATTTATCAATTTCCATCAATAGGCATAAAACAATACAAGACATGAGGTATGACATTCTGGTGTGAGGTCACTGCTGGAGGACTGCTGAGGAGGGTTCAGCAAATGTATGCCATCTTCAGTAACTAGAACACAAGCATACTATTAGAATATACAAATGCTTGGATCACAGCTGAGGCAAGCATTACCTTGAATATACTCACAAGAACTCGCAGGAAGGATCTTTGATGAGGTCCCTCCTTCAATTACCTCCACCAGTGGGCGACCCCGGTTTAGGGCCAGTGCCAGCTCCTCTGCAGGTGAAAGATTTTGAGGGGGGCTCCCACCTCCTGTGGCTTGGTGTTTAGCCCCCCTTCCCCCCGGTTAAAAGTTGCGAAATGTCTAAACTGAGCATTTGCGATCCTTTTCTGCGTTAGAAAAAATTGGAGCTCAAACGGGCGATTTTGAACAAGGCACCTTATTGACGTCAGATCGAAAAAAGAAATGCAAATGCAGTTCCACCCCCGTCTGTCTGTACTCAGCGTCTCTGTAAATCACGCCTAGAGAGTTTGGACCGCGAATGCGCTAGGCAATGCGAAATGCGTTTTTTTATTTGCCTGGAGGCACGTCCGAGTGTTTTTAGGCTCGGAAGTCCTTTATCTGAGCCTCTGGACCTTTGAACAGCAGTGGTTTAATTTTATTTTCTGTGGAAATGTGTTTATTTTTCAATGGAACGCTTCCCATCTCTCCCCCCGTGCAAAAACACGGAAATGGATCAGCTGAGAGCTTAGAGCGGAGAGTTTGGCCACGCCCCCACCCTCTAGTATAGGCCAGCTCTTTTCTCCTCATTTGCATTCAAGCAACCATGCCCATTATGACCTGTTCTGAGGGAGAAAAAATACTCTTTCTCATCTTATCTCTGTTTCTCATGCACTGAGTGTTGAATTTGAAGAAGGATTCATTTACAGTATTAGGGAACCATTAAGGAGCCATATAAAAGCATCAAGAAGTACCATGTCATGGGATCTTTAATATTAGCCTACTTACCACTCTGCAAAATGTTTTTATGCTTTGTCTTTACCTGCAACAGTCCTCTTTACATCATTCCTGCTCAAAGACAAGATGACACAATTTAACGTATTAGTTGGTGCAAATACTTTTACACAGTAAAAAGAAATTACAACTGACAAGACTGCTCTATAAATATGAATATAAATATTTTATGACATCAACTGCTCTCCCTGAGTATCGAACTTGGGTCTCCCATGTGACTTGTCTTGATACCGATGGTAAAAACATATTTAAAAAACTCAACATTCAGCACTGTTATAGAACTTAGCTTATGCATTTAAGCGGTTGGCGATCTTCTGCCACGCCATGTCTCTTGCCGTGGTTATTGCAAGTGCATTGCAGAGTTCCAAAAGCAACTTTTGTTCTGATGCGCTGAAATAATCGGCCCGAATCTTCGACATGATCGCGTTTTCGACGGTCGCTTGTTCTGGGCTTCTTACGTCCCCTGTGCACATGCCTAGGCCACGACTGAATAGGCCTGGCTGAAGTTAGCGCCGCTGAGGCGCAGCTAAACTGCGTTAGTGGAACGACTTCAGGCTTTAGTCTAAGGTGACGAGGCGAGGCTTAGTCATAGTCATAGTTGCTTTATTGTCGAAAAACAATCATATGTACATGTACATAGAGTGAATTCGAAATTTAGTTTCCCCACTAACCAGGCAGGACAGTGATAGAGTGGCTAGGGGAGGGGCCGCTGCGCTTGCGTGCGCCGCCGACTGGAAGATGCAGAGTAGAAAAGATGCAATACAATCAATGACAATTATACACAACATGTAATGACAGAAAACAATTGGATAGGTAACATACGGTGTCTTTTTCTTTGGCGACAAGAGGGAAAGGTGTGGGGCAAGGGAAAAGATCAGAAATCCATGAAATTGATTGAAAACTGAAGAAGAAGCAGAGATCCTAAAAATAGACAGGGCAGTATTACTTAATACATGTGAGTGTGTGTCCAATAGTGTGTGGCAATGTTTTTGTAGAGTCTGTGAGATAAGCGGCGGGTGGCGGCCTTGGACGTGTTTGTGCAGAAGATGCAGTCAAAACAAAGTGAAGTCCAGTTGAATCACATTTTTCCAGGAGAATTGATTACAAAAGGGGAATTTAACATAATCGATACATTTTAGAACCCAGGCGAACAGACAATTTGCCAGAACTCTGGTTTCTGTCAGGTCCCCACTTCCTGCAGGTCTGTGTGACTCGCAATCCTCCCCCTGGCACGTACGATAATGAATATGGACTGAGCCGCTCTTCCCCACAGTTCCAAATCCATTTATCCGCGATGTTATCTAGCGCCAGGTGGATCCCACAGATGGATGAAACGTTCACCTGTGTTTTTCCTTCTGATGTTGCCCCCCCGAGTTCGCAGTTCCCCATACTGACCAGCCGATCGTGGCTCTTTTATCCGCTCGGCTCCAATTCGTAATGGGTCAGAAAACATCCCCCAGGCCAATCCAGATGTCCTCCCATCAAAATTCCAATAGTAATCGCTCCGTGCGGTGCCAGGCACACGATGCGTCCTTCGTGTATCAGGCAGCACGTTCTCGTAGGGCTGACCAGCTCTCCAGACCGGCGCTCCTCCGTGGAAAAAAAAGCGTAGGGACCAGCTTTATCCAATTCATAATTTAGGATTTGAAAAATCTGTTCCAACAGGAGAAAAAAAGACGAGACGAGAGAAATAAAACATCAAACAGAGTAAAGATGAAGGAGGAAGAGAAAAGTGTGTCTGCTCCTCATGACAGCTAGGAGTGAGGAAAAAAATAAAAAAAAAACACTTAGGCGCCGCTATGTTTAGCGACGTTCATGGAATACCCTCTAGGTCTAAACTAGGACTAAACCCGGACTAAACCCGGACTAAACCAGGACTAAACCAGGACTGAGCCAGGACTGAGCCAGGACTAAACCAGGACTAATCTGGGACTAAACCAGGTCTAAACCAGGACTAATCTGGGACTAATCTGGGACTAAACCCAGACTAAACCAGGACTGAGCCAGGACTAAACCAGGACTAAACCAGGACTAATCTGGGACTAAACCAGGTCTAAACCCGGACTAAACCAGGACTAAACCAGGACTAAACCCGGACTAATCCAGGACTAATCCAGGACTAAACCAGGACTAAACCCAGACTAAACCCGGACTAAACCAGGTATAAACCTGGTCTAAACCCGGTCTATCCTTCTCTTGTTTTAGGGCTTGGGTCTGTTCGTGGTCTGGAGTCTTGGTCCTGATCCCAGTCTGGTTGTGATCTCGCTGAAGTCCGGACTCTCGGCTTTGAGTCTGTTCAGCGCTCTGGTGCTCCTGGCCTACACTTCCCATGATGCTTTGCTGCGCTTCAGTCTGAGCAGTGTGTGTGTTCTGATTGGCTGCCTGTCCGTGCTTGCCGCCGCCTTCGGGCCAAAGGTAAAAACATGAAACAAACCGTTTCAAGCGTACCTGTGAGACTAAACCTGGACTAAATCAGGACTAAACCAGGACTGAACCAGGACTGAACCAGGACTGAACCAGGGCTGAACCAGGACTAAACCAGGACTAACCCAGGACTGAACCAGAACTAAACCAGGACTAAACCAGGACTAAACCAGGACTAACCTAGGGCTGAACCAGGACTAAACCAGGTCTAAACTAGGATTGAACCAGGTATAAACCAGGGCTAAACCAGGTCTAAACTAGATTGAACCCGGTATAAACCAGGGCTAAACCAGGTCTAAACTAGGACTAAACCAAGTATAAACCAGGTCTAAACCAGGTCTAAACTAGGACTAAACCAGTACTGAACCAGGACTGAAACAGGGCTAAACCAGGACTAGACCAGGACTGAACCAGGACTAAACCTTTACTTTAGTAGAGGTTTTGTGTCATTTTTGTTTCTTGTGGACCGTCTCCTCTTGTGTCAGTGATGTTTGTAGTCCTTTCTCACAGCAGCCATGTTTGTAGCTGTTTGTTCCGGGGTCAGAGGTCGGCGTGGCTCAGGCAGAAGAACGGGAGGAGGAGGACGAGAGGAAGAGAAGGAACCGGGAGCTTCGAACCAGGAGCCTGCACCTGGGGCTAGAGATCGACCATCTGCGCAGAGAGCTGTTCCACCTGAGGAGTACCCGAGAAAGTACCCACCAGACCCCAGCAGGTAGGGCTGTTTTACACTCTAAACTAGGACACCATGGAGAAAGATCTGAGGAGGACAGTCTGGAGAACAGGGCTGAGTTAAAGGCAAATTAACATTTTTTTTACAATCTGAGCCTTCTTTCGGCAATAAAACAAGTAGTTTTACTCACCCATAGCATTTTTCTGTCAATTGGAGCAGTATCGCAGAACTTATGTTGAGCCGTTCTGTTCTAGTAATGATCCCGTATCCGTTAACATGGTGCTGTATCATATGCTCGGGGCATTACTTTGCGGTGTCCAAATAACACAAACTTAAGCACTTTTCAAATCATAGAAGCCCGATGTCTTAATGTAAGATTTCGTTTGAAGCAAAAGTGGCCTGTAATCCGAGATTAAGCCATAGTTTCGAGTAGATGAGGACGCCAGTGCGCATGCGCGGACTGTGCTATGAGCTCCCGGGACCCAAACATGAAACGCAAAGCTGAAAACTATGGATAAATCTCGGATTACAGGCCACTTTTGTGGGGCGGGGCATCTGGTTTATAATTTTGGTGAATGTGAAAAAGCCTCAAAATAAATCCCAAAATCTGGAGTTTCCAAACGCAAAACTGATACAAACTGAACCAGATCTGAAGAAAAATAAATGTTCATCACCTGTTCTTCTCTCTCTCAGTTTGGACTCATGAGGCTCGGGTCTGTGCAGAAGAAGAACACACCCCCAAACAGTGAGAACAACACACAGTTTAGTCCTGGTTTAGACCCGGTTTAGTCTTGGTTTAGACCTGGTTTGAACCTGGTTTAGACCCAGTTTAGTCCTGGTTTAAGCCTGGTTTAGACCTGGTTTAGACCTGGTTTAGACTTGGTTTAGTCCTGGTTTAGACCCGGTTTAGTCCTGGTTTAGTCCTGGTTTAGACCTGGTTTAGTCCTGGTTTAGACCCAGTTTAAACCCGGTTCAGAGCTGGTTTAGACACGGTTTAGACCTGGTTTAGACACAGTTTAGACCTGGTTTATTCCTGGTTTAGATCTGGTTTAGTCCTGGTTTAGACCTGGTTTAGTCCTGGTTTGGTCCTGGTTTAGTCCTGTTTTAAACCAGCTTTAGTCCGGGTTTAGACCTGGTTTATTCCTGGTTTAGTCCTGTTTTAAACCTGCTTTAGTCCGGGTTTAGACCTGGTTTATTCCTGGTTTAGTCCTGGTTTAGACCTGGTTTATTCCTGGTTTAGACATGGTTTGGTCCTGGTTTAGACCTGGTTTAGTCCTGGTTTGGTCCTGGTGGAGACTAACCACTCTGCCGCTCTGTTTCAGCGTTTGTGGGCGTGTCTCGTTTCCCATCCTGCATTACTCGTACCTGCCGGCAGTGGGCGGAGTCAGCCCCAGCTCGAGCCATGCCTCCCTGCACTAGAGTGACAGGAGGGGGCGGAGTCAGCGGCGGGGGCGTAGTGAGGGAATCCGTTTACGTCAAAAACAAAGATGGAGGACAGAAAAAAGGAAGGAGAAAAAAATAAGATGAAAGACAGAAGAGAATGAAGAAGTTTCCTTCAGGTGAAGTTCAGGATGATCCAGGAGGACGTTTCTTCTGCGTTTGAGACACGCGAGCTTCTCTGAGTGAAGAGTAGCTGCTCCAAAGTGTCGCCTCAAAAACTCACACCTGATTTAGGTCGTTTTCACACCAGGAAAGTCTGATAGTTCACTTGCTTTGGTCCGGATCAAATAAAAAAAAAAAAATGTTTTTTTGGTGCGGTTCGCTTTCACACTGCAGTTTTTCCCCAAGCGGACTAACATCTATAAACAAAACCATGTGCGCTGAGGTCGCTCAGCCATTGGACAGAAATGAGCCATGTCAAAACGCCATGTCCAAACCCGGAAGGAGGAGAATAATGGTGTTACGTGGTGTTTTCAATCTAGCCTTAGCGATATGGTTTGCACAGTTTTTACAGTTTGCACAAATGTTTGAGCAGCATCATGAGGTTTACACTATTTTACAATCAATTTCCAAACAACGAAGTCACAGGGCAAGACGACTACGGAGGACAGCGCTCATGTGCGCGCACATCAAGTTCTGACTCTTGCTCTTCACGCAAAACGTAAGTAAGCCTCGTAAGTTTTGTTTTGTTTTGTTTAGTTTCATTTCGTCAGCCTCGGTTTCCCATAATGCTCGACATACGACAGGAGCTCGTTAAGTATAAAAAGCCAACTTGTGTCGGATCGAGTCCAGTCTGCATTCTCACCTCAAACGAACCGCACCAGAGTTCTAAAGGAACCGTGCCGAGACTGAGCTTTTTAGGGTAGTTTTCACACCTGCCTTGTTTGGTTCGTTTAAAACGGACCAGAGTTCGTTTGCTCCTTTGATTCGGACCTTTTGGGCTGGTGTGAATAAAAGCCAAAAGTCTCGATCCGGAGCAAACAAGCGAACCGAGACCACCTAAAAAGCTTGGTCTTGGCACGGTTCCATACGAATCCTGGTGCGGTTCATTTGAGGTGAGAATGCAGACCGGACTCGATCCGACACAAGTTGGCTTTTTGTACTTAAGGAGCTCCTTTCGTAGTTCGAGCATTATGGGAAACCGAGGCTGACGAAACAAAACTAAACTTACGAGGCTTACTTACGTTTTGCGTGAAGAGCAAGAGTCAGAACTTGATGCGCACATGAGCTCTGTCCTCCGTAGCCGTCTCACCCTGTGTCTTCGTCGTTTGGAAATTGATTGTAAAATAGTGTAAACCTCACGATGCTGCGCGAACATTTGTGCGAACTGTAAAAACTGAGCAAACCATATCGCTATGACTACATTGAAAACAGCAACCTCAGCACACGTGCTTTTGTTTATAGACGTTGGTCCACTTACAAAAAAAAGTGCAGTGTGAAAGCGAACCGCACCAAAATTTAAAAAATAAATAAATAAAATTGGTCCGGACCAAAGCAAGTGAACTATCGGACTTTCCTGGTGTGAAAACGACCTAGGTGATCTCGGTTCGCTTGTTTGATCCGGATCGAGATTTTTGTTTTTTATTCACACCAGCCCAAAAGGTCCGAATCAAAGGAGCAAAGGAACTCTGGTCCGTTTTAAACGAACCAAACAAGGCAGGTGTGAAAACGACCTTAGACACTTGTGTCCACATGGTTCTCACTCTTGTGTAACCCTGTTCATTTGCTCCAATAAAATCCTAACATGATCAATATCAGCGCTCGTTAAACCAAATTTAAATCTAATTCTCAGTTTTGCCACTAGATGGACCACCAAAGTGCTTTAGAGTTTTCTTCTGTTCTTCCTCTGCTAAACAGACGAACAAGAGTCAATTTGAAATAAATATTGATCTGAATATTGAAGAAGTGAAGAAGTGCATATTGAAAAGTCCCTGGTTTTCCTGCTGAGTGGTGACCAGATTTTCTGTTGTTACTTTACTCCAGAAACAAACTGTAAATGAACCTCACACCACACGAGGAACCAGAACCTCACACCACAGGAGGTACCAGAACCTCACACTACACGAGGAACCAGAACCTCACACCACACGAGGAACCAGAACCTCACACCACACGAGGAACCAGGACCTCACACTCCAGAACCTCACACCACACGAGGGACCTGAACCTCACACCACATGAGGAACCAGAACCTCACACCACACGAGGAACCAGAACCTCACACTCCACAAGGAACCAGAACCTCACACCACACGAGGAACCAGAACCTCACACTCCACAAGGAACCAGAACCTCACACCACATGAGGAACCGGAACCTCACACCACACGAGGAACCAGAACCTCACACTCCACAAGGAACCAGAACCTCACACCACACGAGGAACCAGAACCTCACACTCCACAAGGAACCAGAACCTCACACCACACGAGGAACCAGAACCTCACACTCCAGAAGGAACCAGAACCTCACACCACACGAGGAGAGCGACACAACCCAGACTCTGTTCTACACTCTCCTCTGAGCCAGAGCAGTTCCTGGATCCATGTTTATTATGATTATTGATTATTAAGATAAGTAAATGTACTGCTACTAGTACTACTGCTACTACTGCTATTACTACTACTGCTACTACAACTACTACTACTCCTGCTACAACTACTAAGGCTACTACTACTACTACTGCTATTATTACTACTGCTACTACTACTACTGCTACAACTACTACTGCTACTACTGCTATTAATACTACTACTGCTACTACGACTGCTACTAATGCTACTACTACTGCTGCTATTACTACTACTACTGCTATTGCTACTACTGCTGCTACTACTACTACTGCTGCTACTACTACTACTGCTGCTATTACTACTACTAATGCTATTACTACTACTACAACTGCTACAACTACTTTTGCTACAACTACTACTGCTACTACTACTACTGCTATTACTACTACTAGTAGTCAGGGCTCTCAAGTCTCACACTTTTAGAGTGTGACACACGCAATTCGACATGTTCACACGCTACACATGGTATTTCTCACGCTGAAATTTTGTTACGCAATTCAAGCGCAGCGCACTGCGCTTCTGTCCCCAGAAAATCGGTTAGATAATGCAGGCACCGCGAAAAAAAAGTCACTCGCGCACCCTTTTCCTAGTAGAAATGTACAGTACATACAATATAACTCTGACAAAATGTGCTTTTTTTTGTCCCAAAATACAGACGGCAGTGGAGATGCACAGCAATGTCTGACCCTACAAAAACAAACAGCTTTTACACTGACTTCTAACAGTTTATTTAGGGAAAAGCCCCTTTTTTTTTTGGTTCCAATAATAGTAAAAGAATGAGTCACCTGTGTTTGAATGTTGCCTCCCCTCACTATGTTCCCCACAGCACGAGCAGGAGACACCACTTTATAATCTCTGTACCTTTAAAAACAAAAGACATTCTCTTTTACTTCATTTTCACATGAAATTATTGGATTATATATTTTAACGCCGTTATTCCCATCACTGGTGCAGACCACTCTTTCCTAACACTCTTGAACAGTGCCATCATGTTAAAAATGTGAATCATGTATTAACTATCTATTATTGCTGATTTATTATGATTACATGGCCTAATTTGACCTCAATATGATAAGGCCCCACAAGGTCCACCACATACACTGTCAACTATGTCAAACCTAACCCTTAAGTATCTGTAGAGGATATAGAATATATATAAAGTCTGTGTAATTGGCATTCCCTAAGAGAGTTGAAAAATGTCAGGCATCCGATTGTTTTACTGATATTCAATACAGGGCCATAAGTAGGTTGTGCTAGACCATGCTTTTAAGATGCTGTAACATATCATATTTCATTTTATATCACATCAGAAGTTATTTTTTACAGGCAGCTATGAGACTACAAATCATTTCGTTATCACAAACCTCTTTAATATGTCTATAAAAACACAATTTAGAAAACACAATTCACATTTGACAAACAATCAAATGGCTTTCAAAGTGCAAGAAGTGTCAGTGTTCTTTTGAACCATTTATGAGCAGAACATTTCAGCTCATTCAACAATACAATTACCCCTCACAACCTTTAACCTTAAAACCTAAACAATTCTGATTATTTCTAAATACATTTGAAGGCAAATGAATGGCTTTGGAAGTGCAAGAACAATATAGTACACTACATTTTTGTGTCAAGTTGTCAGTGCTTTTTAAAGTGTTGTGGAATTTCTGATCTATAAGAATAAAACTGGAAAAGTTGGACTTGTCTTGAATCAGAGAGTTGACTTATTAAAAGTAGTGCTGTCACGCGATTAAAAAATGAATCTAATTAATTACATGCTTTGTAATTAATTAATCGAATTAATCGCATTTAAATATTTTTTTTTAGGTGGTTTATTGTGCTCTCCCACAGTGCAAAAAAGGTGTCAAACGTGCATGAAAAACCTAACAGAAGAACAGTAGTAGTAAGAACAGAACAGTAGACCTAACAGAACAGCGGTTCTGGTCTGGTCCTGGTTTTGGTCCTGGTTCTGGTCTGGTTCTGGTCTGGTTCTGTTCTGCTTCTGTTCTGGTCCTGGGTCTGGTCCTGGTCTGGTTCTAGTCCTGGTCTGGTCCTCTAACTGGTCCTGGTCTGGTTCTGGTCTGGTTCTGTTCTGGTCCTGGTCTGGTTCTGTTCTGGTTCTGTTCTGGTCCTGGTCTGGTTCTGGTCTGGGTCTGGTTCTGGTCCTGGTCTGGTGCTAGTCCTGGTCTGGTCCTCTAACTGGTCCTGGTCTGGTTCTGTTATGGTCCTGGTCTGGTTCTGGTCTGGTCCTGTTCTGGTCTGGTCCTGGGTCTGGTCCTGGTCTGGTCCTCTAACTGGTCCTGGTCTGGTCCTGTTCTGGTCTGGTCCTGTTCTGGTTCTGGTCTGGTCCTGGGTCTGGTCCTGGTCTGGTTATGTTCTGGTCCTGGTTCTGTTCTGGTTCTGGTCCTGGTCCGGTCCTGGTTCTGTCGGGCCGTGGAGGTGCGGTGCTTTGGTTCGGACTCGGGGCGGCGCTGTGCAGAGCTGTAGCCGCACACGGAGCCCCTGAGGCGGCCTGACCTTTGCCCTGGCCCCGGTCATGTGCGGAGCTGCTGTCACGGCTGACCCCCATGCTCAGACCGGCTCCAGAGCTCCGGCCCCGGTGCAGCAGGAGAACAGGCTCCGGAGCGGCGGAGGAGGACCGGGAGAAGCGCTCATCTCAGGCCGACAGAAGAGCACTGGAGCGCCGGCAGAGGAGGCACCGTGAGCCGCTGCACGACCCAGAAGAGGAGCGTTGTGGGCGGCTGTCAGGAACACAACTGACCGCGGTGACCGGAGCGGCTAAAGGCTAAAGCTAAAGGCTAAAGCTAAAGGCTAAAGCTAAAGGCTAAAGCTAAAGGCTAAAGCTAAAGGCTAAAGCTAAAGGCTAAAGCTAAAGGCTAAAGCTAAAGGCTAAAGCTAAAGGCTAAAGCTAAAGGCTAAAGCTAAAGGCTAAAGCTAAAGGCTAAAGCTAAAGGCTAAAGCTAAAGGCTAAAGCTAAAGGCTAAAGCTAAAGGCTAAAGCTAAAGGCTAAAGCTAAAGGCTAAAGCTAAAGGCTAAAGCTAAAGGCTAAAGCTAAAGGCTAAAGCTAAAGGCTAAGCAGATGGAGGAGTTTCTGAGGAGCCGCCGCGGAGCCGTGCAGGTAACATCAAGTTATTCAGGCAGTCCTGGTCTAGTCCTGGTTTAGTCCTGGTCTAGTCCTGGTCTAGTCCTGGTTTAATCATGGTTCAGTCCTGTTAGTTATGGGTAGATGAGGCGTCCTGAAGCGTTTCGGAACACTTTGCCAAATTGTATTGATTCTTTATTGATTCTGTGCCACTGAATACTGACACCTGCTGGACATTAAAATCCTCCAGGCTCAGACTCGCCTGACTCTGATCTGATGACCTCGTGAATACAATAATATCATTTAAGTCATTGTGTTTTATATTGTTTTATTTCATGTCTTCATTTAAAGGTCCCATGGCATGAAATTTTCACTTTCTGAGGTTTTTGAACGTTAATGTGAGCTTCCCTACCCTGTTTAGACGCCCCCAATGGCTAAAAGTTGCGAAATGTGTAAACTGAGCATTTGCGATCCTTTTCTGCGTTTGAAAAAAACATGGCTCAAACGGGCGATTCTGAACAAGGCGACTTCGTTACGTAACATCGACAAAAGAAATGCAAATGCAGTTCCACCACCGTCTGGATCTCCACCCTCTGACTCTGGAAATCACACCCAGAGAGTTTGGACCGCGAAGGAGCTACGCAATGCGAAATGCGTTTTTTTATTTGCCTGGAGGCACGTACGAGTGTTTCTAGGCTCGGAAGTCCTTTACCCGACCCTCTGGACCTCTGAACAGCAGTGGTTTAATGTGAAAATGTGTTTTTTTTCATTGAAATACCTCTCCTTTCTGCCTTCACGGTTAAAACGCGGAAGTGGGGAGACAGCGCTCCAGCGGCGCAGAGGAGCGGGTGGGGCCCCCCCACCCGCTCCTCTAACCAATCTGTGTCCTTCTCATTTGCATTCAAGCAACAAGGCCCAGAATGAGTTGTTCAGACAGAGAGATTCTGACTCTGACTGTGTACATGTGTTTGCCTGGAAGAATCCATGACTCATCGCTGTACCAGCGGCGAGTCTGGTAACGCTTGGTCCAGAATGCGCTGCTGTTGCGCTTAGACAGACAGCTAAGTGAACCAATCAGAGAACAGTTAACGGACAGCGAGGTGAACCAAGCCGGTAGGAAGCAATGCAAAAACATATTTTTTGAAAAGAAAGGCCTCTAGAGCTGTCAGCTGCTGTGGTTTTAAGGAATCAATGTGTTTTAGGTCATTTAAGACCAATTTTACAGCTGAATGGAAGGGACGTTGCGGGCAAAGGCGGGTGCACTGACGTCACCATCTTTGAACGAACTAGAATCGCGGAGTCCGTTGTTAACCGGAGGAGCGAGGGTGGAGCGAGGGTGTCCAAATGGTATCGCGCTGTATAGGAAATACAGAGAGATATCATTTGGCTGGCCAGGTAATACATGTGTCTTTCTCATGCACTGAATGTTGATTTTGAAGAAGGATTCATTTACAGTATTAGGGAACCATTAAGGCACAATATAAAAGCATCAAGAAGTATGTCATGGGACCGTTAAATTTAAAATATCTTTGATGTTTTTAGATTCAGTCAATAAATAATGTGAACATGTATCAATACGTAAAGTGAACGTGTTGTGAATGAGGATGCTTGTGGACTGAGATTTTTTTTTTTTTTTTAATTAAAAAAATATGTTTTTTCAAACGTTTTGAAATTGAGCCTGTTCGGGTTTTTGATAAACTTGTGGAGCTGTAGAAAAGCCGCTCACACGGCACAGATGAGGCTGGAGTCACTCAGAGTCACTTTGAAATGAATCTGAATTCAGATCAAGTGAAACTCTGAGAGGAACAGGATGAAACGACAAGGAAATTAAAACAAATACCTTATTTTCCAATATGAGATCAATACGGTCCCACACAGCTCCACACAGGTCCTGTATCGGTCCCGCATCGGTTACATGACTTTAACAAACCGATGCACACACCGACACAGGGTTTCGCTCTATGAGCTCGACACATGCGCTGATGCATCGGTGTTGCTGAACCATCACTAGTCCTAGCTTAGTCATAATTTAGTGATAGTTTAATCCTGGTTTAGACCTGGTTCAGTCCTGGCTGTTCCTCTCTTTCAGGCTGGTCCTGGTTTTGGTCCGGTTCACATGGTTCTGGGAAATGAAGCTTGTGACATGGACTCGATGGTCTGTGCTCTGGTCTACGCCTACTTCCTCCATAAGGTACAGACCTCCTCCTAAACCAGTTATGATCCTCATCTACACCTTGTTAAGTCCTACTGCAGTTGACATGCTGCTTAAACCTGTCCAGACCCTCTTAACTGGTTGAGATCCTGTGTAAACCTTCTTGTGTGCAGACTGGTGCTGGGGGGATAGTGGTGGTCCCTCTGATGAACATACCCGCTCAGGATTTGGTTCTCCGGTCGGACTCTGTGGCTCTGCTCTCAAAGTCCGGCCTGAGTCCAGACCTGCTCCTGTTCAGAGACCAGGTGGATCTGAGGAGGCTTCAAGGAGAGCGAGGTCTGAGGCTGACACTGGTGGACCACAACGTGCTGCCAGAGTGAGATTTATGCCTTTCTCTCCCTTCACATGACATTAGACCTGCACGATTTATCGATTAATTCGACTTTACAGTTCAGGACGATGTGTTTTTATGAAAATCGATTTTTTAAAGTTATTTTTTACATGCGAGCGGAACTGTAAAACCACGTTTTACACGGGTAAGTTAGCGGGGCGTACCCAAACATTGTACGTGCTAGCGCGGCTAGCGAGTGAGGGAAAGCCGGAGCTTGTACCAAACAAAGGTGTCGCTACATCTGTTATATGGAACTGGTTCGGTTTTCTTGCGTCGGACTTAGAACAAACGAGTGCTCGCTGTAAGGTCTGTTCAAAAGCTGTTGCAGCACGAAAAAAATTTATCCTAGCGCCGAAAGCTGTTGCACGCAGCGGAATGGGAGAAGTGCAGGTCCGAATGGAATGAAAATAACCACCGTCCAGTCCCTAAAACATTTTCGAACTGTTTGCAGTATGATAAGCACGGCCCACGACGGAAGGCAATCACACACACTGTTGTATGTTTTACCAAAAACATGATGTATATTGTAAAAGACATGGTGCCCATATATACTGTGGAAAAGCCCGGATTCATTAACATGGTGAAAGTTTTGGACCCGAAGTATGTACTACCAAGCCGCAAATATTTTTCTGAAGTTGCCACAGCTGTATACAGACTGCACAAGCTAACATACATGAACACAGACAGAGGCTCCCTCTTTTCTGCATCACTCGAGGAAAAACAAAAACTAAAACACAACACTACCCACTCCAGTCCATCTTTCCCACAATCAGGGAATAATTTAGCTCCAGAAAATGCTTCTTTATAAAAGAAAGATTTTTATATAACTGTGATATATTTTTAAAAAAAATCAATAACGGCTTAATTGATGCAAGGTGTAATGTATTTGTTTTATAAAAGAACGTTGCATTGTTTTGAGCCATTTGTCATCTGTTATCTGTTTTTGAGTAGGGCAGAGAAAAATCGATTAAAATCAGAAATCTGATTTTTTTTTTATTTTTTTTTTAAGATTTTATTTTTAGGCCATATCACCCAGCTCTACATGACATCACACTAGGGAATTCTGTAACTGTTACCTAGCAACCATGTGGTACGCTGGGTCAATACCCCTCTGTTTTTATTGGACAAATAAAGGTGTTTATGATGTCATCGGTTTGGGACGCTCTAAAATAAACTCTCTACTTCCATGGATCTATAATAAAAACTCCAGACCGACTTGTGGCTGATGATGGCGCCATCTGGAGACTTGGAAGAATGTCAGTTATGTTTTTATAGAAATTCAGAAGGCTTAAAGTTCTTCAGTGGGGAAATACATGGGGATTTAAGTTGTCAATTGAGAAAATGAAGTTTATGATATTTGGTTTGAAAAGGGACAATTCTTTCTTGTAGTCTCAGCATGTAAAATGTACCTATCGATAGGCTTCAAGTTTCTTATGGTTTGATGAGAGGTTGACCTGGAGAACCCACGTAGATAATGTTAGTAAAAGTGAGAAGGTGATAAATATGATGAGCCTGGGGTGGGGAGAGGTTCTCTAGATGATCTACAGAGCCATGGTCACACCTGTTCTTAATCCTGTCATTAATCCACAAGGGAAATTATTTGGGTGCAGTAGCTCACTCATCAATATAGTCAAATGAGACATAATTATAAAAATAAAAAATAATAAGTGTATATGTACAAATACAAATAGAAACAGAATAAAATAGAAAAATAAGTAATAAAATGTTAAAATATCCAATCACCGTTGTGCACAGTTGTAGGGAGCATTATCTGCCCCTCTATAGTCTGGTGCAGTGGGGCAGTTGTTGTAAGGAGTATTATCTGCCTCTCTGTGGTCTGGTGCAGGGGGGCAGTTGCTGTAGGGAGTATTATCTGCCCCTCTATAGTCTGGTGCAGTGGGGCAGTTGTTGTAGGGAGTATTATCTGCCCCTCTATAGTATGATGCAGGGGCGCAGTTGTTGTAAGGAGTATTATCTGCCCCTCTGTGGTCTGGAGCAGAGGGCAGTTGTAGGGAGTATTATCTGCCCCTCTATAGTCTGATGCAGTGGGGCAGTTGTTGTAAGGAGTATTATCTGCCCCTCTGTGGTCTGGAGCAGAGCGGGTTGTTGTAGGGAGTATTATCTGCCCCTCTGGTGTGGGGCAGTTGTAAGGAGTATTATCTGCCCCTCTGTGGTCTGGAGCAGAGCGGGTTGTTGTTGTAGGGAGTATTAACTGCCCCTCTATAGTCTGGTGCAGCGGGGCAGTTGTTGTAGGGAGTATTATCTGCCCCTCTATAGTCTGGTGCAGTGGGGCAGTTGTTGTAGGGAGTATTATCTGCCCCTCTGTGGTCTGGAGCAGAGCGGGTTGTTGTTGTAGGGAGTATTATCTGCCCCTCTATAGTCTGGTGCAGTGGGGCAGTTGTTGTAGGGAGTATTATCTGCCCCTCTGTGGTCTGGAGCAGAGCGGGTTGTTGTTGTAGGGAGTATTATCTGCCCCTCTGTGGTCTGGAGCAGAGCGGGTTGTTGTAGGGAGTATTATCTGCCCCTCTGTAGTCTGGTGCAGTGGGGCAGTTGTTGTAAGGAGTATTATCTGCCCCTCTGTGGTCTGGAGCAGAGCGGGTTGTTATTGTAGGGAGTATTAACTGCCCCTCTATAGTCTGGTGCAGCGGGGCAGTTGTTGTAGGGAGTATTATCTGCCCCTCTATAGTCTGGTGCAGTGGGGCAGTTGTTGTAGGGAGTATTATCTGCCCCTCTGTGGCCTGGTCCAGGGGGTGAGCAGGAGTGTCCATGATGGAGAGCAGTTTGTCCCGTTCTTGACTATGGCTGTGTGGTATTTGGGGCTGCTTCTCAATCTGTGCTAAAAACACTGGATGGGGAATCAAAAGTGCTTCGGGTCTACCTTCATCTCAGCTTTACTGGTTGAAATGGGGAAATGTCCTCTAAGGCTGAGACGGGACGTGTTAGGGGTCCATTATTGGGCTGAGGAGGCAGGACCACACAGCAGTTCAGCATGTCTCTTGGATCATTGTTAGGAGTTTGAAAAGAAAGAAAAAGAAAGCCAAAGAAAGCCTGTTTTTTTTTTTTTTTTGCCCACTGTGGGAATGTGGCGGAGGCTCTGGAACTACGGAAAACTGAGGTAGTGAGTCTGTGTGGTCTCCTCTACCTTTGTGGAACCTCCCTGAGCCGGAACTCAGCACTGAGTTGTATTAATATTAATATTTACCACAGGTTTGATGACCAGATTAAGTCCAAATGAGACTCGTCAGAACTAGGGATGTCAACAATTAATCGACTTACAATTAATTGTCGATCAAGACGTTGGCCGAACAAAATGCATTAATTGTATCTAATCGCTAGAGGGTGCTACTCTGGAATGTGAACACGAGATGCGAACCCACTCGCGAGAAGGACCATAGCGTTACATCATGTACCAGGGGTCGGCAACCCGTGGCTCTTTGATCCCTCTGATATATATAAATATGCGTGTATTTCACAGTCCCTCTGACCGAGGCGCCGCTGCGCTGTTGCGGGTTTTGTTGTAGTGAGAACGCATCCGTGCACTCTCAGGACTGGTTCCACCGCCTGGACTCCAGGTTCCACCAGTTCGTTTTGTGGAAACACTGCCGCTACTTCCCGATGCGTATTGACCACCCGGAGAAGTGTGCGCTCGGACATGAGACGCACGGCCACGGCCCTTCTGGCATGTGCTCAAATGCCAGACCGCTCAGTCTTCAGAGTCACACTGCTCGTGATTGAACATTTTAATAAATTTGGCAAACTGAACGCATTCTGTACAGGAGACACGGAGGAGAATGACTGACAAAGACAAAGGTCTACAGACCTTTAGCCAATCAGGATGCAGAACACAATACGTGTTGAAAAATCAGCAAAACAGTGAAGGACCACTGTGTTTAATTAAAATATATTTTATTTTAGTTCGTTCATATTTAAAATGTAATTCTATGGCACAAAGGTAAAAAAAAATATTTAAAAAAACGTTATATGCAGTGTTAAATTAAATTTTGTACTGTGAAATTTATATTTTGTACTGTAACCCTTCACAGATTAAGGGAGAGAAATATTGTTGATGCCTTAGTTCAAAATAAATGTTGAGAATGTCCTAAAAATAGCCTGGATTCACTGGTTTAATCATAATATGTAGACTAAATAACATTCTGGTATTTAATTTCTTCTGTTCCTTTTAATTTCAAGATTTCCATGCTGCAAGTGCAAAAACTGAGCCAGTCCTCAATTTTTCAATAAAGAATGTACAGTGGTACCTCACCTTACGAAAGACCCAACAAACGAAAATTTCAAGTTACGAAACACCTTCACGTTAAATTTTGGTCTCTAGATACGAAAGAAAATTCAAGTTATGAGACGCGAAATCTCAAAAATTCAAATAATGCGCACTCAGCCACACACATTATACGCTTTTCTCAGACTGAATTTAAACTTTTCTCACATTTGTCTCTGTTTAAACACTCAAACTTTCATAGATTTTCAACAGAATGTATTAATAGTGAAGTGTGGGGGGAAGGGGGAGGGGGGAGAAAACTGCGCATGGACACGTGTGATAGCGCAGCATGACCCGGCGCGGGGCTGCCAGCAGGTCTAGACCTGGACTAAACCAGGACTGGACCAGGACTAAACCTGGACTAAACCTGGACTAAACCTGGACTAAACCAGGACTTAACCAGGACTAGACCAGGTGGATTAAAGCGTCTCGCGCGGGTCTATTTCCTGGTTTCGTTTCGAGTTACGGCTGAGGCGAGCAGCGAGGGGGACCGCACGCAGTCTGAGCGCATGAACGAACGCATGCAAGAGCCGCGGTGGTCTAGACCTGGTCTAGAGGAGGCACGGTTTGAGCATGGGTCTCGTTCATGCGCTCAAATTGCGCGCGGTCCCCCTCGCTGCTCGCCTCAGCCGTGACTCGAAACAAAACCAGGAAATAGACCTGCATGCGGCGCTTTAATCCACCTGGTCTAGTCCTGGTTTAGTCCTGGTTTAGTCCAGGTTTAGTCCAGGTTTAGACCTTGGTCTAGACCTGGTATAGTCCACGTTTAGTCCTGGGTCTACAGTCTACTCAACTTACGAAAAATTCACGTTACGAAACCACTTCTGGAACGAATTAATTTCGTAAGGTGAGGTACCACTGTATTTTGTTATTCAGCATCAATACATTTGTCTGCTTTTTACTAAGGAATAATTAATTGAGGAATATACAATATAATAATACTACAATATATATTATTGACTCAGTGTTATGTATACTATAGCTTATATTCTTAAAGGTCCCATGGCATGAAATTTTCACTTTCTGAGGTTTTTGAACGTTAATGTGAGCTCCCCTACCCTGTTTAGTCCCCCCCCCATGGTTAAAAGTTGCGAAATGTCTAAACTGAGCATTTGCGATCCTTTTCTGCGTTACAAAAAATCGGAGCTCAAACGGGCGATTTTGAACAAGGCACCTTATTGTCGTCAGATCGAAAAAAGAAATGCAAATGCAGTTCCACCCCCGTCTGTCTGTACTCGGTGTCTCTGTAAATCACGCCCAGAGAGTTTGGACTGCGAATGTGCTAGGCAATGCGAAATGCGTTTTTTTATTTGCCTGGAGGCACGTCCGAGTGTTTCTAGGCTCAGAAGTCCTTTATCTGAGCCTCTGGACCTTTGAATAGCAGTGGTTTAATTTTATTTTCTGTGGAAATGTGTTTATTTTTCAATGGAACGCTTCAAATCTCTCCCCCCGTGCAAAAACACGGAAATGGATCAGCTGAGAGCTGACAGCGGAGAGCGGAGAGTTTGGCCACGCCCCCACCCTCTACTATAGGCCAGCTCTTTTCTCCTCATTTGCATTCAAGCAACAACGCCCAGAATAAAGTGTTTGAGAGAGATATTTATGACTCTTTCTCATCTTATCTCTGTTTCTCATGCACTGAGTGTTGATTTTGAAGTAGGATTCATTTACAGTATTAGGGAACCATTAAGGAGCCATATAAAAGCATCAAGAAGTACCATGTCATGGGATCTTTAAAGACCCTATTGAAACACTAACATTCAGGTGAAAAACGCCGCTTATCAGTTAATCGTAAGTCGATCGATAAGGTCAATCAACTATAGATTAATGAATTAATCGATAATTTGCATCCCTAGTCAGAACCTTTCACCCTCTTTAAACGCATTCAAAACCGTACGTGGGGCAGTAGAGGACAAAACGTTCTAAAAACGGTGCGGATCTGTCACACTGTGTGCAGTTCTGACAGTGACCTGGAGGAGGCGGTGGTCGAGGTCATCGATCATCACAAACTGGAGCGTGTCACTTCCTGTCCCGTTGCCGTGGAGCCCCTCAATTCCTGTCTCGTTGCCGTGGAGCCCGTGGGGTCTTGTGCGACGCTGGTGGCAGAGAGAGTCCTGCAGAGGGCACCACAGCTGTTGGACACTCAGATCGCCACTCTGCTCTATGGTAACCCCCCCCACAGACCTGCCCCTTCAGGCCCAGCCCCGCCCCCACACGACTACCCCCTCCTCCTCAGGCCCAGCCCCTCCTCCTTAGGCCCAGCCCCTCAGGCCCAGCCCCTCAGGCCCAGCCCCGCCCCCTCAGGGCCAGCCCCTCAGGCCCAGCCCCTCAGGCCCAGCCCCTCAGGCCCAGCCCCGCCCCCTCAGGGCCAGCCTCGCCCCCACATGACCAGCCCCTTTCCCTCAGGCCCAGCCCCGCCCTCTCACCCAAACCCCACACCAAACCGATATTCTGAGAACCAGTATCAGGACTGGTCTAATCTAGGACTAAAGCAGAACTAATAATGCTTTTAGACCCAGGTCCTTGTTCTGACCCAGTTCTTCTCTGGCTCTTGCAGGGACCATTCTGGTGGACTGTGTGGACCTGGCTCCTGAGGCAGGAAAAGTGACTCCTAAAGACTCAGAGGTGGCTCTTCAGCTCCAGACCAAAGTCCAGACTCTGCCCCAAAGATCTCAGCTCTTCACAGAGCTGCAGCAGGCCAAGTTCAACGTCAGTGGTAAGTCCTGCTTTGGTCCTGCTTTGGTCCTGGTGTGGTCTTGGTCTGGTCCTGGTCTAGTCCTGGTCTGTTTCAGGTCTAAACTCGGAGCAGATGTTGTTGAAGGATCTGAAATCTGCGTCTGGGCCTGACCTGAACTTCGGCATCAGTGTCCTCTACCTCCCACTACAGGTACTACACCCTCTTCTCTGCTCTTGTCTCTGAGCAGCAGAACTTTAATCACTTACTGTTGTTCCATGACACTGACACTGCTGCTTAAATGACACATTTGAGCTTTATTCCTCTCCACATTGTGTTTTACTTATTTGTATTATATACAAGCCTTTTGTACTTTTGCTGTTTTGTGATGTTTTAGTCATGGTGTTTATTGTCTTGTTTTATGTTCCCTGTGGGCCTAGGGAGCGCTGCAATTTCAACCTGTGTGCAACCTGTACATATGGTTTTTGACAATAAAGATGACTTTGAACTGTTGTTATTTCAGGACTTCCTGAATCGGCCTGACGTGGAGGCGGAGCTCTCGGCCTTCAGTCAGAAGATGGGATTTGATTCGCTCCTGCTCATGTCAATCTCTTTCACTGCAACCCAGCAACCAATCAGAGAGCTCGGAGTGTTCAGTCTCAGCCAGCCAATCAGAGAGCAGGTAGTCTCCCACAATTCAGTCCTGGTCTGGTCCTGGTCTGGTCCTGGTCTAGTCCTGGTCTAGTCCTGGTCTGGTTCTGGTCTGGTCCTGGTCTGGTCCTGATCTAGTCCTGGTCTGGTCCTGGTCTGGTCCTGGTCTGGTCCTCGTCTGGTGTTTTGAATGATCTGTTTTTAATGACTGATTCTGGTGATTCTGCCATTTTAGTACTTTTAGATTTGACCGCTGCTTTTGACATAGTTGACCACACAATTCTTTTAAATCGTTTGGAACACTGTGGGGGAAGGTTTTAGAGTGGTTCAGGTCGTACCTGTCAGGGCGATCTTTCTCTGTTAAGCTGGGGAACTCCACCTCGTCCGCTGCCCCCCCTGCACTGTGGAGTTCCCCAGGGTTCAATCCTTGGACCTGTTTTGTTTATGTTGTACCTCCTACCTCTTGGCCAATTCCTACGTAAATATGGTGTGTCGTATCACTTTTATGCAGACGATACACAGATTTATCTGCCTTTGAAGAAAAGCAACAGCAGCCCCTGACACCCCTGCTTGAGTGCCTTAATGACGTCAAGGTTTGGTTGGCTCAAAATTTCTTGAACCTCAATGAGACCAAGACTGAGGTGATCATGTGCGTGCCCGGTGGCAGCGCCAGCTCTTTGACCGACTTGGGTCCTCTCAGACAGCACACAAAATCAACGGCTACCGACCTTGGCGTCATTGTGGACTCTAATTTTTAACTTGATAAACAAGTTAATGTGGTCGTGAAATCCAGTTTTTCATCATCTTTGTCTTTTAGCCAAAATTAAATCTTTTTTATCCTTTTCAGATTTTGAGCGTGTCATGCATGCTTTTATTTCTTCTCGTCTGGACTACTGCAACGCACTTTATTCCGGAGTGAATCAAAACGCACTTTATCAACTGCAGTTAGTCCAGAATGCTGCTGCACGCCTTTTAACGGGACGGAAAAAATATGAGCACATCTCCCCCATTCTTGTGTCTTTGCACTGGCTTCCCGTTCGTTTTAGGATTGATTTTAAGATTTCATTGTTTGTTTTTAAAGCTTTGAATGGACTGGCCCCAAAATACATCTCTGACCTCATCCAAATCTACAGAGCGGTGCACGCTCTGAGGTCAGAGGGCCAGCTCCAGCTCGTGGGCCCTAAGACTAGACTTAAAACTTGGGGGGGCAGGGCTTTCACTGTGGTTGGCCCTAAGTTATGGAACGCTCTGCCCCCTCATGTCAAAACAGCCCCCACACTAGAGAGTTTTAAGTCTTGTCTTAAGGCCCACTTTTATTCTCTGGCTTTTAATACCACGCGAGTTGTGTGGTCCTCTGTGTTTTTTATAATTGCTTTTGTTTTTAGTTATTTTATTATTATCACTTTATTTATTGCTATTTTAGTAATGTTTTTATTAAGTTTTATTGTTTTATGTGCAGCACTTTGGAAACTGTTTCTGTTTATAAAAAGTGCTATAGAAATAAAGTTGGTTTGGATTGGTCTTGTCCTGGTCTGGTCCTGGTCTGGTCCTGATCTGGTCCTGACCTGGTCCTGATCTGGTCCTGACCTAGTCATGGTCTGGTCCTGGTCTGGTCCTGGTCTGGTCCTGGTCTGGTCCTGGTCTAGTCCTGGTCTAATCCTGGTCTAGTCCTGGTCTGGCCCTGGTGTAGTCCTGGTCTGGTCCTGGTCTAACTCTGGTCTCTCTTCAGGTGAGTCTTTACCTGGAACAGGCAGAAAACCCCGCCCTCGACCTTCGGCCAATCAGCTGTATCCATCCACACGTCACCGCCTTCCACCAAGGTACGTCGTCCTGTCCACATCCTCCTGTCCACGTCCTCCTGTCCACGTCCTCTCACCTGTCCACTCACCTGTCCACGCCCACTCACCTGTCCACGTCCTCCTCTCACAGAGAGCAAAGGGAGGGGAACTTCTAAAACATGTGAATCTGTTTTGGGCAAATAGAACACTTTCAAAAGGAACATGGAGATCTGAATATGAGACTGACCACGGCAAAACCAGTCACAAGTCATCCCAGAGGTGTTTTGAGTTTTTCACAGATTTTGAAAGTGTCTAAACTTTACAACGATGCCTCACACATGGAAATATGAGAACATCTGAAGAATTTGTGGAAACAAATGAACATTTGAAAACAAACTGAGAAAAGTCCTGTTGAAGATCGTCTCACTGTCTGGGGGCAGAATGAAGCAGCAGGACATTAAGATCAGCCCTCCCCCATCACTGACATCACTGTAGTGATTCAGGGCAGGGCAGAATTAGAAGGTACTTTGTTAAAATGGAATTTTTTTTTTATAACAAAAAGTCCATATAATCAATCAGGAATCAATAATCAGACCCTCCAGGAATTCACGATGTTATGATTTGCAACTTCAACGCAACTTCAGCCAATCCCTGCGAATTCAGTGCGGTGTTGCAATTTTGACCAATCACCGCAACTTTCCTGCAATTTTTACTGATTTTGACCAATCATCGGCGATGTATTGAACGCCGACCAACTTCCTTCTGTGTAGGAGACATAACTGAGATGAGGTGCACGGTGCGTTTGTGTGTGTGTATGCGGCAGAGGCGGTGGTTCACGTGAGTGTGGATGTTTGCACGTACGGAAGTGTGTGCGTGTAAAAGCGCGCGCTCACCTGTCATACAGAGGAGAGAGTCAGGGTTGGGGTGTAGCCGTATTTTTTGTTGACCGCAAACCATTCATTCATCTTTCACGTTAATCTGTTCATCCTGCTGGTTTTCATGAGTTCCATTTCATCCTGCTGCGCTGTCATAGCTGTGTGCGCTCTTTTTGTAATAAATGCACAAAACGCATATCTGGATCTCAGCGTATCTGTCACCATAGCCTCCTCTTTGCGCGTCACAAATCTGCGAGCCATAGGACCCAACCTCATATTCTCGGCGGCTAAAAGGTTTGAGTTTGGAAGCCGCAACATTCTGCTTTACTTCCATGTGACGAAACAAAACTGCGGCCGTGTCCCAGTTCCCAGAGCGCACAGCTCGGAGCGCGGCCCGAAGGGGGCTCAGACTGCAGTCAAGTCGGTGCACACTTGCTCAGCCTCGACTGCAGTCCGCGGACCGCTTAACGACTGCGGTCTTCGGATCGCGTGTTAACTGCGCATGGGACAAAAAAGAAGTGGGACAGCAGTCGTCGCGCCGGTGTTCTGGCGAAATGTGTGACGCACATGCCCTTCGGGCCACGCTCCGACCCGCGCGCTCTGGGAATTGAGACACGGCAAAAAATAAAAAATAACAGCAAAAGACCGGGCGAAACAGTTCCCCTCCTAGTAGTAATTTATTTTTGATATTGGTAAGGTGGTTTTAGGACCATATCTGTGATCTCTGTGTCTTTGTATTATTCTTTGTCAGTAATAACTCAGTATTCAAAATATTATTCAATTTTAATTACAAAAAGCGAAAATCGCAACTATTTATCGCAACTTTCACTTCCTCTCGCAACAAAATCGCAACAAAAACTTTAAAAGCACCGCAACTTTCATTGCAACTTTTTGGAAAAGCTCCCGCAAATTCAGGCACTTTAGCCCGCAACAATCACAAAAAATGCCCGCGAAATCCTGGGGGGTCTGAATAATACACAGGATAATATGTTAAGTCAAAGTCATAAAGGCAGAATAAGTAATACACAGAATGAGTCACCTGACTCTCGATGGATTCTGTTCCTCCCCCTGATGAAAAAAAAACTGCAGTGTATAACAGGAAAAATTGAGTTTTTTCGTGTCCAAAATACTGCATTATGCAGTACAATGCAGTACAATGAAGTATTTTTGGTCATCTATTGGAATAAGTTGTAATGATACTAATGTTGACACAAGCCGCCTGCTTTCAGCTAAATTTCTCCCTTTGATGCAGAAATAATATGACCCACGAAAGCTGAAGTATTTAAACATGTCCTAAAGTCTGTAGTGTCAAAGTTTAGAGGCACTTTACTCACCCCATAAGAAAGAGAAATGCGTTCCTGCAAACATAAACTGGGACACGGGGGTCTTTTTCCTGGACATGGTCACCTCCGACGTAAATACCGTACGTCTGTTACATCTGTCCGATTATTCTCGTATCCTGCCACTGTCTCTCGTCTAAAGGATCCGATCTCATTCTGTACGTGAGCTCCGGAGAAAGTTTGTGGCTGAACGTGTCCCGAGGAGAGAGTTCTCCTTCGTTCTTATGTTGCATTTACAGCAAATTTTCTCCATGTCCTCATCCTCTTCAGATGTTCCTGTAGATAAAACATCTGATATCTTACGATCAGCTCCTCTTTGCGAGGCCGACAGATCGGTGTCCAATAAAACAGCCACGATTCAGCTCACCTGCAAAACATTACATCTTTACCTGAGCTCCACAGCTTCAGTACCACGAGGTTTGCTTCTCGCTCACAGCTGATTGGCGGAAAAAGAAAAAATAGCGCTAATCGTCACGTGATTGGCCCGTAGCGCCAGTTTGGTAATTATGGTAATTTACACGCACCCCGATTCTTTCCCAAAAACTCTACAGTTTCAAAGACAAAATGTTTTTAAAGCGATCAATACTGTTATCTGAAACATGGAGCGGCTTCTTTAAGATCTTAAGGAACACATTTGGAAAAAAAAAACCTAAATCACTGAAAAAAAAAAGCTTCTAATGCGATTTTCTCCTGTTCCTCAGAGCGACTGTGACAGTTTTGCCGCAGTCGTCACATATGTGGTGTGTTACAGTGAAAACCCCACAGAGGTAAATACCCCCTCTTTATTACCCCATAGAGGTAAATGCCCCTCTGTAATACCCTGGTCTTGATCCTGGTCTGGTCTGTGTCCTAGTTAAACTGGTTGTGATCCTGGTTGAACCGGTCTTAATCCTGATCTGGTCTGTGTAGGAAACAGTGTGGCGTCCAGGAAGAAGCTGCTGCCACTGCTGAAGGACTTCCTGTGGCGCGGCGGTCAGGAGCTCGTGGTCCCGCCCACTCCGGTCAACAGTCTGGTGGAAGGCTGCCCCCTGGACCAAGGACTGAGCCCCACAGAGCTCCAGACCAGACTGAACCAGGACTAGACCAGGACAGGACCGGGGCTTCATTAGGATGTATAAAATGTATAAACAGCTTTGAGTTTCAGGGCTCCATGTTTGTGCCTCGGTGCTACCCCCTGGTGGTGCAGAGTGGCAGTGCAGCTCAGGATGTTTTTAATTAAAAAAAACTTCAAACCAAACGTGTGTGTGAGTGTGTGTTCAAAGTTCAAAGTCATCTTTATTGTCTAAAACCATATGTACAGGTTGCACACACAGGATTTGAAATTGCAGCGCCCCCTAGGCCCACAGTGAACATAAAACATATGATAAACAAGACAAACACCATGACTAAAACATCACCTATACCCGTAGCAAAAGTACAAAAGGCTTGTATATAATACAAATAAGTAAAACACACAATGTGGAGCAGAATAAAGCTCAAATGTGTCAGTGTCATTTAAGCAGCAGTGTGTGGCCATACCTGCTTGTCAAAGTATGGTCTCGTCAGAGCTCAGAAGCTAAGGAAGACAGGGTCTGGTTAGTAGCCGGATGGGAGACCACTGGGAAGTCCAGGTGCCACAGTGGGGCGCCAGTCGCAAAAACTGTCATGTCCTTAGGCAAGACTAGTGTGTGCATAGTGTGTGTATTGTGTGTAGTCAAAGTGTGCTTTATTGTCAATTCACTATGTAACAGACATTACAGAGAGGACTGAAAATGCGTTACACTGGACTCCAAATGTGTAATATATCTAAAAACACACATGCGCACACACACACACACACTAACATGCTAAAATACATAAAACTGCACATAGTAAAAAGTCAAAAGTGAGGCTGAATGCAGACCAATCGTCAAGAGGAGGCGTCTACATCAAGAGCAGAAAGCCGTCCACCGCCATTGTGTGTGTATAGTGTGTGTACAGTGTGTATAGTGGGTGTATAGTGTGTATAGTGTGTGTAGAGTGTGTATAGTCTGTGTATGTGTATAGTGTGTGTATAGTGTGTGTACAGTGTGTGTATAGTGTGTGTATGAGGTCCTCATAAAACTCAAACTGGATTTTCTGCATTGAAGATAAAGTCGATTTTTATTTCACAGGTGTTTTTTTTTTTCTTCACAATGAAACGTCACAGAGCGTTACACCCACCATAGTCACCACGTACAAAAGATAAAGTACCTCCTAAAGTACTTCTCAAAGTACTCCTAAACTACTTCCAAAAATATTCCCAAAAATTCTCCAAACATTCAAGTATTCGCGGCTCGCTGCCTCCAGTTTTTTTTTGGTTTCATCTAAAATTGAATAAAAGGAAGTGAAGATCCACTGCTCTGATTGGTCCAGTGTCTCTCTCCTGATTGGTCCACTGTCTCACTCTGTGGAGCCTGAATCATCTGTAACCTTTGACCCTCTGACTATAGTGTGTGTGTGTGTGTGTGAGAGAGACCTCTGACCTCTGAGGATCCTTCTGTTCTGTGACATTTTAAATCTCAGCATTGATCCAAAACAACTTCAGAAAGAAACAAGAGCTTAGAACTGAACCAGGACTAAACCAGGTCTAAACCAGGACCAGACCAAGGTCGTTTTCACACCAGGAAAGTCCGATAGTTCACTTGCTTTGGTCCGGACCAAATTTTTTATTTTTTTATTTTATTTTGGTGCGGTTCGCTTTCACACTGCACTGTTTTCCCCAAGCGAACTAACATCTATAAACAAAACCACGTGTGCTGAGGTCACTCAGCCATTGGACAGAAATGAGCCGTGTCCAAACACGTGAAGGAGGAGAATCATGGTGTTACGTGCTGTTTTCAATGTAGCCTTAGCGATATGGTTTGCTCAGTTTTTAGAGTTCGCACAATTGTTTGAGCAGCATCGTGAGGTTTACACTATTTTACAATCAATTTCCAAACGACGAAGTCACAGGGCAAGATGGCTACGGAGGACAGCGCTCATGTGCGCGCATCAAGTTCTGACTCTTGCTCTTCAAGTAGGCCTCCTAAGTTTCGTTTCGTTTCGTCAGCCTCGGTTTCCCATAATGCTTGACATACGACGGGACCTCGTTAAGTACAAAAAGCCAACTTGTGTCGGATCGAGTCCGGTCTGCATTCTCACCTCAAACGAACCGCACCAGTGTTCAAATGGAACCGTGCCGAGACCAAGCTTTTTAGGTGGTCTCGGTTCGCTTGTTTGCTCCGGATCGAGACTTTTGGTTTTTATTCACACCAGCCCAAAAGGTCCGAAACAAAGGAGCAAACGAACTCTGGTCCGTTTTAAACGAACCAAACAAGGCAGGTGTGACAACGACCCAAGACTAGAAAAGGACCAGCACTAGACCAGGACTAAACCAGGACTAGAAAAGGACTAGACAAGGACTAGAAAAGGACTAGACCAGGACTAGACCAGGACTAGAAAAGGACTAGACCAGGACTAGAAAAGGACTAGACCAGGACTAACCGTACTGTAGGCTCCTCCTGTGGAGAGCTCCTCACACAGATGTTTTAAAGCGGCAAAGTTGTAGTGCTTTGACACCTACAGTACTCCAAATGAAGCTCATTGAGGCCAGCAGTCGAAAGAAGGCATCTAATTGGTTTGTTTTTCATGTTTCATCTTGATTCTGGATAAAATGTTGAAGTCCAAACCCCAGGATCCTGTAGAGCGTTCAGGCCAACATCTGAAGGTCAGAATGACGAGCCTGACAGCAGGGGTCAAAGGCCAGAGTGAGGAGCCTGACACCAGCAGGTACAGAGAGAGGAGCCATGCTTTTACACACCGACTGAGTCCATGGAGCCCAATCACACCCATGAACACTTCCTGTTTGGAGCGCGGCGGTTAGGGGGATATGGACATAGGATTTGGTTCACACCTGTTGGGCTCTTTGACCTTTGACCTGCTGTGGTTTAGGGTTTGGAGTTCTCTGTAAACGCAGTGATTGGGACCAGGGCCTTTATCTCCTCTTGCGACCTGAACTTGCATCTTCAGCCTAATGTTCCAGGATAATTCTTTAAATAGTGCCACTGTAAAAACAGGAAATGTGCAGTCACATGACACGGTGCAAATACTGCAGTGTAAACATGAACGTGTCCTCCACAACACGAAAGAACGATGATAAATACAGAGACTACATGTCCCATGATGCCTCACTCCTCCTCTGTGCACAGAGGACTACACCTCCCATGATGCTTCACTCCCCCTCTGTGCACAGAGGACTACACCTCCCATGATGCTTCACTTCTCTGGGCAGAGGACAACACCTCCCATGATGCTTCAGTCCCCCTCTGTGCACAGAGGACTACACCTCCCATGATGCTTCATTCCCCTCTGTGCACAGAGGACTACACCTCCCATGATGCTTCACTCCCCCTCTGTGCACAGAGGACTACACCTCCCATGATGCTTCACTTCTCTGGGCAGAGGACAACACCTCCCATGATGCTTCATTCCCCCTCTGTGCAGAGGACTACACCTCCCATGATGCTTCACTCCCCCTCTGTGCACAAAGGACTACACCTCCCATGATGCTTCACTTCTCTGTGCAGAGGGTTACACCTCCCATGATGCTTCACTCCCTGTCTGTGCACAGAGGACTACACCTCCCATGATGCTTCACTTCTCTGTGCAGAGGGTTACACCTCCCATGATGCTTCACTCCCCCTCTGTGCACAGAGGAATACACCTCCCATGATCCCTCACTTCTCCTCGTTCTCACTGAGCACGTGCTGAAACACAGACAGCAGCTTCATTTGCTCCGGTTGCATCGAGTGGCGTCGCAGCAGTTTTTTCCTCAGCTCTCGCTTGGAGGCGGGGCCGGGGGCGGGGCTGGAGCCGCAGGGGGCGGGGTTAGGGGCGCGGATGTCCGGGATCGGCCGCTGAGGGTTGAAGAGTGGCGGGAGGAAGCCGGGCCGGGGCTGAGAGAGGTGGTCCAATAGCAGCGTTCCGGAGCCGCGACGCTCCAGAAGCCCCGCCCCCTGACGCCCGCGGCGCGTTGCTAACGGCGATGAGGAGTTGGACAGATTCTCCGACGAACCGATGTGCGGAGGCGGGAAGAAACGGCGGCGGAAGGACTGAGCTGCATCATCTTCAGCACCCCCACCTGAGCAAACACAGAACAGCATCAGCTCCTCATCTGCTCTAATCCTGAAGATCAGACATGCCCTGAAGGTGGCGCTATGCCCTAAAAGTGGCGCTGTGTGCCCTGAAGGTGGCGCTGTGCCCTGAACTGTGCCCTGAAGGTGGCGCTATGGCCTGAAGAATTGCCACGGTGACCTGAAGAATCATCGTGCCATGTCAAGTTCTTCAGGTCAAATTAATCAAAAAGTATTTTATCACTTTTTAAAATTGATGAAAAGGTGGACATTGGGATGCCTTGACGCATCGTCATGGCAAAACATTTTTGTAACATTCAAGAAAACTACATTTTCAGCTCTGTACAAATGTAGGGGGCGCTAGACCAGACGCTTCCTCAAGACAAAGATGAGTTCATGTGAGTGTTAATGGGGGAGGGGTCAGGGGAGGGGGAGGGGTTTGGTGGATTTGTTTCCCCACAAAAGAGCTCCTCTGGGTTTTTAAAGTCTCCTTCACATGTTGCTTCACTCACCGTCTGAGTCTTCCAGGCTCGGCTCGTCTGCGAGCATTAGCCTCTCCGTTAGCCTCTCCGGCAGCTGCTCACTGACGCCGGGGTCGTGCGTCTCGATGCTGTGCCTTCTCTGAGGACGATCAGCCAATGAGGGTGGCTTCTGAAGCTCTGCCTCCTCCTACAGCCAATCAGAAACAGAGACATTCTAACACATTTGTGTGCTCTGGTCCGTCTCATTTCAGCGTCACATTTTAATACGACAGGATTCACACGAGAGAAGTGTGAGAGCCAATCACACGAGAGAAGTGTGAGAGTCAATCACACGAGAGAAGTGTGTGAGCCAATCATGCAAGAGAAGTGTGAGAGCCAATCACACGAGAGAAGTGTGCGAGCCAATCACACGAGAGAAGTGTGTGAGCCAATCATGCAAGAGAAGTGTGCGAGCCAATCACACGAGAGAAGTGTGTGAGCCAATCATGCAAGAGAAGTGTGTGAGCCAATCACGCAAGAGAAGTGTGAGAGCCAATCATGCAAGAGAAGTGTGAGAGCCAATCACACGAGAGAAGTGTGTGAGCCAATCACGCAAGAGAAGTGTGAGAGCCAATCGCACGAGAGAAGTGTTAGAGCCAATCACACGAGAGAAGTGTGAGAGCCAATCATGCAAGAGAAGTGTGCGAGCCAATCACACGAGAGAAGTGTGAGAGCCAATCACGCAAGAGAAGTGTGAGAGCCAATCATGCAAGAGAAGTGTGCGAGCCAATCACACGAGAGAAGTGTGTGAGCCAATCACGCAAGAGAAGTGTGAGAGCCAATCACACGAGAGAAGTGTGCGAGCCAATCATGCAAGAGAAGTGTGAGAGCCAATCACATGGGAGAAATGTGTGAGCCAATTACACGAGAGAAGTGTGAGAGCCAATCACGCGGGAGAAGTGTTAGAGCCAATCACACGAGAGAAGTGTGAGAGCCAATCACACGAGAGAAGTGTGAGAGCCAATCACACGAGAGAAGTGTGAGAGCCAATCACATGGGAGAAGTGTGGGGACGCGTGTATGGGCTACGCTGTATCACTGACTACAAGGGGAGGAGCGGGCCAGTGGGACTGTCCAGCGCATCATTTCTGGAGGAACTCAACACCTTCTACGCCTGGTTTGATGCAGATAACACCACGCCTGTCACCAGACCTCATGTGGACAGTGAGGATGCTGTACTCTGTATAGACACTGCTACAGTGACACGGGCGTTCAAGAAAGGGAATCCCCGCAAAGCACCAGGACCTGACCGCATCCCTGGACGGGTGCTGAGAGCTTGTGCTGATCAACTCGCCAGGTGTTCACCAACATCTTCAACCTGTCTCTGAGCCAGTCTATCATGCCCACCATCTTCAAGACCTCCACTGAAGTTCCCATCCCAAAGACCCCCACAGCATCCTGTCCTAATGACTGTCGGCCCATAACACTCACATCTGTCATCATGAAGTGCTTTGAACAAATCATTAAGGTTGTTTTCACACCAGGAAAGTCCGATAGGCTACGGAGGACAGCGCTCACGTGCGCACATCAAGTTCTGACTCTTACTCTTCACACAAAAGGTAAGTAAGCTTCGTAAGTTTCATGATCAAAGGAGAAGTTCAATTTGTCAACTGGACAAATGCTGGTTCGACCCTGTTTAACAGGGTCGAACCAGCATGAGGGCCAGAGCTGACGAAGCCTCTCGGATGAGCGGCGAAACGTTTTCAACCAAACAAACTTTGTCCAGTTGACAAATTGAACTTCTCCTTTGATCATGGATTCTACCTGGACGACTGAGGGACTTTTCACGCTTCGTAAGTTTCGTTTCATTTAGTTTCGTTTTGTCAGCCTCGGTTTCCCATAATGCTCGACATAGGACGGGAGCTCGTTAAGTACAAAAAGCCAACTTGTGTCGGATCGAGTCCGGTCTGCATTCTCACCTCAAATGAACCGCACCAGAGTTCGAATTGAACTGTGCCGAGACCCAGTTTTTTAGGTGGTCTTGGTTCGCTTGTTTGCTCCGGATCGAGATTTTTGGTTTTTATTCACACCGGCCCAAAAGGTCCGAATCAAAGGAGCAAACAAACTCTGGTTCGTTTTAAACGAACCAAACAAGGCAGGTGTGAAAACGACCCAAGAGACACATCTGTGACTCGCTCCCCGAACCGTGGACCCCCTGCAGTTTGCATATAGAACAAAGAGATCTACAGACGACGCCATTGCTCTAGCAGTCCACACCTCTCTCAGTCATCTGGAGAGAGGAAACACATATGTGAGAATGTTATTCATTGACTACAGCTCGGCATTCAACACCATAATCCCCTCCAAACTGGTCTCTAAGCTCACCGCCCTGGGCCTGGGGGTGTCCATCTGCTGCTGGATATGGGACTTCCTCACTAACAGGCCACAGGTGCTGAGGATCGTGCACCCCAGGGCTGTGTTCTCAGCCCTCTCCTGTACTCCCTGTTCACCTATGACTGTACCGCCAAGCACAGCTCCAACATCATCCTCAACTTTGGCGACGACACCACCATCTTAGGCCTCATCACAAACAACGATGAGAGCGCCTACAGAGACGAGGTCAAATCACTGACCAGCTGGTGTCAGGAAAATAACCTCTCTCTGAACGTCAGCAAAACTAAGAAATGATCGTGGACTTCAGGAGACAGCGTGTAGACCAGCATCCCCCCATCTCCATTAACACCGCTGAGGTGGAGCAGGTCAGCAGCTTTAAGTTCCTTGGGGTACACATCACTGAGGATCTGTCCTGGACACTACATACAGACACTGTGGTTAAAAAAGCCCGACAAAGACTCTACTTCCAGAGGAAGTTAAGGAAGTTTGATATGAACACCAGCATCCTCACAAACTTCTACAGGTGCACCACTGAGAGCCTGCTGACGGGCTGCATCACAGTGTGGCTCAGAGCCGCAAAGCACTACAGAGGGTGGTGCGAGCATCAGAGGACATCACTGGCAGCAGTCTCCCCTCCATCCAGGACATTTACCACAGCAGGGGTCTGCGTAAGGCACGCACCATCACTAAGGACCATACTCATCCGGCACAAGGACTCTTCCGTCTGCTACCCTCTGGTAGACGATACAGGAGCCTGCCAGCACGCACAAAAAGACTCAAAGACAACTATTACCCCAAGCTGTCAGACTACTGAACTCTGGATAATACTCTCAATAATACTGCAATAAACTACTTTACTGTATGAATGTATCATGTTTGTCACTACCTCACTGTAAACTACTATTACGTGTGCAATAACCCACGTGCAATACTTATACTATATTATGTGCAATCTGTGAAATACTCCACTTACACCTTATTTAATCCTATCTCCACCCTTGTATTTTATTATATTGTTTACTTTTTCCCTTGTATTTTTCCTGCTGCTATTAGTACTTCTGACTATCTTAGCGAGTCAACAGTTCTTCTGATCCTAAGCATTTCATTGCATTGTTGACCTTGTGTTGATCCTGAATATGACAAATAAACAATCTTGAATCTTGAAAGAAGTGTGTGAGCCAATCACACGAAAGAACTGTGCGAGCCAAACACACGAGAGAAGTGTGAAATATATGCATCAGATATAAAGTGTGCACGTGTGTGACGATCTGAGAAAGTAGAAAGTAATCGATGTGGATTTTATGGCCATTTAAAAACGGGGCCCCTCAAGGGTCCCGAAGGCGACGAACGTGACCTCAGTTGAAGAAGACCAGAGGGTCGGACGCTTCAGGACCTTCTCAGAGGCAAAGTGACAGGTGACAGTGTAACACCTGTCAGACTCACCTGTGCGGGAGGCGGGGCCAGTGCTTTGGGCGCGCTCAGTCCCCACGGCTCAGAGTTCAGCCTCTTCAGGACTCGGACTCTGGGGGGGCGGGGCCTGGGCGGAGCCACACTGAAGCTGAACACGGCCTCTCCGTGCGCACTTGCCACGTGCACGTCCGAAGGGGAAGCAGCCGACAGGGGCTCGGGGGCGGAGCCTGAGGGGGCGGGGTCAGGGGGGAGGCCGTTCACACTGAGGCTCTGAGCCGAATCAGAGTCCCTCTGAGAGTCTGGGACCATCAGGTGTTCTCCAGCCTGGATCTTCTCCTGGTTCCTCTCTGGAGCTGTGGAGATGTGTCTCATGTGGTTCTTCTCTGGAACTGTGGGGGCCTGTCTCATATGGGGTCTGTCCTGGATCTTCTCCTGGTTCCTCTCCTGGATCTTCTCATGGTGTCCGTCTGGGGGTGTGTGGTGGTACTGTCTCACGGTGCGTTGTCCTCTGTCGTCACAGCAGGTCAGGATCAGGACCTCGTGACCTCGCCGCTCACAGGCGTCCAGCAAGAGGTGCAGTGTGGCGGCGCCCTCGTCCGGGTCTTCGGACAGGATCTCGGAGGTCTCTGGGTCTTGGTCTGGAGCTGTAGTCCGGTTTTGATCCTGCTCTTGATCCTGCTCTTGATGTTGGTCCTGCTCCGGGTGACGGTTGGGCTCATGGGCATCCCTGAGAGCGTGGACGAGGGCGCGGGTGAGGGCGCTGTCTCCGCCGTAGTCCTTCAGACTCGGGTCAGCTCCGTGCTTCAGTAACAGAGACACCACGTGCACACCTGCACGCTGGTGCACGGCGTGCATGAGCGCCGTGCGCCCGCTGCTGTCGGCCATGTTGGGGTCGGCGCCCTGCTCCAGGAGGTATCGCACCATACGAGCGCGCACGTGAGCGTCCCCGTACGAGCACGCCGCGCTCAGTGCCGTCTCGCCACGCTCGTTTCCCTCGTTAATGTAAGCCCCACCCTCCAGCAGCAGACGGGCCAATCGCAGCTTCCCTTGAGACACTGCCTTCAGGAGGGCGTGGCCCTCGGTCTGGACCGCATCTCCCATGCTGCACCGGGCTCAGAGCCAGTCACATGACCTGAGGAGACAGTCACATGGTCTGAAAATGCTCCCAGTATCACAGGGTCCTAGTGCTAGTTTAGTCCTGGTTTAAACCTGGTTTAGTCCTGATTTAGTCCTGGTTTAGTCCTGGTTTATTTTTGGTTTATCCCTGGTTTAGACCTGGTCTACTACTGGTTTAGTCCTGGTTTAGTCCTGATGTAGTCCTGATGTAATCCTGGTTTAGTCCTGATGTAGTCCTGGTTTAGTCCTAATGTAGTCCTGGTTTAGTAGTGGTTTAATCCAGGTTTAGTCCTGGTTTAGACCTGGATTAGACCTGGTTTAATCCTTGTTTAATCCAGGTTTAGTCCTGGATTAGACCTGGTTTAGTCCTGGTTAAATCCTGGATTATTCCTGGATTAGACCTGGTTTAGTCCTGGTTTAGTCCTGGATTATTCCTGGATTATTCCTGGTTTAGTCCTGGTTTAAAACTGGTTAAGTCCTGGTTTAGTGCTGGATTATTCTTGGATTAGACCTGGTTTAGTCCTGGTTTAGTCTTGGATTATTGCTAAATGGAGTTGAGGCGTGTGCAGATGCGCAGGAATGCGGCTGTGACGTCAGCGCAGTGTTTCTATATTTACACTGACACACACGCTCAGACCGAAACACAAACCAGCACTAAACCAGGTTTAAACCAGGACTAAGCCAGGACTAAACCAGAACTAAACCAGGTCTGACTCTGAAGCAGGGCTAAACCAGAACTAAACCAGGACTAAACCAGGTCTAAACCAGGGATAAACCAAAAATAAACCAGGACTAAACCAGGACTGATCCTGGTCTAAACCAGGACTAAATCAGGACTAAACCAGGTTTAAACCTGGACTAAACCAAGACTGAATCTGGTCTTACCAGGACTAAACGAGGACTGAACCTGGTCTAAACCAGGACTAAACCAGGACTAAACCAGATCTAAACCAGGACTAAACCAGGTCTAAAAGAGCACTGAATCTGGTCTAAACCAGGACTAAACCAGGACTAAACCAGGTCTAAACCAGGACTAAATCAGGACTGAACCTGGTCTAAACCAGGTTTAAACCAGGTCTAAACCAGGACTAAACTAGGACTAAACCAGGTCTAAACTAGGACTAAACCAGGTCTAAATCAGAACTGAACCTGGTCTAAACCAGGACTAAACCAGGTGTAAACCAGGGCAAAACCAGAACTAAACCAAGACTAAACCAGGACCAAACCAGGTCTAAACCAGGGCTAAACCAGGACTGAATCTGGCCTAAACCAGGAATAAACCAGGTTTAAACCAGGACTAAACCAAGATTGAATCTGGTCTAAACCAGGACTAAACAAGGAATGAACCTGGTCTAAACCAGGACTAAACCAGGACTGAAACTAGCCTAAACCAGGACTAAACCAGGTCTAAACCAGGACTGAACCTGGTCTAAACCAGGACTAAACCAGGACTAAACCAGATCTAAACGAGAACTAAACCAGGATTAAACCAGGACTGAACCTGGTCTAAACCACGTCTAAACCAGAACTGAAACTAGTCTAAATCAGGAGTAAACCAGGACTAAACCAGGACTAAGCCAGGTCTAAATCAAGTCTAAGCCAGGATTAAGCCAGGACTGAACCTGGTCTAAACCAGGACTAAACCAGGCAGCGGTCTCAAGTCTCACGCTTTGAGAGTTTGACACACGCATTTCAACGAGTTCACACGCTCACACGCCACACATGGTATTTCTCATGCTGAAATTTAGTTAAGCAATTCAAAACTCTAGCCACTGGTCACAGCGCTTCTGTGTCCAGAAAATCGGTCTGTGTGGCTCAGAAGAGCCCCTTCCCACTCCCCCAATATAAATCTCACTCCAACCAAACTTCAAAACTTGAGAGCCCTGCCAGGACTAAACTAGGTCTAAACCAGGACTAAACCAGGACTAAACCAGGACTAAAGTAGGTCTAAACTAGGTCTAAACCAGGACTAAACCAGGTCTAAACCAGAACTAAACAAGGACTAAACCAGGACTAGACCAGGACTGAACCTGGCATAAACCAGTACTACACCAGGACTAAGCCAGGTCTAAACCAGGACTAAACCAGGACTACATCAGGACTACACCAGGAGTACACCAGGACTAAACCAGGACTAGACCAGGATTAAACCTGGACTAGACCAGGACTAGACCAGGACTAGATCAGGACTAAACCTGGACTAGACCAGGACTAGACCAGGACTAAGCCAGGACTAAACCAGGTCTGAAGCAGGGCTAAACCAGAACTAAACCAGGACTAAAGCAGGACTGATCCTGGTCTAAACCAGGATTAAATCAGGACTAAACCAGGTTTAAACCTGGACTAAACCAAGAATGAATCTGGTCTTACCAGGACTAAACCAGGACTGAACCTGGTCTAAACCAGGACTAAACCAGGACTAAACCAGATCTAAACCAGGACTAAACCAGGTCTAAAAAAAGCACTGAATCTGGTCTAAACCAGGGCTAAATCAGGACTGAGCCTGGTCTAAACCAGGTTTAAACCAGGTCTAAACGAGGACTAAACTAGGACTAAACCAGGTCTAAACCAGGACTAAACCAGGTCTAAATCAGAACTGAACCTGGTCTAAACCAGGACTAAACCAGGTGTAAACCAGGGCAAAACCAGAACTAAACCAAGACTAAACCAGGACCAAACCAGGTCTAAGCCAGGGCTAAACCAGAACTAAACCAGGACTAAACCAGGACTGAATCTGGCCTAAACCAGGAATAAACCAGGTTTAAACCAGGACTAAACCAAGATTGAATCTGGTCTAAACCAAGACTAAACAAGGACTGAACCTGGTCTAAACCAGGACTAAACCAGGACTGAAACTAGCCTAAACCAGAACTAAACCAGGACTGAAACTAGCCTAAACCAGGACGAAACCAGGTCTAAACCAGAGCTAAACCAGGTCTAAACCAGGACTGAACCTGGTCTAAACCAGAACTGAAACTAGTCTAAATCAGGAGTAAACCAGGACTAAACCAGGACTAAGCCAGGTCTAAATCAAGTCTAAGTGAGGATTAAACCAGGACTGAACCTGGTCTAAACCAGGACTAAACCAGGCAGCGGTCTCAAGTCTCACGCTTTGAGAGTTTGACACACGCATTTCAACGAGTTCACACGCTCACACGCCACACATGGTATTTCTCATGCTGAAATTTAGTTAAGCAATTCAAAACTCTAGCCACCGGTCACAGCGCTTCTGTGTCCAGAAAATCGGTCTGTGTGGCTCAGAAGAGCCCCTTCCCACTCCCCCAATATAAATCTCACTCCAACCAAACTTCAAAACTTGAGAGCCCTGCCAGGACTAAACTAGGTCTAAACCAGGCCTAAACCAGGACCAAACCAGGACTAAACTAGGTCTAAACCAGGACTAAACCAGGTCTAACCCAGGTCTAAACCAGGACTGAAGTAGGTCTAAACTAGGTCTAAACCAGGACTAAACCAGGTCTAAACCAGAACTAAACAAGGACTAAACCAGGACTAGACCAGGACTGAACCTGGTATAAACCAGTACTACACCAGAACTAAACCAGGACTACATCAGGACTAAACCAGGTCTAAACCAGGACTAAACCAGGACTAAACCAGGACTACATCCGGACTACACCAGGACTAAACCAGGACTAGACCAGGATTAAACCTGGACTAGACCAGGACTAGACGAGGACTAGACGAGGACTAGACGAGGACTAGACGAGGACTAAACCTGGACTAGACCAGGACTAAAGCAGGACTAAACCAGGACTAGACCAGGACTAAACCAGGACTAAACCAGGTCTAAGCCAGGACTAAACCAGGTCTATACCAGGACTACATCAGGTCTAAACCAGGACTACATCAGGACTAAACCAGGACTAAACCAGGTCTAAACCAGGACTAAACCAGGTCTCAACCAGGACTAAACCAGGACTACATCAGGTCTAAACCAAGACTAAACCAGGACTACACCAGGACTAAACCAAGACTAAACCAGGACTACACCAGGTCTAAACCAGGACTACATCAGGACTAAACCAGGTCTAAACCAGGACTACATCAGGACTACACCAGGACTAAACCAGAACTACACCAGGACTAAACCAGGACTAAACCAGGTCTAAACCAGGACTACATCAGGACTAAACCAGGTCTAAACCAGGACTAAACCAGGACTACATCAGGACTAAACCAGGACTAAAACAGGTCTAAACCAGGACTAAACCTGGACTACATCAGGACTACACCAGGACTAAACCAGGACTAAACCAGGACTAAACCAGGTCTAAACCAGGACTAAACCAGGATTAAACCAGGACTAAACCAGGACTAAACCAGGTCTAAACCAGGACTACATCAGGACTAAACCAGGACTAAACCAGGTCTAAACCAGGACTAAACCAGGACTACAACAGGACTAAACCTGGACTACATCAGGGACTAAACCAGGTCTAAACCAGGACTACACCAGGACTACATCAGGATTAAACCAGGACTACATCAGGACTAAAACAGGTCTAAACCAGGACTAAACTAGGTCTAAACCAGGTTTAAACCAGGACTAAACCAGGACTAAACCAGGTCTAAACCAGGACTAAACCAGGACTACAACAAGACTAAACCAGGACTACATCAGGACTAAACAAGGTCTAAACCAGGACTACACCAGGACTACACCAGGATTAAACCAGGACTACATCAGGACTAAAACAGGACTAAACCAGGACTAAACTAGGTCTAAACCAGGTTTAAACCAGGACTAAACCAGGTCTAAACCAGGACTAAACCAGGTCTAAACCAGGTCTAAACCAGGACTAAACCAGGTCTGAACCAGAACTAAACCAGTTCTAAACCAGGACTACATCAGGACTACATCAGGACTAAACCAGGTCAAAACCAGGACTAAACCAGGTCTCAACCAGGACTAAACCAGGTCTAAACCAGGTCTAAACCAGGACTACATCAGGACTACATCAGGACTAAATCAGGTCTAAACCAGGACTAAATCAGGTCTCAACCAGGACTAAACCAGGACTACATCAGGACTACACCAGGATTAAACCAGGACTAAACCAGGACTACATCAGGACTAAACCAGGTCTAAACCAGGACTACATCAGGACTAAACCAGGACTACACCACGACTAAACCAGGACTACATCAGGACTAATCCAGGACTAAACCAGGTCTAAACCAGGACTAAACCAGGTCTCAACCAGGACTACATCAAGACTATACCAGGACTAAACCAGGTCTAAACCAGGACTACATCAGGACTACATCAGGACTAAACCAGGACTAAACCAGGTCTCAACCAGGACTAAACCAGGACTATACCAGGTCTAAACCAGGACTAAACCAGGACTACACCAGGTCTAAATCAGGACTACATCAGGACTAAACCAGGTCTAAACCAGGACTACATCAGGACTACACCAGGACTAAACCAGAACTACACCAGGACTAAACCAGGACTAAACCAGGTCTAAACCAGGACTAAACCAGGACTACATCAGGACTAAACCAGGTCTAAACCAGGTGTAAACCAGGATTAAACCAAGACTACATCATAATGTGTATATACAGTGCATGGGTTAGACTGTACAGATACAGTCTATGGTTTAGTCCTGGTCCAGACCTGATCAAGACCTGGTCCAGACCTGATTTAGTCCTGGTCCAGACCCGGTTTAGGGTCTGGAGACACTGACCGTGGGGGCCGCCGTGCTCTGACGCCGCTCTCCGCGTCGCTCCTGCCGCTGCAGCGGCGCGCGTTGCCGCTGACGCGCTTCCGCAGAAACATCAGCGTGAACGCGCTGTGCCGCCCCCGCGACTCACGCACAGCGGGTACGCGCACGCACTGCCCCCGCTTCTTTGCGCGCGTGCGTCCCTCTTCATCCATAGGGTTTCTCACCTGCGCGCACGCGCCCCAAATATACATGTGCACAGGCGCGTGCACGTGAGGTTCAACATAAAGCACCTGTCTTCAGAGGTCAGGGGGAGAGGCAGGTGTTCTCCTGCAGGACCTGAGCAGATCCCCGGCCTCGTGGAAGAAAGATTATAGATTATTATTAATTATTATTATTATTATAAGGATGAAGCGTGAGATTGACAGGCGGATCGGTGCAGCGTCGGCAGCAATGCGATCGCTGTACCGGACCGTCGTGGTGAAGAGGGAGCTGAGCCGAAAGGCGAAGCTCTCGATTTACCGTCGATCTACGTTCCTCCCTTCACCTATTGTCATGAGCTCTGGGTAATGACCGAAAGGACGAGATTGCGGATACAAGCAGCTGAAATTAGTTTCCTCCGCAGAGTGCCTGGGCACTCCCTTAGAGATAGGGTGAGGAACTCAATCACACAGGAGGAGCTCGGAGTAGAGCCGCCACTCCTCCATGTCGAGAGGAGCAGCTGAGGTGGCTCGGGCGTCTGTTTCGGACGCCTCCTGGACGCCTCCCGCGGGAGGCCTGTGGGGAAGACCCAGGACACAGGGAAGACCCAGGACACGGTGGAGGGACTATGTCTCCCGCTGGCCTGGGAACACCTTGGGGTTCCCCCGGAGGAGCTGGAGGAAGTGTCCGGGGTGAAGGAAGTCTGGGAGTCCCTGCTTAGACTGTTGTCCCCGCGACCCGGCCCTGGATAAGAGGAAGAACATGGATGGATGGAAACTTGTTCATACATCGTTTTCCTGCAGGAGGAGTAGGACCTGATTCTGTTTTTGAAATATCCTAAAAAGGAAATCTGAGACTTCTGCTTCAGACTTCCCCCTGCTGAAAAGAGCGGTCTGTAAGATTCTGGTTTTAAATGTCACAAACTTGACCAAACTGTGACCTCAAACTCAAATCAAATTTTTACTGATAAAAACTGTGATGCTGGTTTATTCTTAAAGACGCAGTATCTGAAAAACAGATCTAAATGAACGTTCTAATCACTTTTCACACCTTTAAGAGGTCAGAGCGCTCTGTTCTGCCTGTGGTAATACTGCTGTTCAGTGAATTTTGAGTTTTCGCTGTTGGTACGCTCATATACTTAGACTATTAGATTCTTAGACTATTAGATTCTTAGACTATTCTTAGAACAAAACAAAAAAAGTTATTAATATACTGGCAACCTGGGTTCAGCTGTGATTGCCTTACCTTTTTTAACTCTTTTATAACTTTTTAAACTCTAAAAACACACTTTTCATTTAAGTCTATCAGCTTGTCCTTGGCTCACTGTTTCCTATGAACACAGGAGACTATGGGGCCCCCACAGCTTAAAATATCCCCCCGAAAACAGTTAAAATAGTTTGGTTTAACAGAATTAGATGTAGCACCTGCGCTGTCAGGCAGCGTATAATAAGCTACTGGACCAGTTCTAGGTTCTTACGGAGTGGTGTGTAATTTAAAATCAGAACCAGAGACAAGATATTTGTATGGAAAAGCCGTCAGTTTACTGGACAAAGACAAAAAAACAAACAATACCTAAACTAAACCGGTGGGATGAGGTACCCTTTAACTACACCCTCTATAGTGTTCAAACTTTATCTTTTATGTTAAAGTTTAAAGGTCCCATGGCATGAAATTTTCACTTTCTGAGGTTTTTGAACGTTAATGTAGCCCACCCCCCATGACTAAAAGTTGCAAAATGTTTAAACTGAGCATTTGCGATCCTTTTCCGCGTTTGAAAAAAAGACAGGGAGATTCTGAACAAGGGAACTTTCTGACATCACACTCGGGGAAAATGCAAATGAATCTGGATGTCCCGTCTTTATGTCCACCCACCGTCTCTGGAAATCACACCCAGAGAGTTTGGACCGCGAACGAGCTACAAAATGCGAGATGCTATACTATGAGAGGCCGTATAGGCCAAAAATACCAGCTACTCTCGCTCACACACTATCAAAGTCTCGCTCACACACTATCAAAGTCTCGCTCACACACTATCAAAGTCTCGCTCACACACTATCAAAGTCTCGCTCACACACTATCAAACTCTCGCTCACACACAATCAAACGCTCGCTCACACACTATCAAACTCTGTATGTTTGGTTGCTTATTTTGTCTCATTTTGTATGTGTATAAATTTGTAAAAATATTAAACTTTATGCAGCAAAATAAAGACTGATTTCTTACGCCAAATGCACACATCCAACACAAAGATCTGGTTCTCTACTTTCCAAGGATGGTGATATTGCATATCAAAATACCAGATCTACACCCTGCTTCTGTGTACCGCCTGACTTATAGAGAACGCAACACTTTACAGGAATTTTTATTACACATAAGACAATATCTCAATTTCTCCTGTACACACACCAAACATGGGGAATTCCTTTCAATGTAACACTGTGTTCTGCGTCCTGATTGGCTAAGAGACTGTAGACCCAGGACTAAACATGGACTATACCAGTTTAGACCAAGGTCTAAACATGGACTGGACCAGGTCTAGACCTGGACTAAACCAGGACTGGACCAGGACTAAACCTGGACTAAACCAGGTGGATTAAAGCGCCGCGTGCGGGTCTATTTCCTGGTTTCGTTTCGAGTCACGGCTGAGGTGAGCAGCGAGGACTCCCCTCGGGACCGCACGCAGTCTGAGCGCATGAACGAACACATGCAAGAGCCGCAGTGGTCTAATCCTGGTTTAGACCTGGTTCAGACCTGGTTTAGACCTGGTTTAGACCTGGTTTAGACCTGGCACAGTTTGAGCACGGGTCTGCTCGCAGCCCCGCGCCGGGTCATGCTGCGCTATCACACACGTGTCCGCGCGCACAAACACCGCCCTCCCCCTTTCCCCCACGCTTCACTATTAATACATTTTGTTGAAAATCTATGAAAGTTTGAGTGTTTAAACGAGAGAGAAAAGTTTAAATCCAGTCTGAGAAAAGCATATGTGTGTGGCTGAGCGCGCTTTATTTGAATTTTTGAGATTTCGCGTTTCGTAATTTGAATTTTCTTTCGTATCTAGAGACGTGAAGGCGTTTCGTATCTTGAAATTTTCGTTTGTTGGGTCTTTCATAAGGTGAGGTACCACTGTAGTTAGATTTGAGAACAAACTGTTCTTGAGCGAGTTAGTCCTTGTTCTGATGCACCTGTAGTGCAAGGGGTAACAGGTCAACCACATCAAAGCCAGGGTGGGAGCTGTTCTTGACCATGTTCTTTGCACTGCTAAGTCAGCAGGAGGTGTAAATGTCCATCAGGGAGACCAGTGATTCTCTGTGCCGCATTAACTACTCTATGGAGCCTCTCCATGTCCATCATGATGCAGTGTACTGTGGTACATTACGTCAGTAGGCTTTTGATGGATGAGCAGTAGAAGGTCAGCAGCAGGTTTGTGTCAAGGTTGTGCTTTCTTAGAACCTTCAGAAAATATTTACCATGTGTCCACTGAGAGGCTGCTAAGCGTACTAAGCGGCCACTTAGGCCCCCCCCCCTTAGGGCCCCCTAAAGGCTTGGGCCGGCCCTGCACAGTATGCTACAGTAGCTGCACCATCGCGGACAGGGAGAGGCTTAAGAGGGTAGTCAAGACAGCACAGAAGATCATCAGCTGCCCTATCCCCTCCCTGCTCCCTGATGGGCATCTACACCTCTCACTGCCTCAGAGCTAAAAATGTGATCAAGGACCACCCTGGTTCTGAGTTGTTTGACCTGTTGCCCCCAAGGCACAGGTGTATCAAAGCAAGGACCAACTGACTGTAACCGGCTGGTTAGCTCAACTGGTAAGTCACCGACTTTCCCTGGCGGGATGTGGGTTCAAATCCACCCCCGGCAACGAGCAAACCAGTGTGGGTCCTTGGGCAAGACCCTTCACGGTACTGCCCCCTGGGCGCCGAAAGATGGCTGCTCACTGATAGGTCAAATGCAGAAGTCAAATTTCTCCTGTGTGTCATTGTGTTTGAGACCAAATAAAGACTTAAATCTTAAAATCTAAAACTGTCCCCACATGTGTTGCTGATCAATGGTTTTGCTGTATATTGGATAAGTCCTTACTTACAGTACATACTCTACAGTGGAAGTAGAATATGCCACAACTTCAATATCAACTTTCTATTAGGCCTAGTGGGCTTATGCATGAAAATGCATCCTGCATGGCTGGATACAAGCTATGAAAATTCCAAACAGTGTAAACAAATGGACAACTTCTGCTTCATAATCTTAAAGATGAATAATTATTTTGGCTTAAAAATGACAACATCACAAATGTTCATCACATAATGTCATTTGTTGCAGTAAGCTATGTTATTTTCGTAATGTTAAGCTATTTTGACCTTAAAGTTAAACTGTTTTGACGAGAATATCGAAATGTCTGCAAAAGTAGGCTACCTCTTATACATAAATTTTGTGTGAGATGAGGCAATTAATTGTGATTTACACTGTGCAGTTCTGATTATCGTAAATTTATGCTTCTCATGTTGAACTACCCGCTAATGAAGCTATATGGCCAGTCTATTAAACGCTTTCTATCATCCTCAATTTGTCATGTTAATTTCCCAGCTTGAGATAAATAAAGTAAATCTATCTAACTATCTATGGTTCTGTGTAAGAAAGTTTATGATAGTGTGTGAGAGTGGGTTTGGTGATGTGTGAGAGAGAGTTTGATAGTGTGTGAGTGAGAGTTTGATAGTGTGTGAGTGAGAGTTTGATAGTGGGTGAGCGAGATAGTGAGGTTTGATAGTGTGTGAGCGAGATAGTGAGGTTTGATAGTGTGTGAGTGAGACTTTGATAGTGTGTGAGTGAGAGTTTGATAGTGTGTGAGCGAGATTTTGATAGTGTGTGAGCGAGATAGTGAGGTTTGATAGTGTGTGAGTGAGATTTTGATAGTGTGTGAGCGAGATAGTGAGGTTTGATAGTGTGTGAGCGAGAGTTTGATAGTGTGTGAGTGTGAGTTTGATAGTGTGTGAGCGAGATTTTGATAGTGTGTGAGCGAGATAGTGAGGTTTGATAGTATGTGAACGAGAGTTTGATAGTGTATGAGCGAGATAGTGAGAGTTTGATAGTGTGTGAGCGAGAGTTTGATAGTGTGTGAGCGAGATAGTGAGGTTTGATAGTGTGTGAGCGAGAGTTTGATAGTGTGTGAGTGAGAGTTTGATAGTGTGTGAGCGAGATTTTGATAGTGTGTGAGTGAGATTTTGATAGTGTGTGAGCGAGATAGTGAGGTTTGATAGTGTGTGAGTGAGAGTTTGATAGTGTGTGAGCGAGATTTTGATAGTGTGTGAGCGAGATAGTGAGGTTTGATAGTGTGTGAGCGAGAGTTTGATAGTGTGTGAGCGAGATAGTGAGAGTTTGATAGTGTGTGAGCGAGATAGTGAGAGTTTGATAGTGTGTGAGCGAGAGTTTGATAGTGTGTGAGCGAGATAGTGAGAGTTTGATAGTATGTGAACGAGAGTTTGATAGTGTATGAGCGAGATAGTGAGAGTTTGATAGTGTGTGAGCGAGATAGTGAGAGTTTGATAGTATGTGAACGAGAGTTTGATAGTGTATGAGCGAGATAGTGAGAGTTTGATAGTGTGTGAGCGAGATAGTGAGAGTTTGATAGTGTGTGAGTGAGAGTTTGATAGTGTGTGAGCGAGATTTTGATAGTGTGTGAGCGAGATAGTGAGGTTTGATAGTGTGTGAGTGAGACTTTGATAGTGTGTGAGCGAGATAGTGAGAGTTTGATAGTGTGTGAGTGAGAGTTTGATAGTGTGTGAACGAGATTTTGATAGTGTGTGAGCGAGATAGTGAGAGTTTGATAGTGTGTGAACGAGAGTTTGATAGTGTGTGAACGAGAGTTTGATAGTGTGTGAGCGAGATAGTGAGTTTGATAGTGTGTGAGCGAGACTTTGATAGTGTGTGAGCGAGATAGTGAGAGTTTGATAGTGTGTGAACGAGAGTTTGATAGTGTGTGAGCGAGATAGTGAGAGTTTGATAGTGTGTGAACGAGAGTTTGATAGTGTATGAGCGAGATAGTGAGAGTTTGATAGTGTGTGAACGAGAGTTTGATAGTGTGTGAGCGAGATAGTGAGAGTTTGATAGTGTGTGAGCGAGACTTTGATAGTGTGTGAGCGAGATAGTGAGAGTTTGATAGTGTGTGAACGAGAGTTTGATAGTGTGTGAGCGAGATAGTGAGACTTTGATAGTGTGTGAGCGAGATAGTGAGAGTTTGATAGTGTGCGAACGAGAGTTTGATAGTGTGTGAACGAGAGTTTGATAGTGTGTGAGCGAGATAGTGAGTTTGATAGTGTGTGAACGAGAGTTTGATAGTGTGTGAACGAGAGTTTGATAGTGTGTGAGCGAGATAGTGAGTTTGATAGTGTGTGAGCGAGACTTTGATAGTGTGTGAGCGAGATAGTGAGACTTTGATAGTGTGTGAGCGAGATAGTGAGAGTTTGATAGTGTGTGAGCAAGATTTTGATAGTGTGTGAGTGAGAGTTTGATAGTGTGTGAGCAAGATTTTGATAGTGTGTGAGTGAGAGTTTGATAGTGTGTGAGTGAGAGTTTGATAGTGTGTGAGCGAGATAGTGAGACTTTGATAGTGTGTGAACGAGAGATTGATAGTGTGTGAGCGAGAGTTTGATAGTGTGTGAGCGAGACTTTGATAGTGTGTGAGCGAGATAGTGAGACTTTGATAGTGTGTGAACGAGAGTTTGATAGTGTGTGAGCGAGATTAGCTGGTATTTTTGGCCTATATGGCCTCTCATATTTCCAGGCTCGGATGTCTCCAAACCTCCAAAGCTCTGAAACAGCAGTGGTTTAATTTTATTTTCTGTGGAAATTTGTTTTTTTTTAAAAATGGAAAGCATGTCATATCTTCCTCCGCGCTTAAAACGCAGAAGGGGGTGACAGCGCACTGCTAATCCAGGAAACAGCGGCATATTTGACCACAGCCCACCCGCTGTACTGGCCTATCTCTGTCCTCATTTGCATGCAAGCAACAATGCCCAGAATAAAGCGTTTCAGAGACATATTTATGACTCTGACTGTCTTGATGAGGCTTTCTCATGCACTGAGGCTTGATTTTCGAGAAGGATTCATTTACAGTATTAGGGAACCATTAAGGCCGCATCCGCGGCGGATTTACTACAAACTTTGTTAAGGAAAGTGAGAAGACGTAGGAGAGGAACGCGCGCTGGTGCACTAGTGCGTCTTAGGAAGCGCGGACTGCGTACGGCCTTACCTGGGATATTCCTCTCCAACGTACGCTCACTCCGGAACAAAATGGGCGAGCTGGCCCTGATGAGAAGCATAAACAGAGATTTTTCCTCATCCTGTGTCTTATGTTTTACGGAGACGTGGCTTGGGGACGACATACCGGACTGCGCGCTCCATTTGGAGGGGTTTCATTTATATCGCGCTGACCGACAAGCTGCTCTCTCCGGCAAGAGCGCAGGTGGAGGCGTCTGTTTTTTCATCAACTGCGGCTGGTGTACAGATGTGACAGTGATCGCGCAGCACCGCTCTCCCTCTCTGGAATATCTTTTCATTCACTGCAAACCATTTTACAGTCCACGAGAGTTCGCTTCGTACATTCTGGCCGCTATTTACATCCCGCCGGACGCGGACGTGCACGAGGCCCAGTGCGCGCTCGCAGAACAAATACTGTGTATGGAGCGGACATACCCGGACTCTCTCATCATTGTTCTTGGGGACTTTAACAAAGCCAATCTAAGCCAGGAACTTCCCAAATACAGGGATGAAAGAGTTCCGCTTTTTAGCGGATCTCCGCTTTTTTTGTAGCCGCGTGGTAATTTTTTTTTTTTTTCCAAATACGTTGAAATTTTGGGTGTGTATTATATATGTATAATTGTGTTTAGGGTTGCCAACCGTCCGTTGAAAAATGTAATCGTCCCGTATTCAGAAACAAAAGTACATGTCTCGTATTAAACTTGTACATGTGTGCGGGGCCGCGCGAGCTTGTGTGCTCTTCTGGTGCTGCGGACACGCAGCAGAGCGCGAAGCGCTCTCCCCTTTTTAAGCACCTAGCTCTCATGTCAACGACTGGTGCCCGCTGACATAGCACGGTGGCATCGCCCGTGGCGGCAAAATTGTAATTGTTTTGTGGGCACACATGACATCTGCCGTTTCCCAATTCAGCGACGGCACACTTGTGAGCGTCCTTGGAACGGGATATGCGTCATATCCGGCGCGACAAGCGCCGTTCCATTCGTTTTTTTCCCCCTGCACCGTCGAGACGAGCTCTGAACGGCGCCGTCGTTTCCATGGAAATCGGGGCGTGGACCAAGCGTGCAAACATGCACGCTTCGCACACTTAAAAGCCCCAGCATGCACAGCGCGGGACTACAAAGACCGACTCGCCAGCGACATCCACAAGTGAGAGTTGCGACGTCACTGTAAAACATACGTACTGGTTCACCTCACCTACAACTATGCTTCATGAAACTCTTCATAAACTACGCTAAACATGTGACGGTAGCCGTAACGGCATAGTTCACGGCACCTGTATTACCGTTCACATGCTTTTCCCCTTACACTTCTATATTTCCTTTGCTGTTGTAATGCTGGATATTCTACAGTGTAGCCATGTCCATCGTTTACTCTAAGCTGCGCACTGTTCGCACATTCTCAGCGCACAAGAAAACTTGTGCAGCGCACTGTAAATCAGGGATGAAAGAGCTTTTTAGCGGATCTCCGCTTTTTATTCAGCCGCGGGGTCATTTTTTTTTATATCTGCAAAGTGCGAGCCGCGCGGGGCGGGGGGGTGCATTTCGGATGTGGAGTTATTGTGTGTTTGCTCAGAAACATAAAAAATTAGGGGGAACATTGGCCATGCCCCTATTCCAAGTATTACTAGTCGCAATAGTATAATATTTTTGTCTTTAGGGAACAAGGAGCAGACCACCTGGCTCATTGAGCTGAGGCGGGACCTGTTCAATTTCGCAGACGGCCATGTGAGAAACGTAGTGCACTAAGGACAGAGCGAGTGTGCGCCGTCTCGACAACAGACCGAGTGCACACTCACAAGCGTGCCGTCGGTGAATTGGGAAACGGCCATCGTGTCATCGATGTCATGTGCACTGTCATGTGCACTGCAAGAGCTGCGCCGCGAGTGCGCTTCTCTCGGCTCGTTATCAGACTTTCATGTCGCAAAATCGGGGTCAGTGCCGTGTTTTGATATCAACTTTCAAATAAAAACCACTACAAATGTTTAAAAATGTGTTTTATTGCTATTTATTAGCAATTATTTATTAGCTATTTATTATTTATTAGACTTTCCGCTTTTTTCATGATTGGCCACTTTCATCCCTGCAAATACAGACAGTACATCAAATGCCCAACTAGAGAGGAGAGGACGCTGGATCACTGTTATAGCACGATAAGTGGGGCTTACCACGCGGTGCCCCGCGCTGCACTCGGACTTTCTGATCACGAAATGATCCACCTTATCCCCGCGTACAGACAAAGACTGAAACACTCTAAACCTGTCGTGAGGACTACAAAAAGGTGGAGCAGCGAGGCTATGGAGGAGCTGCGCATGTGCTTGGAAACTACAGACTGGGACTGAGAGCTGCTTCTGACAGTTTGGACGAGTACACAGACACTGTCACCTCATATACCCACTTCTGTGAGGACAGCATTGTGCCATCACGCACCTGGGTGAGTTATAACAATGACAAACCCTGGTTTACTCCCAAACTCAAACGACAGTGGCTAGAAAAAATCCAGGCTTTCAGAAGTGGTGATAGAGACCTCTACAAGAATGCCAAGTACAGGTTTAGCAGAGAAGTGGGCACTGCTAGACGCCAGTTCTCTGAGAATATGCAGCAGCAGATCTCAGAGGATGACTCGGCTTCTGTGTGGAGGAGTTTTAGGAAAATAACAAACTACAAACCTAAAACTCCACACTCCACGGATGATCTGCCCCTAGCCAACAGTCTAAACGACTTCTACTGTCGTTTTGATGAGCCATCAAGCAGCTCTCACACCTCCATCCGTCCCATCAATAGAGACTACCTGTACACTCACCCCACCCCCCCTGCTTCCCCCTCACCAGAGCCATCTCCACCCCTTCACATTCATGAGGCAGATGTGAGGAAACAGTTCAAAAGGTTGAATGCCCGGAAAGCGTCTGGCCCAGACGGTGTCTCTCCTGTCACCCTGAGACACTGTGCCAATGAGCTGGCCCCAGTGTTTACGGGCATCTTCAACTCCTCACTGCAGGCTTGTCATGTGCCTGCCTGCTTCAAAACCTCCACCATTGTTCCTGTCCCCAAGAAGCCAAGGATCACTGGACTTAATGACTACAGACCTGTGGCTCTAACATCTGTGGTCATGAAGTCTTTTGAGCGCCTGGTTCTGCCCCACCTCAAGACCCTCACGGCCCCCCTCCTAGACCCCCTGCAGTTCGCCTACAGAGCCAACAGATCTGTGGACGATGCCATCAACCTGGCTCTACACTTCACCCTGCAGCATCTGGACTCCCCGGGAACCTACGCCAGGATCCTGTTTGTGGACTTCAGCTCTGCCTTCAACACCATCCGCCCAGACCTCCTCCAAGGCAAGCTTTCCCAGATGAACGTGCCTGATCCTCTCTGCAGGTGGATCACTGACTTCCTGACGGACAGGAAGCAGCACGTGAGGCTGGGGAAGAATGTCTCGGACTCCCGGACCATCAGCACCGGCTCTCCCCAAGGCTGTGTTCTTTCTCCTCTGCTCTTCTCCCTGTACACCAACTGCTGCACCTCCTCCCACCAGTCTGTCAAGCTCATCAAGTTTGCAGATGACACCACGGTCATTGGACTCATCTCGGACGGGGATGAGTCTGCCTATAGGACAGAGGTTGACCGTCTGGCGTCCTGGTGCAGCCAGAACAACCTGGTGCTGAACGCCCAGAAGACAGTGGAGATCATTGTGGACTTTAGGAAGCACACAGCCCCACTCCCCCCCATCATCCTGACCAACTCCCCCATTACCACTGTGGACTCATCCCGCTTCCTGGGGACCACCATCACCCAGGACCTCAAATGGGAGCCCACCATCACCTCCGTCATAAAGAAGGCCCAGCAGAGGATGTACTTCCTGAGGCAGCTGAAGAGATTCAACCTGCCAGCACGGACAATGGTGCAATTCTACACTGCCATCATCGAGTCCATCCTCACCTCCTCCATCACCGTGTGGTATGCTGGAGCCACATCCAGGGACAAACAGAGACTGCAGCGTGTTGTGCGCTCTGCTGAGAAGGTGATTGGTTGCAGCCTTCCATCTCTGCAGGACCTGTACACCTCCAGGACACGGACACGTGCAGGTCGGATTGCATCCGATCCTTCTCACCCTGGACATGGACTCTTTGACCTGCTTCCCTCAGGCAGGAGGCTACGGTCCATTCGGACCAGAACCTCCCGCCATAAAAACAGCTTCTTCCCCTCTGCTGTCGGACTTTTGAACAATAACAACACTAGGACTCTTCTCACCCACCCTCCCACCCACCCCCTCTGTGTCAGGCACATGACCCCACCCCCCGCTCTGTGTCAGTCACATGACCCCACCCCCCGCTCTGTGTCAGTCACATGACCCTGCGCCGGTTCTTCTTTTTGCACCTGACCATACCTGCACCTGCACTGCTATATCCTTGTACTCTTGTAAATTTGTTAGATTTAAGTTTTCTGCTACTCTATTTTATTCTATTTTATTTATTGCATGTTAAGTGTTGGTTTACATTCTGCTCCAAGCACCGCAGCAATTTCCTAATGTTGTGAACTTGTTCAAACATATGGCATTAAAAACCTTTCTGATTTCTGATTTCTAAAAGCATTAAGAAGTACCATGTCGTGGGATCTTTAATAAAAGGTTTTTATTTCACTTGTTTCCTTATTTCCTTTTAAGATGTTTTTGTATGACCGGTCATTGAGTGTTTTACGTTGAAATCTACTTTACGTTGCTTTAATTTGTGTTCAAGCACTAAATTAGACCCTTAGATTTCACTGTTTAGTTTCCATAACGTTTTTGTTAACTTAAATTCTTTAAACCTTTAAAGCACACAAAATCCTTCAAAAATCAAAGAAGGAACAATCAGATTTTGCAAAACAATAACAGGAATGTGTCTCATAAATGCGAAGTCTCACAAATTATTCAATTGTCCTTTAGCAGTACGTCCATATTTTGGTATATGCTCCTTTATCAATCAATCAATCAATCAAACAATATTTATAAAGCGCTTTTCATACAAAATTGTAGCACAAAGCGCCTTACAGTGGTTAAGGATTAGAAGATTGACCTTTATTGATCTCGCGCAGGAGAAGTTGTTTCTATATTTGACCCGTCCCCATAATTTTGTTTTGTTATTTAGGCTTGGTCAGGCCCTAAGCTGGAGGATTTTACCTATGGCGCATGTTTGGGTTGGTGGGGGAAACTGGAGTGCCCGGAGGAAACCCACCCAGACACGGGGAGAACATAACCTGGGAAATCCCAGGCTGTCTTTCGTTTGTTCCGATCTGAAAGACAGCCTGGCAACTATGGCAAGCGAGCTCTCCTGATTCTGGGAGCCAATCAGAGAGCGGGGAGGGGCGGAAAGACAGTGACGCGTACTACGCGACAAACGGAAACTTGTAGTTTGAACTGACAACTGACATGATTGGCTATGGGCTAAGTATACGCCAAATGATAGACATTCGTAACGCCCAATAAACGGCCGTTGGCGATCGTAAACCACACCTCCAGTACGAGATATTTCGAAGGTGGCTTCCAGGCCATATCTCACTTGTGATATGGTCAGGTGTAAACCAGGCAAGGGAGAACATGCACTCTCCACACAGAAAGGCGTGGGCAACCCGAACCTTCTTGCTGTGAAGCATGAGTGCTAGCCACTCAGCCACCGTGCTGCCAGAGGAAAAAAAAACAGCAACAGATGAACAGACAAACAAATAAACAGATGGACAAACAAGCAAACAGACGAACAAGCAGACGAACAAACAAACAAACAGATGGACAAACAAACAAACAAAAGACAAACAAACAGACGACCGAAATCAATCAAAGGCCAGGCTAAACAGGTGAGTCTTGAGTCCACTTTTAAAAACATGAATGTTCTTTGCAGCCCTGAGGTCCTCCGGCAGGCAGTTCCATAGACGAGGGCCATAGTACTGAAAAGACGCCTCTCCGTGAGTCTGTGTCCTGACTTTGGGAATGACCAGAGGAAAATTTCTTATTTTACCCAAACCTTGGTGTGGCAGTGAATGAGTCAAGTTATTTCTGGAAGCAAGTCACGTATGCCGCGTGCAGCTCCGCTGAAGATCTGGGGAATTCTTGGGTGGCTCGCCTTCAGTCTTGACCCAGTCCGAGCCCAAGTCCAATGACCAACACCACGACTTGGGGTTCTTGCAGCAAAATAAAAACCTGGCCTGTGCAACAGGCCAAAGAATCACATTAGAATTACATTAAAATAAAAGTCAATAACTAACTTAAATTGAACTGCTAGACAAAGCAGTGCAGGCTGCGTAACTACGAGCAAACTCAAAATGCTTTTACAAAAATATAAAGCTCCTTATACTGTACATATAAAACAATGTCCAAAGATAAAATAAAGCCCTTAAAACCTTTACACATAACATAAAGTTATAAATAATATATTGTTACCGTTTCTTCGGTGTTAACCGTCTCGGGCAAGAGTTTTGAGTGTCTCGTAACCAACAAAAAATCGTCTCCCAAAGAGCTTTTGTCCACAGAGTTCACTCCTCCTCTCGCCTGGCCAGGTTTTTGGTTTTATCTCCAACTTTCAGATATAGTTTAAGAAAAGGGTTAGGGTTAGGGTTAGATAGCAGTTTGCTTTGGCGCCATCTGCTGCTCTCCATTGGCCAGGTGAGGGAGGAGCAATTTGAATAGCTTTATTGACAACGGTTCACACACATGTATATTTATATTTTTAAATGAAAATGTAGTACAGTGGTCCCTTGCTATATCACGGATCACCTTTCGCTGCCTAGCTAGTTTTTTTTTAATTCCAATTTTTTTTAATAGTGTATCAATGCGCATTGTGTTCTGCGTCCTGATTGGCTAAGGGACTGTAGACCTTTGCCGATTTGTCCGTCATTCTCCTCCATGCCGTGTCTCCTGTATAGTACAGAATGCGTTCAGTTTGCCAGATTTATGTAACTGTTCGATCACATTGTGACTCTGAAGTGGTTTGTTTGCAAGTTTTCTTCCCGACAAAACCCACAATGTCGACAAAACACTCTCAAGTATAATCGAAGGTGGCATGTTTGTTTATAAGAATCTTCTCGCCCAAAATAAAAAGTGCGCCAACAGCTACCCATAACCATATCCTTCACTCTGAAAAAGACGCCTGCACCAAGGCGAAGCGGAACCAGGAAGAAGAGGCCCGGTCAGAGGAACTGTGAAATACACACATCACTATGAATAATTTTTTTGTTGAAAATCTATGAAAGTTTGAGTGTTTAAACAAGAGAGAAATGTGAGAAAACATTAATGCCAGTCTGAGAAAAGTGTAGAATGTGTGTGGTGAGGCGTTAAACATACAACCTTAAAACATAGAGAATAATTGTAAAATATAAAGTTGTCCTACTTTGCGGATTTCGCTTATTGCGGGTTATTTTTAGAAGGTAAACCCCGCGATAAATGAGGGACCACTGTATTATGAAATGTGTAATGCAATTAGTATTTATCTCATGGTTTTAAACAGTTTTTATCATACATTAAATTATATTATTTATTAATATTAATTCACTTATTTATAATGAGTTGTTTCTCAACTTTTTAATGTCTATTTGTAATGGGGGTTACATCGACTTTGTGGCTCGTTGTTTTATTGTAAATTTATAAAAGAGACGCACTGCTCAGAGAAGGTTAAACAAAGACAAGAAGTGGCTTTATACTAGACAAACTCAATTATTCAAATAGAGAATGTGGCGCCTCACCAGTCCACAGGGGCCCCGCGGTCGCTGTAGCAGCTGACAGGAGCCGCGCTGAGGCCCCCTGGTGGCAGGAGGGGCCGCATCAGAAGAACCGATCAGAGAACCGATCAAAGAACCGATCAGAGAACCGATTAGCAATGTATCATCGTTCAGAACCCAGTCCTACCTCCGTCCAGACCCGAACCTCCGCCTGGGTCCACGCGCTCGGCTCTGGCTTCATTTTGAACCGCCGCGCGCACTTCCGGTGATGGTCATGTGATTTGGGGGAGGTCAGCTGACAGGGGTGTGTTTGTCAAATCAAAAATAAAATGAACAAAAATCCTCCTGAATGCATTTTGTCCAGATTTGCAAAATTATTTTGCGGGAATATTAGGCAAATTACAATATCAAAATTTCAAATATTACTTAGGCCTATGTAGATAGTTGTGATTTGATATTTTATTTGATATTTTATTACTTATTTTATATTTTATTTGACTTTTTTGACATTTTATTGGTATTTTATTTTATATTTTATTACTTTTTTATACAATAATACTTGCTTCCCTGACATCACTTTACAGATTTTTTGCCAAGAAAACCAGCATTTCAACCTTTGATGGTTTTAGACTTGAGCGCTGACATGCGACAATATTGCCACTGGCACTAAACAATCTCTCTGATGGTGAACTTGTAGTTGGTATGCAAAGGTATTTACAAGCCAATTTGCTCAGCCATGGAAAGTTAACATTGTGCACCCTCTACCAGGCCAGTGGATCTTGCTCTCCATCAATAGTAGGAGTTAAGAGGTAGTTGTCCAGTTCTGCTTTAATGGTATCCTCCAACTGCATAGTGGAAGAGGGAGCAGGGACAGCCTTGCTCTTGAAAAAGCTTTCCTGAGGTGGATAGTTGTTCTTCTGCTGCACTCTGGGGCATGGGATCTGTGGTGCTGACACAAAACCCTCTTCTCCTGCAAAATACAGAGATGAGAGCTGTCAACGTTTTGCTGGGTGTGATGACTGGGCATTGTGTGTAAAAAAAAAAAAAACGCCAATCAGTGTAGTAAAAATATCACTTGTGACATTTTGTATTACTAAACAACACAGAAACAGGACAACTTTTGTGCCACCTGTTCCATTTCCATCTTCACTCTTCCTTTGATGTATGGGACATTCTCTGCACATGTAGTCAGTTTTGAATCTGGGATCAAGGAAAGAATAATGTCCAGGAGCCCCTGTGTGACTGGGTCATTTTTATCATCAATCTAGTGGAGAGCTCTTGATTTGATCTCTTTGGTAAGACCTGTATCCTGGTCACTTTCAGTCAGAGTTTTTTTTTTTTCCAGCTGTGAGAGAAGACACCAACCACCTGTTTCCAAAGTCCTGTGGCCCGTTTCACTCTTGGGTCATCTTTAACAGCATTTCCTGGACAAACATAAATATCATAAACATCCATCCATCCATTTTCTTCACCTTTCGGCTCAGCTCCCTCTTCACCACAACGGTCCAGTACAGCGACCGCATCACTGCAGACGCTGCAACGATCCACCTGTCAATATCACGCTCCATCCTCCCCTCACTCGTGAACAAGACCCTGAGATACTTGAACTCCCCCACCTGAAGCAGGGACTCTCCACCCACCTGGAGAGGGCAAGCCACCATTTTCTGGTCAAGAACAATGGCCTCGGATTTGGAAGAGCTGATCCTCATCCTAGCCGCTTCACACTCAGCTGCAAACCACCCCAGTGCTCGCTGGAGGTCCTCGTTCGATGAAGCCATCAGGACAACATCATCTGCAAACAGCAGAGATGAGATCCTGTGGTTCCCAAACCGGATCCCCTCCGGCCCCTGATTGCGCCTAGAAATTCTGTCCATAAATATAATGAACAGAACTGGTGACAAAGGGCAGTCCTGGCGGAGTCCAAAATGCACCGGAACTTACTACCAGCAATGCGAACACAGCTCCTGCTCCGGTCATACAGGGACCAAACAGCCCTTAGCAAAGAACCTTAGCCCCGAACCCCATACTCCCAGACCACTCTCCACAGGACCCCACGAGGAACACGGTCGAATGCCTTCTCCAGATCCACAAAGCACATGTGGACTGGTTGGGCAAACTCCCATGCACCCTTGAGCACCCGATGGAGAGTATAGAGCTGGTCCAGTGTTTTTGTCAGTGCCGAGAGAAAAACCACACTGCTCCTCCTGAATCTGAGGTTCAACTATCGGTCGAATTCTCCTCTCCAGCACCCTGGAATAGACCTTACCGGGAAGGCTGAGGAGTGTGATTCCCTGATAGTTGGAACACACCCTCCGGTCCCCCTTCTTAAACAGAGAGACCACCACCCTGGTCTGCCAGTCCAGACGTACTGTCCCCGACCGCCACGCGATGTTGCAGAGACGTGTCAGCCAAGACAGCCCTACAACATCCAGAGGCTTAAGATACTCAGGACGGATCTCATCCACCCCCGGGGCCTTGCCACTGAGGCTAACCACCTCAGTGAACATTTTACATTTTGAAACTTTTTCTAGTCACATGGCAGTCATCTATTGCCCCAACCAGTCCTGCAAACCCAACCCGTGGACAGTGGAACACCACCCAGTGTGAGAGCCCCACTGACTAGCCAGAGGACAAAGAACAGGACCTCGATCTCGGTGCCCCATCTGTGTCTTTGGTCCTGCTTAAGCAGGTTCATTAAAAAGGAGTCCCTGCTCAGTTGAAATGTGGCCGTGTGTCTAACACTGGCACACCCAGGTTTATTTATATGACGTGTACATTAAATGCATTCTGTACATAAGCTCCAGCGACAGTTTGTGGCTACACAAATGTGTCCCAAGTGCAGAGTTCTCCTTCCTTCTTATGTAGCATTTACAGTCAAAGTTTCGGATTTTCTCCATTTCACTGTCTTTATCCGCTTCAAATGTTATTGTAGATATAGCAGCTGATATCTGACTATCCATCTCCTCCGCTGCGGCTCCGACTTCTTCCTCATCTTCATCTTTGGCTACGGTTAGCTGTAGATTTTAAGCCTTGGCCTATTGGCCTATTGGCCTTTATTGGTCTCACACACAATGACACACAGTGACACACGGGAGAAATTTGACTTCTGCATTTGACCCATCCTTTTTCAGGAGCAGTGAGCAGCCATCTTTTTTCGGCGCCCGGGGGGCAGTACCGTGAAGGGTCTTGCCCAAGGACCCACACTGGTTAGCTCATTGGCCGGGGGGGATTTGGTATATTCTCCAGTGTAATACATTTGCCTTCATCGTCACTGCAGTCATTTTCAGAATCAGAGGAGCAATCGCCGTCCGGTTTGTCACAGAAGTACTGCTATACTTCTGCACTGAAACAGCCACGATTCAGCTCATCCGCAATACATTTAGCTTGGTCCATCTTGATACAGAAGTGAAATAATCTGCAGCTACGCAGCTTACATATGTACGAGTTTGCGTCTAGCTCACAGCTGATAGGTGGAAGAAGGAAAACAAAAGAGCGCTACTTGCGCACATGATTGGCCAGTAGTAATTATGGTAATTTACACACACCCACATTCTTCCCGATAAACAAGGCACTTTCAAAACCAAAATCTATGTTTTTAATGTCACTAATGCTGTTATCTGAAACATGGAGAGGCTTCTTCATGATCTCAACTAGCACATTCTGCAAAAAAACGAAAATCACAAATTTTGAAAAAAAAAAACCAAAACACAAAAACTGCATTTTCGGAGAATCTGTAATGCCGACATGAGGGCTCAGAGTCCATGGTACGTCACATTTGTTATTAATTCAGTGTGCTTATTTGTATTGTGTTCCTTTGTAAGTTATGACTACTTTGAATCCTGCTTTTTGATATTATTATTTACTACCGTGACTTATGTTAATAAATGTAAATAATCAGTCGTTTATATTTTCCATTCTTGAACATACTTTATTTTTTGTCAGCAATCTTTTCCAAGATGTTGAACAGTCTGTCGAACCTCTCCTTCCTCTCCTCCGCTTCTCTGACATCCCTTTCCCTCTGCTACCTCAAGTCTTCCCTATACAGGGAGTCCTCGAGTTACGACGTTGATCCGTTCTTAAGACGCGTCGTAACCCGAATTTCGTCGTAAACCGGATTTTGCCTTTGATCTTCCAACCAAAGCACCAATAACCTTTCCATCTCAATAATTAGACCACTACGCTGCTTGGTTATCACTGCCGCTTTCATAGGAGCAGATCAGAGCCCACATCAGGTACTTCCGCCCACATTGGGCACGCACATGAGGCTGTCTTCTTCTCCCTACAACCACAACAGAGCGTATTCTTGCGCCGTGCGCCGCGCGCCGCGTGCGTTTGTTTACATATCTTACCACGCTAAACCGTGTAAGACGGAATGACGCGTAATATATACATATTTTTTTTAATGGGGGCGCGTTCGTAACCACGAAACGTCGTAACCCGAGACCGTCGTAACCCGAGGACCCCCTGTACAGCCTAATAAGTTCGTCCTCCCTCTTTCTTTTCCCTCCTGCCGGCCCTCATCTCCTTCGCTGCTGCTCGTCCTCCTCCGGCTGCTCCAGCAGAACTTGGCCCTGGTGTGTCCTCAGGGACAAAAATGAAATCGAACAGCAGTCGTCGTGCCGGAAGTGACGTACATGCCCTTAAAGGGATAGTGCTTTTTTTTCAAAGGTCCCATGGCATGAAATTTTCACTTTCTGAGGTTTTTGAACGTTAATGTGAGCTCCCCTACCCTGTTTAGGGGCCCCCCATGGCTAAAAGTTGCGAAATGTCTAAACTGAGCATTTGCGGTCCTTTTCTGGGTTAGAAAAAAACACAGCTCAAACGGGCAATTCTGAGCAAGGCAACTATGTGACGTCACATCGAAAAATGCAGCTCCACCCCCCGTCTGGATGTCTACCGTCTCTGTAAATCACGCCCAGAGAGTTTGGACCGCGAATGAGCTCCGCAATGCGAAATGCGTTTTTTTATTTGCCTGGAGGCACGTGCAAGTGCTTTTATGCTTGGAAGTCCTTTATCTGAGCCTCTGGACCTCTGAAACAGCAGTGGTTTCATTTTATTTTTTTGTGAAAATGTGTTTTTTTTCATTGAAACGCCTCTCCTTTCTTCCTCCGCGCTTAAAACGCGGAAGTGGGAGACAGCACACAGCGCACCGCTAAAACAAGGAACCAGCGGCGCATTTGGCCCCCCCCCACCCGCTCCGCTAACCTATCTCTGTCCGTCTCATTTGCATTCAAGCAACAACGCCCAGAATGAGTTGTTCAGAGAGAGATTTTCTGACTCTGACTGTGTACATGTGTCTTTCTCATGCACTGAGTCTTGATTTTGGAGCAGGATTCATTTACACTATTAGAGAACCTTTAAGGCACCATATAAAAGCATCAAGAAGTACCATGTCATGGGACCTTTAATGTGATTCTGTATGGCGTCTAGAGTGACCACTGGCATGAAACAGGAAAGGAGGACACTTGTGTCCAAAAAGGGGGACAAAGGCCCTAAAGTGAGGACACCTTGTTTTTTTCCCCCCCTGGGTTGGGGGGGGGTGGTGGTCAAGAAAAACAACTTATGAATAATGTATGAAGTCAACATATATTTATTAACATGGAACACCCATCAAAAAGAAAAATGTGGCAAATTATGGTCAAGATGATATGAACAAAAAACAATATCATCACCAATTCACTGAAAAAACACAGTCTTTGCCATGCCATCATATGCCATGGCAAAGAAGAAAGAAATGCAGAACTAGTAGTTCTGCATTTCACTTTTAAAAGGTAAGATCTCGCTACCTGGATTTGTGTAATTCGCACAAAATCCCCAAAATATTATTTGCAATTATGAAATCCGTAATGTAAATATTGTAACGTATTTTAACTGTCTACACTGAGAGGAAACATAAGCGAAACCTGTTACGCATGGCACTAAAGAAAACAAAATTTTAAGGGACAGTAATAAGGCGATGAAGATGGAAGAAGGAGCCAAGTTGCACCTCAAAGAGTGGCTGATAGCGCAGATAGAGAGCGGACAATAGGAGGGGCTGACGGGCTGTATCAGCTGCGCGCATCGCAAATGTTTGCATACAACACAACATCACAGAGTAGCAAGTGTAAATAATGGGTGGGGATTTTATGATGACGATTTATGCAAGGGTGGCCGATGAGGGTCCGAAAGGAGGACAAAATGTAAAAAAGGAGGACACGTGACAGACGGCCGGACAGACAGCTCTAAAACCGGACTGTCCGGACGAAATCTGGACGAATGGTCACCCTAATGGCATCCCCTTCAGCAGTGTCGTCCATTAACACTCACTTACCGCTGACAGTGTCCTCTGAGCCGAGTTCTGCCCCGGTTCTGTAGCTCACGAAAGTAGGTCCAGCAAGTTAACTAATAGGCGTGCAGTGATACGACTCGAGAGAAAACAGTACATCATTTCTATGACTTCTGTGGATTTCCAACATATTTAGCCCAAGAGTATTTGGTTCTTGTTTCTTGTCTGGGTAAAACACCAATGTGGTTTGGCATACTTAGATAGAAAATAAATGTATGCTTTCCATTAGGGACAATGATGAAAAATTGGGACTGTTGCCATAGCAATTAAAAAAAGTATATCTTTTGAATGTGCGGACATCCTCAAAAAATTGCATATATCATTTCAAAAGTGCTGTATAAAAACATGAGAAAGTATAAAAGCATAATTGTCCAAACTTCTGCCAACTTTTTGCACTGGTCCCCAAGGTCTAATAAATGAATGTAACAGATTTTAGATAATAAGCGATGATAGTGGTACTGGTCAATGGTGATTCTTGTGTGTTTATATGACCCTTTAGCCTTGAATCCGTACTGGGGGAAGTCATGGACTTTTTCATCAGCACCCAGAGCTGTGCCTGGTGCGCTTCTGTGTGAAGTGCCGGACTTGCAGCAGCATCGAAGAGTTGGGCCAGTACACCCTGCCGTTACTCAGCATGAAGGAAGGTGAGCCTGTGGGGTAAAACCAGGGTTAAAGCAGGTTTCACTTAGAGCAAGGGGCATTTTGTGGGTCTTATTGTATTACACGCATGTGATGTGTCAGCTGTATTGATGAGCACACTTGCATGAGACACAATAATGACTCATGACTTTTCCTGGCCCTACAGGGTATCGCTGGATGCCCCTTCGAGCCAAGGATGGGAGCAACTTTGTTCCAGCCTCTCTTTTTGTTTTTGTAAAATACTTATTAATATATTCAACAATAGCACTGTAAGTTTTCAGATGCTGCAGGCAATTTGTATTAAATATAAATGTGATGTTCTGGTTTTTGTACCCAGAGAGATAAAAGAAAAAAAAGAAAAAAAAGAAAATGTTTAATGTACCATTAAAGCTCCCTCTCACGCAAACCTAGAAAAGTGTGCCTAAAGCATCAAAAAAAGTATAAAAACAGAAATAAACTATTTTCATGGTCAATATTTTTATTTGTTTCTTTATTGACAGAAAATGCATTTTAGAACTATTTATATGTTACATAATACATACATCCAGGACCTCGCCTGCTTTCTGGATAAGAACATCCAAAATGATACACAGTCTAGTGTTCAGGGAAAGGGTAAGAGGGAAGCCCTCCCCATCTCTCTTCAAATCCAGTGGTCAACGTAATACTCAGTCCAAGCCAAAAATAACAGTCCAAGTTATTTTTATAGATCCATGGTCCAAACACTGAGCAGACACGTGTCCATGATGCTGTGGAGTGGACACCTCTGCATCACTTCATTAGACAGCAGCACTTACGTTATGGTAGTGCATGACTTCATTTGACTGTACACAGTAGTAAGAATAAACATGTAAACAGTTTCCCTCAGAGTTCCGGTGGGGGCAAAAATCTGCTGCCTGAATTACACTTAGGAATGTTTTAATAAAGCAGTAACTCAGTCATAGTCTGAGGATTTCACTATCTTATGAACTTCTTCTGGTGTAGCTGCTCCCTCTGCTGGTCAAAGCTCCATAGTACAGTGTCACTAGACTTGACAGTTGCCCAGTGGAAACCACTGGTCCTTGCTGATTAAATCCTCTTCCAGTTTAATGCTTTTAGCACCCACAAATTTCTTCCTACTGTTCACAGTGACCTCCAGAACTATCCCATACACTGAATTGGCAGGCACATTGTCATACTCGTGAAAGTTAACATTTCACATCGAGTATTTGGGTCATTTTGAATTCTGTTTTTGAATTCATCAGACATGGTCTAAAATCTGAAATGCAGTGCAGTACCAGTTCATTAAATGTGGGGTTGCCATTATTGCGGACCATTTTAGTTTACTTCTTGGAGCGCAAACTTGGAACAGGTCGCAGCCTGGTGACCACGTAAGTGTCGGGGCTTATGCCATTGGAGGTTTTCTGTTTTGAATAAATAGCGTAAACATGTCGGTAGTGATTTTAGTGAGTAGTGACTAGTGAGTAGTAAATTGCATACTAAATTACAATATTTAAAACTTACAATGTTTACTTCACCAGTTTTTTTTCCTTGAGCAAAGGTATGTGTCATAAAATTGATCTTCACAAACATACATTTCAGGCAATCTTCCTATAATAAGTGAAATGCAAACCATTATTGGGAGGACATATTTGAATGGCTGTGTTTAGTGTTTGTTGTTACAGTAACATTGTGAAAAAGGACGTGGCCTCCAGGTCAGTGTCTTGTGGCCGGAGATTGTTCTGAACAAACTGAAGAACACTACTGCTTTTTACTTTGGGCATTCCAGCATGAAGCATCTGAAAACAAAAGTATAATTTTGTCAGATATGTACATGTAAAGTAATGCCACACAATGGTCTTCAGGCTTTACCAGCTCCAACAGACTGAGTACAAGAGCAGAGCGCCCCCTAATGGCATTGTAGGCCTGACAGCACAGATCCACAAAGAGATGCATGAGCTGAGGCTTCTTTCTTCCACATGTGTTGAAGTGACACATCTCAGAGGAAAAGAGAAGAATTGTGAGCGGTCTCTGCAAAACCATTGAAAATCTCAACTTAGTCAACAGAAAAATGAATACATTTATAACAACTAATCGAGTAGATTAAACAACAGATATTACACTGTTATGTTATAATGTTGTTTCCTCATCAAAACTTACCTGGACTTACCTTGTGTTTTGTTTTAAATACACATGTTTAACACACAAATCCTACATAGTTAAGATGAGTTTTTCTGTCAAACAGAAAACACTCAATACAGGAAGCGCTCCACTTTGTTTTAAAAAAAAACATTTGGATAATTTCAGCCCAGGAACTGCTAATCTATACTGAGCAAAAGGCAGCTGTTAACTTAAACTACTGCTTCATCACAACATTGACATCACAAGATGGAAAAGAGCTTTTTGAGTTTTGGAGATATAGACAGACTTATAATAAAGGGTTACTCAAGCATGTGTGAATGAAACAAAACACAACACGCTTTTGATGAGGTAAAAGCATTATAACATGGCTTAAATTTCACAAAAGTCAGTTTTGTGTAATATAGGATCTTTAAACACATGCCTTTTGAAACTGCCAAACTTCTGTGCGTTGCCAAAGATCTTACCGAAGTCGATGTGGCCAGTGTTCTTCAGCATGATGTTGTCATTGTGACGGTCAAAGATGCCCAGGATGAAAGTGGCCAGCCTGGACACAGGAAAATGAAAAAAGAGTAAACATAGTGTACTATAGTAGCTAGTAGAGAGAGTAGAGATGCTAACCTTTTCATAGTCTTCATGGGTTTTGGATATTTATACAAATATATTTTTATTCATTATACAAATGAATAAAAAGCCCACATCACAACATGCTGACCTTGAGTCTTGCCAGTGGAGAGACACTTGTAGGTGACCATCTGCATGTCCAGTCCCTCCTCGAGCCACACGTGGTTCATCATACGCACAATCTGCAGCGCCAGCATGTCCTGACGCAGATTATCTCCATTCTAACACCACACAAACGCACCATAAGATACTACCTGGCTTTTTTTTTTTTAAACAACCTCTATATCCATCACTGCTATATGAAAAGCAGGATTTAGTGGTAAAGAGCAGCTTGTCCCATTTTGGATGCCTGAGCAATAAAAAAAAAACACGCACACACCATATGTATTGAGTGTAAACACGTTAAAACGACAGACATATTTTAAACACAAGCCAAACACAAGCATGCTCCTTACATGTTTCACTGCTTTCATGAGGGTCTGTACTTTAAAAACCTACAACAGCTGCAGTGCTTGATGACTGCCCTAACCCTCCCCAACCCTATATAACTTTTATTTTATCAAAACAAAGCAAATTCTCATTTACAGTGTTGGCCTGGGTAAATAATATATGTGTCATTATAACACTGGTCTACAAGCAAAATGCTTCTGGAACAAAAGTCCATCCATCCATTTTCTTCCGCTTATCCGGGGCTGGGACGCGGGGGCAACAGTCTAAGCAGGGACGTCCAGACCTCCTTCACTCCAGACATTTCATCCAGCTCCTCCGGGAAGGCCCCAAGGTGTTCCCAGGCCAGCTGGGAACGCCTTGGGGTCCCCCCGGTAATGACCAAAAGGACAAGATCGCGGATACAAGCGGCCGAAATGAGTTTCCTCCGCAGTGTGGCTGCGCGCACCCTTAGAGATAGGGTGAGGAACTCAGTCACACGGGAGGAGCTCGAAGTAGAGCCACTGCTTCTCCACGTCGAGAGGAGTCAGCTGAGGTGGCTCGGGCGTCTGTTTCGGATGCCTCCTGGACGCCTCCCTCGGAGGTGTTCCGGGCACGTCCCACTGGTAGGAGGCCCCGGGGAAAACCCAGGACACGCTGGAGGGACTATGTCTCCTGGCTGGCCTGGGAACAAAAGTCAGAAGTCAAAAAGTCAGAAGTGCTAATTGGCTATAGTTTCCAAGATATGGTATTGGTTCAAAATAGGAAATTTATGCAAAATAAGGTAAAAACAGTAGAAGGTACAGTGTGTCTACAAGCAACCAATTCTATCTGAACAAATGATCTATTCATGTCTACAAACTAGTTACAAAGCTTTTTGGACCCACTAATACAAAAGCTTACTTCAATATGTGTAACTATTACTTTTAACAAATGATCTGTGAAAACATCATATAAGCTTCACACTATCCTCTCTTACCTTTTACAAATCATTTGTTCATGTCAACAATGTATTCATAAAATCTCAAACTTAACCATGATTATTTTGTATTTTATTACCTTATGTCAGGGGTGCTCAATACGTCAATCGCGATCGACAGGTCGATCGGGGGCCACGCGTCAGTCAATCGCCAGGGCTTAATGCTCAATTCCAATTTTTTTGTGAAATCCGATTTTTTGTGCATGCGCCTCGGAGGACACGACGAGGTCACATGCAGCGAGCGTGCTCAGTGTTTACGGAAGTAGCCTAAAGTTGCTGTGTACCGGAGCCAGAACATGTACAGCTTATTTGTTTTAAAGATCCCATGACATGGTACTTCTTGATGCTTTTATATGGCTCCTTAATGGTTCCCTAATACTGTAAATGAATCCTTCTTCAAAATCAACGCTTAGTGCATGGGAAAGACACATGTACAGAGTCAGAGTCAAAAAATAACTTTCTGAACACCTCATTCTGCGCCTTGTTGCTTGAATGCAAATGAGAAGAACACAGATTGGTAAGAGGAAGGGGGGGCAAATGCGCCGCTGGTTCCTTGTTTTAGCGGTGTGCTGTGCCTGGCCCCACTTCCGTGTGTGTAAGCGCGAAGGAGGAGAGGACAGCCTTTTCAATGAAAAAAAACACATTTGTACAGAAAATAAAATTAAACCACTGCTGTTTCAGAGGTCCAGAGGGTCGGGTAAAGGACTTCCAAGCCTAGAAACACTCGCACGTGCCTCCAGGCAAATAAAAAAAAACGCATTTCGCATTGCGTAGCTCCTCCGCGGTCCAAACTCTCTGGGTGTGATTTCCAGAGACAGGGGGTGGAGATCCAGACGATGGTGGAACTGCATTTGCATTTCTTTTTTCGATCTGACGTCAATAAGGTGCCTTGTCCAGAATCGCCCATTTGAGCTGTGTTTTTTTTCAAACGCAGAAAAGGATCGCAAATGCTCAGTTTAGACATTACGCAACTTTTAGCCATTGGGGGGCCCTAAACAGGGTAGGGAAGCTCACATTAACGTTCAAAAACCTCAGAAAGTGAAAATTTCATGCCATGGGACCTTTAAGGAGGAGAGAGAGAAAGAGAAGGACGTTTTTGGCCATGGCGTTTTGTGGGGCAGTGGCAGCAACGTCCGTAGAAATGAACGTGTTGGTGCGGAGTCGCAGACAAAAGTGGTGGGATTGCTACGTGCTTCGCCGCTTCACTGCAGGCATGAAAATCCCTCACCTTTCGGCGAAATATGCCGATACGTTCGGGATATGTCCCTTTCTCGGATAATTAAAGTCTGTGGAGACGCGAACTATCGACAACACGGCAAACTGTTACAACGGAGCTGACACGTTGTTATGGGGTGAGTCATATTATCGTAATATTTCTGCATCAAAGGGACAGATTATCTGACAGCAGGGGTCCGGTCTAAACCAGGTCTAAACCAGGACTAATCCGGGACTAAACCTGGACTAAACCAGGACTAAACCAGGTCTAAACCAGGTCTAAACCAGGACTAAACCAGGTCTAAACCAAGACTAAACCAGGTCTAAACCAGGACTAAACCAGGTCTAAACTAAGTCTGAACCGGGACTAAGCCAGGACTAAACCAAGACTAAACCAGGTCTAAACCAGGACTAAACCAGATCTAAACCAGGTCTAAACCAGGACTAAACCAGGACTAAACCAAGACTAAACCAGGACTAAACCAGGACTAAACCAGGTCTAAACCAGGACTAAACAAGGACGAAACCAGGTCTAAACTAGGACTAAACAAAGACTAAACCATGTAATTGTAAGCTAATAATCACAGTAAGTGTACTTACCTTTCTTTTGTGCCGGAAAGCACTTTCATCTTTTGTGATGAACTGCTTTCGTCCCCCCGATGCGCTGTCCTGTTCTCCTTTTTAATTTCTCCATTGCAGCCACACAGACCTCACGGATTATTTTGGCCATCTTTGTCAGGGATGTGCCATCTTCCATCATGTCAAACTGACGTAGCCGAAGTCCTTGACAGATCCTTAAAATTTAGGAAAATGCATGAAAAATAGAGGCAGCAGGACATGTGCAATAGCTAGTATATGAGGACTCCATAGCTTTTATCTGTGTTGTACCTCGAGGAGAACTCACATGAGGTGGCAACACATTTATTTTATTTTGCAAATGGCCCTTAGGTACGAAACCTGCTACTTTTATAATGAATTGATCACTTACACTATACACTTCAGTAGTCATTGAACTCCAAGTCAAACGTATATCACATAACCATAAAACAACCCTAAACAAGCCATTGTTGGTGTGTGGAACATGATTGATGTTACCATTAGGGTCATAGGTCAAGTGGAGGTTATCAAAAATACCGGGAGTTTTTTTTTTTTTCTATTCAAAGTTATTAAACCAGTATTCAGCCTACTTCAGATTTGCTGTCTATGTGCACTGTCAATCGGTGGGAAACACACATTGAGGTATGTGAGGATTAAGGTATGTATTCATATAATGTGAGGGGTTACCTAGCAAATAAGAAGAAAGTGCGCACTTTCAGTTCACAGTTGATGCCACTTAATAATGTCACAAATATACAAGTTTATCTTTCATAAATTTGTAACTTTTTCCTTGAAATATTACCTCCATCTCTGAAAAAAAAAGAAAAAAAAATGGCCCTAATATGCGTCATACCATTCACATCTGCGAATAGAAAAAAAAAATCCAAAAAAGGAGAAGAAAAGAAACTTACCTGTACGCAAACTTCAGCCAGTTGAACAGGGTGATTTTAGAGCGGCTAAAAATGGACCTGTCCCTGATGGACTTCTTCCCTTTTCTGTGATGCCTTTGACACCTCCTGTAAAGAAAATGTGTTGGAGAGTTAAAGGCATATGAAAATCTTACCTTAACATGACTTAGCATTCAAAGCGGTCGTGGCAATCGCTCCTTCTCATCTTCATTCCATGTCCACATTTGTTGCATTTCATCTTAGACAGGATTTTTTTTTTCTGCAAACATTTACTCAGCCTCAAATGTCTTTTCTCTGTTTCCCTTTCCTCTGTAAGCTCTTTCAGTTTTCTTACTTTCTCTTACATGTGCCCGCCAGAAGTTCAAAACAGTAAGAAATCAATTTGATCCTAGTCCCGACAGAAATAGCCAATGAAAGGAGATATATACTGGCTGGTTAGCTCAACTGGTAAGTCACTGACTTTCCCCAGGGGGATGTGGGTTCAAATCCTTGGGCAAGACCCTTCACGGTACTGCCCCCCGGGCGCCGAAAGATGGCTGCTCACTGCTCCTGAAAAGGATGGGTCAAATGCAGAAGTCAAATTTCTCCCGTGTGTCACTGTGTGTGACACGGATGGTCCCTCCCACTCAACCAATCACACCTAAAAATACAAATAATGTTATCTATCATTAATTCAGAACTCGTGTTTTAAAAACAATTTGATATTATTTTTGCATTGTTATTACGTCTGAATAAATAATTATAAGCATAGGCATATTATACAGATGGAAATAAGCATTCTTGCTATAATCATCAGTCATATTTACACTGCAATGCTGCAGATGTTCATTAATATGCACTGTCCCTATTAAATAAAGAAATTACATTATACTATTAGATAAGATCAATCTGATTGGTCGTTTCAGAAGCGCGATTTTGGCAGTGCGGGAGAGATTGGCAGTAGGAGAGAAGAACACATTACTTTATCCTACTTTAGCAATGGCTGCGCATAGACCGGGGACATGGCGACAGCACAAAGTTATTGCTAATTACCTTGTTGGGGTCAATTCTGCAGCTCCCGACACTCTAGTCTAGCGGAACCAGAGAGGGTTTTGGCTGAAAGGTTGAGCGAAGAGGAAAGTGTCTGTAGCACAGGTAAGGATTTTCTTCTGTGTGGATATTTGCACTTTAAAGTATTATGCAACATGTTAAATATAAGTTGTACACGACCTTATATCGCCATAATTCAGTAATTCAAGGTATGTGTAAGCCTGAGTATGCTACGGTGCTCTCATATTTAGTACAGTCCACCTTTTAATGTGGCCCAAAGGAACGGTTATTTGGTCAATTAGCTGCGTCATTCAACCAACTAGCCAAAAGTTTGTTAGCAATACTAGCCGACTGGTGTAGCTTTTTGTTGGGTCATCATTTCATTTAATCGTTGTCCTGGTTCGGTGAGCTTTAAAATCCATCTCAGTCAATGTCACAGTACATTTCAATGGGATGTGAAATCAATATTAGTGCTGTCATGGTGATGTCACGGTGATGTCATGGAAATGTCATGGTGATGTCACGGCGATGTCACGGTGATGTCATGGAGATGTCACGGAGCTGTCACGGTGATGTCACGGCGATGTCATGGTGATGTCACGGCGATGTCACGGTGATGTCATGGAGATTTCACGGCGATGTCACGGTGATGTTGTGGAGATGTCACGGTGATGTCACAGTGATGTCATGGAGATGTCACGCCGATGTCACGGTGATGTCACAGTGATGTCATGGAAATGTCACAGTGATGTCACAGTGATGTCATGGAAATGGCACGGTGATGTCACAGTGATGTCATGGAAATGTCACAGTGATGTCACAGTGATGTCATGGAAATGGCACGGTGATGTCACGGTGATGTCACAGTGATGTCATGGAGATGTCACGGTGATGTCACAGTGATGTCACAGTGATGTCATGGAGATGTCACGGTGATGTCACAGTGATGTCATGGAAATGGCACGGTGATGTCACAGTGATGTCACAGTGATGTCATGGAGATGTCACGGGGATGTCACAGTGATGTCATGGAAATGGCACGGTGATGTCACAGTGATGTCACAGTGATGTCATGGAGATGTCACGGTGATGTCACAGTGATGTCATGGAAATGGCACAGTGATGTCACAGTGATGTCACAGTGATGTCATGGAAATGGCACGGTGATGTCACAGTGATGTCATGGAAATGGCACGGTGATGTCACAGTGATGTCATGGAGATGTCACAGTGATGTCATGGAGATGTCACGGTGATGTCACAGTGATGTCATGGAAATGGCACGGTGATGTCACAGTGATGTCATGGAGATGTCACAGTGATGTCATGGAGATGTCACAGTGATGTCACGGTGATGTCACAGTGATGTCATGGAGATGTCACGGTGATGTCACAGTGATGTCATGGAAATGGCACGGTGATGTCACGGTGATGTCACAGTGATGTCACAGTGATGTCATGGAGATGTCACAGTGATGTCATGGAGATGTCACAGTGATGTCACGGTGATGTCACAGTGATGTCATGGAGATGTCACGGTGATGTCATGGTGATGTCATGGAGATGTCACAGTGATGTCACAGTGATGTCATGGAGATGTCACGGTGATGTCACGGTATTAATGCACAGCAGTTGGGCACTGGATTCTCTCTGGCAGAAGAATGTGCTTTATAAATAAACTTGACTTGCTCCTGTCTTGCACTTGACACATTTTTAATGAAATAAAAGTCATTTTTGTTTTTCATGAACTGCTTTTATTTGGTTTCTACAAAACAAGGAAAGTAAAAACATCAAATTTAACCAACATAAATCTGAGTTTGACCTTTACACTAAAATAAGAGTTTTACAATATTTAAAAACTCAAAGAAAACTCTGAAACTTCTGGAGCAAAAACAGAAATGTAAATTTGGGAAAAGAGAATCTAAGGGTCAAAGGTTAAAGCACATTTTAAGGGAACGTTTGTTTAAAGCCGATGTTTCATTGGTCCGAGCTTCAGCTTCTGTTTCTACATTCAATATTTCTAGACTTTTATTTTGACATTTTCTATCTCTAAATTTAAATTCTACTTTAAAAGTTTTAAAAAATTAAAAAAAAATCTTTTAATTTTTGTTTTGGCAGCGTTTTCTTCTTCACTGAAAATCACCACAGCGAAAGAAAACGGACAAAGGCCACGCCCCTCCGCAGTGCCCCTGACGCCCTGAAGGGGGCAGCACTGAGCCACAGGGGGCAACACTGAGCCACAGGGGGCAACACGGAGCCACACCCGAGGTCAGAGGTCACCCGAGGTCAGAGGTCACCCGAGGTCATGGTCTTTTTTGTACCTTTGGCCAAACTGCGCCGAGAGAAAGTTTAGTTTTTTAGTTTGAAATAGTTTCATGTCAGTGTTGAGTGTCAGTCATGATGAAGCTCTGGATATCAATACATCCAAACAAATAAGTGTACTAAACCAGGACTAAACCAGGACTAAACCAGGACTAAACCAGGACTAAACCAGGACTAAATCAAGACTGAACCAGGACTAAACCAGGACTGAATCAGGACTAAACCAGGACTGAACCAGGGACTAAACCAGGACTAAATCAAGAATGAACCAGAACTAAACCAGGACTAAACTAGGACGGAACCAGGTCTAAACCAGGACTAAACCAGGACTAAACCAGGACTAAACCAGGACTGAACCAGGGACTAAACCATGACTGAACCAGGACTAAACTAGGACTGAACCAGGACTGAACCAGGACTAAACCAGGACTAAATCAGGACTGAACCAGGACTAAACCAGGACTGAACCAGGACTAAACCATGACTACACCAGGACTGAACCAGGACTAAACCAGGACTGAACCAAGGACTAAACCAGGACTAAACCAAGACTGAACCAGGACTAAACAGGACTAAACTAGGACTTAACCAGGACTGAACCAGGACTAAACCAGGACTGAACCAGGACTAAACCAGGACTGAATCAGGACTAAACCAGGACTAAACCAGGACTGAACCAGGACTAAACCAGGACTGAACCAGGACTAATCAAGCAGAGACAGTCACAAAACTTGGCAAAAAGTCTTTAGAATATATTTGATTTCTTTTGTGTGAAATATGGCACATTTAGCTGAAGGTACGCACTGGCCTGCCCTTCGGTCAGGGGTCACAGAGGTCAGGGGTCATTTTTAAAGACACTGGAGGTAATAACATTGGGCACAAACTGAATATTCTGGAACTTTTGGTCAAAGTTGTATTTGGCTCTAAATCTAAAATTCTGAAATATGAAAATACAAAATTATTTTCAGAAAAACTCTTTGGACAAAGTTCCTTTTTCTGAAAAAAATAATAATAATAACAACAAAATAAACAGTTTAAATCCAACTGTTTGGAGCAAGTTTGGAGACATCTATTTATATAGGCGTTTGAGTCGTTTTACTCTTTTAAAACTTAAACTTCATAAGTGTTCAGAAGTTTCTCATCTTTAGTGAAGTTTGGGTTTGGGTGTTTCTTGTTAAAAAGGCGTCTCCTCGTTTCTCTAAACCCTAAAGTCTTTTCCGAAGCAAACATGAGGAGTCAACCGGAAAGTCTAAACCCTAAAGTCTTTTTAAAAGTCTTTTTCTGAGGCAAACATTGGCTTCAATCGTTTTGGTTCAAATCCAGCAGCTAACGGATAATGGCTAACAGCCTGAGGTAGCGCTCTTTGGAGGAGGTGAGGTCACAAGGAAGGAAGGAGACAAGGAGACGAGGAGGAGGTGGAGGAGAAGGTGTCGGCTCGATCTAAATCATTTTTTCAGACGTTTTGCCAATAAAATAAAAAAAGACTTTGGTTCAAAGTAAAAGCAAAGGCACTGTTTCTATAAGGTTCTCATCTATTAGCTTAAACAGAGTTAAGGCTAACGCTAACGCAAATGCTAACGCTAGCTAGCTGAGTGGAAAGGCACAGTGATAATTCTGACTTTGATCCTTTAGTTTCACTTTAGAGAGGAGGCAAGGAGACAAGGAGAGAGGAGGCAAGGAGACAAGGAGAGGGGAGTTAGGAGGCAAGGAGACAAGGAGAGAGGAGGCAAGGAGATAAGGAGAGAGGAGTTAGGAGGCAAGGAGACAAAGAGAGAGGAGTTAGGAGGCAAGGAGACAAGGAGAAAGGAGTTAAGAGGCAAGGAGAGAGGAGACAAGGAGGGAGGAGTTAGGAGGCAAGGAGACAAGGAGAGAGGAGTTAGGAGGCAAGGAGTAGGAGGCAAGGAGAAAAGGAGAGAAGAGGCAAGGAGAGAGGAGGCAAGGAGAGAGGAGTTAGGAGGCAAGGAGACAAGGAGAGAGGAGTTAGGAGGCAAGGTGAAAAGGAGAGAGGAGATAGGAGGCAAGGAGAGAGGAGTTAGGAGGCAAGGAGAAAAGGAGAGAGGAGATAGGAGGCAAGGAGACAAGGAGAGAGGAGATGAGGACAGGGGAGTTAGGAAGTGACAGTTTCACTTTATAAACTTCATAATCAAATTTCAACTTCTGTAAAGTTTAAGAGAAATATAATAATTATAGTATATATAAGAATATAAATGTATAGATTTATGTATATATATAAATATATATATAATATATATATATATATATATATATATATATATATAGAGAGAGAGAGAGAGAGAGAGATATATGTAAGTATACCTCTATACATTTAAGTATGTATAGAGTTTTATATATATAACTTTATACATTTATACAGATGTATACACACACACACACACACATATATTATATATATATATATATATATATATATATATATATATATATATATATATATATATATATGTATGTATAGAGTTATATATATATATTTACTAAATATCAAATATAAAATGTATAAAAAACACAAAGTCAAAGTCGAGAATTGTCTGAAAAAAAATGAGAAGAGGAGCCGACAGGGGGCACAATGGAGTGAGGAGGCAAGGAGGTAAGGAAGGAGGCGAGGGAGGAAGCAGTTTGGTGAGTGTGTTTGGTTGCGCTCGGTCTGTTGGTCTCGTGTTATTGGCTGGTTTGGTGGTGGGCGTGGCCGTGGTCGGGGTTAGAAGCGGCGTTAGGGCATCCGAGGGGCGGGGCTGGACCTTGGATGGCCACAACGATCGGCGGCGAACCACTTCTCTGAAAAACAACAAAAAAAGAGTTAAGGTTTAATGAGACTTTCACACAGAAGAGCGGAGTGTCGTGCTCAAGAGCACAGCGGCAGAGCTCACCTGACTCAGCTCAAAGTTCTCCACTTTGGCTCTGATCCCCGAGTCCTGTTTATGAGACCTGAGGAGACAAGGAGTTAGGAGACGAGGAGGCAAAAAGACAAGGAAAGAAGAGTAAGGGGACAAGGAGATGAGGAGAGAGGAGTTAGGAGGCAAAAATCCAAGGACAGGGGAGTTAGGAGGTAGGACAGATGAGATAGGAATGAGGAGGTAGGACAGATGAGGTAGGGGATAGGACAGAGGAAGGAGGACAGAGGAGGTAGGGGATAGGACAGAGGAGGTAGGGGATAGGACAGAGGAGGTAGGACAGAGGAGGGAGGACAGAGGAGGTATGGGATAGGACAGAGGAGGTAGTACAGAGGAGGGAGGACAGAGGAGGTAGGACAGAGGAGGTAGGGGATAGGAGAGAGGAGGTAGGACAGAGGAGGTAGGACAGAGGAGGTAGGGGATAGGACAGAGGAAGTAGGACAGAGGAGGTAGGGCAGAGGAGGGAGGACAGAGGAGGATAGGACTTAGGGGATAGGACAGAGGAGGTAGGACAGAGGAGGTAGGTGATAGGACAGAGGAGGTAGGTGATAGGAAAGAGGAGGTAGGGGATAGGACAGAGGAGGTAGGTGATAGGACAGAGGAGGTAGGTGATAGGAAAGAGGAGGTAGGGGATAGGACAGAGGAGGTAGGACGTACCTGTGACGCTGCAGCAGAAGCACCAGCAGGAGGCAGCAGAGGACACAGGCCACGCCACTGTGTAGACCAATCAGGAGAGAGGAGCGGTCGCCACGGGAACAGTCACAGCCTGGTCACATGACACACACAGAGGTCATACATGTGTGTTCTGTGTGTGTGTGTTTGTGTGTGTCGTGTGTGTCATGTGTGTGTCGTGTGTGTGTTTGTGTGTTGTGTGTGTGTATTGTGTGTGTCATGTGTGTCGTGTGTGTCGTGTGTGTCATGTGTGTGTTGTGTGTCTCGTGTGTGTCGTGTGTCTCGTGTGTGTCGTGTGTGTGTGTTTGTGTGTGTCGTGTGTGACTCGTGTGTGTCGTGTGTGTGTTTGTGTGTTGTGTGTGTGTATTGTGTGTGTGTCATGTGTGTGTGTGTGTGTCGTGTGTGTGTGTGTGTCATGTGTGTGTCGTGTGTCTCGTGTGTGTGTCTCGTGTGTGTTGTGTGTGTGTTTGTGGGTTGTGTGTGTGTATTGTGTGTGTGTGTGTGTGTGTGTCGTGTGTGTGTGTGTGTCATGTGTGTGTCGTGTGTCTCGTGTGTGTGTGTCGTGTGTGTCGTGTGTGTGTTCTACAGAGGCACCATAGCTCCATCTCATTTGCCCATCACTACACTAAGCAGCAGCAAGTTCCTGGGTGTGCATATCTCTGAGGACTTCTCCTGGTCAAAGAACACTGCATCACTGGCCAGTAAAGCCCAACAGCGACTCTACTTCCTCCGCAAGCTGAAGAGAGCCAGAGCCCCAGGTCCCATCATGAGCACCTTCTACAGAGGCACCAGAGAGAGCATCCTCACCATTTCATTTCATTTCATTTATTGGTTTATTAGGACAGTGTACAATTACATTAAGCACAGTGGCAGAGATGTTTGTACCAGATTGTAGCTCATAGCTAATTTCCATCTGTAGTCCTGGGAAGGGGAGACAACACAACTATACAATATACAAATATACAATAAAAATACAATACACAAATATACAATAAAATAACTATTTACAAGTTAAAAGTGCAATGTATAATGTAATGTAATGTAATGTTGTAGCACTATTGGTTTGGTAATCTGGGGGCCATCAGGTGATACCCACAAGGGTAACATCTGATGGCAGAATACCCGTCAAAGTTAAAAGTGCGATGTGTAATATAATATGATATTGTTAAAAGTGCGATGTGCAGTGTAATAAGTTAAAAGTGCGATGTGTAATGTAATATGATATTGTTAAAAGTGTGATGTGCAATGTAATAAGTTAAAAGTGCGATGTGTAATATAATATGATATTGTTAAAAGTGCGATGTGCAATGCAATAAGTTAAAAGTGCGATGTGTAATGTAATATGATATTGTTAAAAGTGTGATGTGCAATGTAATAAGTTAAAAGTGCGATGTGTAATGTAATATGATATTGTAACACTATTGGTCTGGTAATCTGAGGGCCATCAGGTGATACCCACAAGGATAACACCTGATGGCAAAATACCCGTCTGGTATTGCTAGTGTGAGCATGTTTGGTGCTCCAGAATCCAAATTTTGACGGCCCGTGAAAAGCTGTAAAAATCAGTCATATTGTTTAGATTGTCTGGAAGCCCATTCCTTTTCTTGATAACTTTATATGAAAAGGCAGATTGAGAGAAGGCAGACCTTCTTTTAGGAACATTGCAGTCGCCTCTAGACACAGACCTTGACACTCTACTTGTGAGTTGAGAGCGAGGCTGGATGTGGGTCTTAAGAGGAGGTGGGGCGGCATCATGTACAATTTTGTGGACCAGACAGATATCAGAGTACCTGATCAAGTTGTCGAAACTTAGTATTTTATATTTTTCCAAAACATGGCAATGATGGTAGCGCCTTGGTTTTTTATTGAGAATTTTCAGGGCCTGATTATGTAAAGATCTAAGAGATTTTAGAGCTGTTAGGTTAGCCTGAGACCATGATGGTATGCAGTACAAAATATGAGATATGATCATGGCATCAAGGTAAGACTTTGCAGCTTCTAGTGATAACACATTCCTAATATGCTGAAAGTTCGCAATGCTAAAATTCAAGACATTACAGATCTTTTCAATGTGATTTTTAAAGTGAAGGGTCCAATATGACACCTAGATATTTAACCTCTTCAACGTTTGTGATTGTCCACATAAATATTTGGGAGTTTTTTTGTTTGAGAAATACATAGTGACCGTTTTCTCAGTGTTCAACGCAAGGCAGGAGTTGTTGAGCCACTCTAGTGCTTTTGCCATTGTGGTGGATAGCTTAGCGGCAACAGAATTAGCGTCTGAACCATGCATAAAAAGGACCGTCAGCATACATTAAGACTTCTACATCGCTGCAGATGGAGAGCAGGTCATTAATGTAAAGACTGAAGAGCAATGGCCCCAGAATGGACCCTTGGGGCACGCCTGTTATTTATGTTATTTTTCGTCACTACCCCCCCGAGTCGGGAGTGGGTAATTTGTGCGCCTGCTGCCTTCCTTGGATGTGGTAGCCGTTTCTCAGGCTCCCTCTCCGGAATCGAACCCTGATTCCCAGTTACCCGTGGTCACCATGGTAGGCACAGAAAGTACCATCGAAAGTTGATAGGGCAGACATTCGAAAGAGACGTCGCCGCTACGAGGGCCAGCGATCGGCTATTTATCGGTTATTTAGAGTCACCAAAGAGGCTGGGGAGCCCCCCGGGAGGAGGGCCGCCCCGCATGGATTTTGGATCTGATAAATGCACGCATCCCCGGAGGGTCAGCGCTCGTTTGCATGTATTAGCTCTAGAATTGCCACAGTTATTAAAGTAACGGCTGAGTGATCAAAGGAACCATAACTGATTTAATGAGCCATTTGCAGTTTCACTGTACTGGCCGTGTGTATTTAGACTTGCATGGCTTAATCTTTGAGACAAGCATATGCTACTGGCAGGATCAACCAGGTAGCCCTTGGTGGCGTGGCGGAGCACCGGCCCCTTCCCGGCTCCAGCGGGTGGGGGCACTGGCGGCCGCTGCCTTGCATCCGGAACGGACCGGACCCGTAAGCTTACTCAGCTTTGTGCTCGAGATCCCCGGGCAGAGGGACTCTCTTACAGGTAGGCTTTGAGAAAAAATGTCTGCCGGAAGCCGGCTCCGTGGAAAGGCCACTGGGAGAGACGGTTCGTCTCGGTCTCACTTCCGAGGGGTCAAGCGTGCGGATACGCCACAGCGTTACTGAGCTATGAGCACTCGAACCCGCAGTGTCCAGGAGCCTTCTGACGTGGATAGAACCAGACAGGGGCCTGAGATGGCGGGTCACGCATGCCAATCGATCACCAGCTGCATCACTGTGTGGTATGGCACATGCACCGTGTTCTGCCGGAAAAAAGCTACACCGAGTAGTGAGAGCAGGTGAGAAAATCGTGAATGTCCCTCTCCCCTTCCTGCAGGACATCTACCACACTCGCCTCACCCGCAAAGTCCTCTGGGTGATCCCACCCACCCATCCAACTGCCTCTTCAGTCTGCTGCCATCAGGAAGGAGACTGAAAGAGCCTCAGGGCCAAGACCAGCAGACTGAAAGACAGCTTCATCCACCAAGCTGTCAGGATGCTGAATTCTCTCCCTGCCCTCCCTCCCCCAATCACACTGCTGCTTAAATGACACATTTGAGCTTTATTCTGCTCCACATTGTGTGATTTACTTATTTATATTATATACAAGCCTTTTGTACTTTTGCTACGGGTATATATGTTTTAGTCATGGTGTTTATTGTCTTGTTTATCACATGTTTTATGTTCACTGTGGGCCTAGGGACGCTGCAATTTCAAATCCTGTGTGTGCGACCTGTACATATGGTTTTTGACAATAAAGATGACTTTGAACTTTGTGTGTTGTCTACCTTGTGCGTTGCTCAGTGACACCATTCGTTTGTTTGAGGAACTTTCTCCATTTCCATTAAAAGCCACAAGATCCACTTCATAAACACCTCCAGAGTCTGAGGAGAACAAAAGTGAGAACGACGACTACTACTACTACTACTACTACTACTACTGCTACTACTACTACTACTACTACTACTACTACTACTACTACTTCTACTACTACTACTACTACTACTACTACTGCTACTACTACTGCTACTATACTACTGCTACTACTGCTACTGCTGTTACTACTACTACTACTACTACTACTACTACTACTACTACTACTACTACTGCTGCTGCTACTACTACTACTACTACTACTACTACTACTACTACTACTACTACTACTTCTACTACTTCTACTACTACTACTGCTACTACTACTACTACTACTACTGCTACGACTACTATTGCTACTACTACTACTACTACTACTACTGCTGCTGCTACGACTACTACTGCTACTACTACTACTACTACTGCTACTACTACTGCTACTACTACTGCTACTATACTACTGCTACTACTGCTACTGCTGTTATTACTACTACTACTACTACTACTACTACTACTACTACTACTACTGCTACTACTACTACTACTACTACTACTACTACTACTACTACTACTACTACTACTTCTACTACTTCACTACCACCGCTGCTACTGCTGCCACTACTGCTGCTACGACCACTATTGCTACTACTGCTACTGCCACTACTACTGCTGCCACGACCACTACTGCTACTACTACTGCTGCCACTGCTGCTGCTGCTGCTGCTGCTACCACTACTACTTCTACTACTTCTACTACTACTACTGCTACTACTACTACTACTACTGCTACGACTACTATTGCTACTACTACTACTACTACTACTACTGCTGCTGCTACGACTACTACTGCTACTACTACTACTACTACTACTGCTACTATACTACTGCTACTACTGCTACTGCTGTTATTACTACTACTACTACTACTACTACTACTACTACTACTACTACTACTACTACTACTGCTGCTGCTGCTGCTGCTACTACTACTAGTACTACTACTACTAATACTACTACTATTGCTACTACTATTACAACTACTACTAGTATTACTACTGCTACTACTGCTGCTACATGAGTGTGCACGTACCCAGGTGGCAGAAGGTGTGTGTGTTGATGTGCGCCGGTAGCGTCTCCTGTCCACTCTGTCCACTCTGCTCCTGTCCACTCTGCACCTGTCGGATCAGGACCCTGAAGCCCTGCACCTGTCCTGGTTTGGGCAGGTCCCAGTGCACCTGCATCGCCGTCTGGTTCAAGACTTTAGTGAAGAAAGATGGAGATGCAGGAACTGAGAGGAGAAAAGGAGAGGAGGAGGAGAGAGAAGAAAAGGAAGAGGAGAGGAGAGAGGAGAGGAGGAGAGAGGAGAGGAGAGGAGGAGAGCAGAAGAGAAGAGAAGAGAGGACAGAGGAGGAGAGGAGAGGAGGAAAGAGGAGAAGAGAGAGGAGAAGAGAGGAGGAGAGAGGAGGAGAGGAGAGGAGAGGCAAAAATGAAGAGGAGATGAGAGGAGGGGAGGGGAGAAGAGGAGAGAGAGAGAGGAGGAGAGAAGGAGAGGAGAGAGGAGGATAGGAGGAGAGAGGAGGGGAGAGGAGGAGAGAGGAAAGGAGAGGAGGAAAGAGGAGAGGAGAAAAGGACGAGTAGATGAGAGAGGAGAGGAGGGGAGAGGAGAAGAGAGGAGGAGAAGAGGAGAGAGGAGAGGAGGAGAGAGGAGAGAAGAGAGGAGGAGCGTTACACACATGTAGGACGGACGTACGGTCCAGATCTGTAGACATGTCTAACCGCCGCCCTCCAAACAGGAAGTGTTCATGGGCGTGATGGGGCTCCATGGACTCTGGCTCCAGTTCAGTTTGTGTTTAAGTGTGCCCTCATTCTGACCTTTGACCTTTCTTTCTCTCACCTCCTCCGAGCGTGGTTCCCTCCGTTCTCGCCGCGGTGCCGCTGCACGCCCCCAGGCCGCTGTAGCTCTGGACTCGGAGGTCGTAGGTTGTGGCAGGCTCCAGGTTTTGCAGCTGATGTTTAAACTTTGACCTGGACACAGCCTCCTGCAGCTCCTCGCTCTCCGGCTCTGTGCACAATGAGTCAGATGCCCTCCTGTTGAATCAGATGCCCTCCCAATGAATCAGATGCCCTCCCGTTCTCATACCTCCCAGTTTGCGGACGTGGATCACGAAGCCGATGACATCCCTGGGCCCCGGGGTGGCCCCTGGCGGCGGAGGTGGGTCCCAGCTCAGTTCGATGGAAGTGGAGCTGAGGGGTGTGGCCTGCACTCCAGTGGGGCATGATGGGAGATCGGAGCCCTGTGTCAGAGCAAGCCGCGCACTTGCCTGATTCGTCCCTATTCACAAACACACAACGCGGATCAGGCGGAGCACAAACACAGATAAACTAAAGTGAAACGCTGCTGGATCTGCGCCGCTTTAAACCACAGTGAAACGGATCAGGCAAAGTGCAGACAGAACAGGGTGGAGACAAGTGCATTATGGGAGCTGTAGTTACCGGCGCTGTTCTCGGCGATGCACTGGTAAATGGCCTCATCTTCTGCCGTGATCCGAGTGATTGCCAGAGTCCTGCAACACAACACGGAGCTTAATACACAAATGCAACACAACAGGGAGTTTAACACACACAGTTCTGCGATGTAAACGACTCACGAATTGTTGTTGCTGATGCGTATGTTGATGTTAGCCTTTAGCACGCGTCCGTTCTTGAGCCAGGTGAGGCGTGGCTCAGGTTCACCTGCTGCCGTGCAGGTGAAGACTGCACTGCCCCCTGGAGGCCGCGTCAGGGACTGCGGCCACTGCGTGAACTCAGGAGGAGCTTCAAAACAAAACACAAAAAAACACAACAAAACAGTTAGTGAAGTGTGTAGAATCCCTCAGTCGTCCAGGTAGAATCCACGGCAAAAGGAGAATTTCAATGTGTCAACTGGACAAAAGTTTATTTGCTTGAATCTGTTTTTTCTGCTTCTTCAGTTCTGGACAGACACTGGTGGACACTGCCTGTATCTGCCTGAAGGGGGCGTTAACTACAATGAAATGACTCTGACACTACCACACCTACTTGTTTACAGTTTGTGTTAGTTAGGTTAGCCTATTAGATCTGCAGTGGAAGTGGAGTGTGGGTCATGTTAGCA
>JAVJIX010000047.1:3997500-4232500 GCA_036785185.1 Paratrypauchen microcephalus | reverse complement strand
CGTGAGGAGGACCCTAAATTTAATCGACTGGGCAGAAAGATCTAAATAACGGGCTCTAATGAGAACACTGGCCGAAAAAGCCTTTGACCGGCTCATTTTTGACACATTTAAAGCCTTTGGATTCCAGGACCAAATAAATAACAATAACATTCTGAGAAAAATGTAAAAAAAAAACCAAAAGCAGCAGTTCAAGTAAACGGGTCCATATCTAATACTTTTAGTTTGCATCGTGGTGTGAGGCAGGGAGATGGTCTCTCTCCTCTGATCTTCGTTTTGCGTAGGGAACCTTTAGCAGAAACCATTAGTCCAGGGGTGCTCAACCAGTCGATCTCAGGCAGAGTTTCACTCGATCGCGAGAAATGTGTGTCTATGGCTACGTTCACACTGCAGGCCTTAATGCTCAATTCCGATTTTTTTGTGAAATCCGATTTTTTTGTGTGGTTGCTCACATTTCCAATTAAATGCGACTTGTATGTGATCTCCAGTGTGAACTTTAAACGCCCCAAAAGTGTCCCGCATGCGCCCAGGAGGACACGACGGGGTCACGTGCAGCGAGCGTGCTCAGTGTTTACGGAAGTCGCCTAAAGTTGCTGTCATACCGGAGCCAAAACATGTACAGCTTATTTGTTTTAAGGAGACAGAGAAGGAGAAGGACAAGGTTTTTGTCCACGGCGTTTTGTGGGGCAGTGGCAGCAACATCCGTAGAAATGAACGTGTTGGTGCGGAGTCGCAGCCAAGAGTGGTGGGATTGCTACGCACTTCGCCGCTTCACTGATACAGACTTCATACACTATTTTCGCATGACGAGAAGAACATTTGTGTACATTTGTAAGCGCCTACTTGTGTAGGGCGTGTTTCCTCTCGCTGGAGGAAACACGCCCAGGTCGGATGAATGCGACCTGGCCGTTCAGACTGAAGTCGCATGCCAAAAGATTGGATATGTATCGGATTTAGGACCACATATCTTGGGCTACGTTCACACTGCAGCCTGAAGTGACCCAAATCAGATTTTTTTGCCCCTATGCAACTTTAAAAATAATCTCACTCCAAAAGCCCATATTTGCCATGTCTAATAGGTCATTCTAAAATGATCTAGAACAGTGGTCCCCAACCACCGGGCCGCGGACCGGTACTTTCATTTTGAGTGGCCCGTCCGTGTTCCGAAAAGAGCACGTCGACTTCCATGTGCGCACAAGGCTTGTCTTAGGCACATGATACATTCACGCTAATATTAAACCCACAAGCAGCAAAATGAGTAAACGTTTTTGGAATGTTTCTTTGCAAAGGGGAAAAGGCCCAGTGAGGAGACAGAAGAAGAGCCTATGCAGCTTTTTGGAAAGCGATGACGTCGTGATGCTGTAATCATCTGCTTTAGAAGGACTCCCAGTCGATGTTCTGCTGATACTGACGTGTTTTGTAATCCAACGTAACTCGTAGAAGTAACTCCACTTCATCGTCAGTCCGAGAGAGCTGGCTTTTGTACTTGCATTCGCCATCATTATTATCTTCTTGTGTTTGTTCGTTTGCGGAAGAGAAAGGACTTCATGCAAATGCGCTCTTTGTCATATTGCGTTTCCGGTAGCTCTGGCTATTTTTACATATCGGTGTGGCATATGTATTACATCGTTTTCACTCAGCGCTCCGTTTTCCTCTGGAAGCAAATATTTACTGACAATACCAGGAGACCTACTTAAAATATGGATTTATCACAACAGGTGATTCCCACGCACCAAGCCCGCTCTGCATAACATGCGGTGACCAGCTCTCCAATGAGGAGGCCTTAAAAGTATGTTTGAGACGTCAACTCTGTCGGTATTCTGGATAAAAGTTATGGAGTAGACTGGACATAAGCAACACACTTTGGGTGTCATTGTCTCCCATTACGCCTAGATGCGACCATCTCGTAGCAGAGAAACAAGCTCAGGGCTCTCATTGATTCAGCATTATAGTGAGTTGTATTTTTCATGTACTTTATATTTGTTTTGTGATGTATATCTTATTCTGAAGGCATGTTTAAGCATTACCATAGTGACCAGAGAGCGTCGGGGCAGAGAGGATGTTGTGACTCTTATGTTGTTGGCGCATGTCATGAGGACGCTGTTATTAAAGTTACATACAAGTACACAGTGGATTCACGTTTATTATTATATTTACAACATACCACAGTTCTTGTGTTGTTTGTATAGTTTTATTTTGTGGTATTTATCCGTCGATATCCACGCGCCCCGCCTCCCTCCACCCCCCACCGGTCCGTGAAAATTTTGGGTGACATTAACCGGTCTGTGGCGCAAAAAAGGTTGGGGACCACTGATCTAGAATGCAGGAAATCACACACCTCAAAAGTAGATCTCGGTTAAAAAAAGGTTGAGCACCCCTGCATTAGACAAAATGCAAATATACATGGACTAAAGCAAGACTAAAACAGGACTAAAGCAAGACTACGAGACAGGACTAAAGCAGGACTAAACCAGGACTAAACCTGGACTAAACCTGGACTAAACCAGGTCTAAACTAGGTCTAAAGCAGGACTAAACCAGGTCTAAACCAGGACTAAAGCCGGACTAAACCAGGACTAAACTAGGCCTAAACCAGGACTAAACCCGGACTAAACCAGGTCTAAACTAGTTCTAAACCAGGTCTAAACCAGGACTAAACCAGGTCTAAACCAGGTCTAAACCAGGACTAAACCACGTCGAAACCAGGTCTAAACCAGGTCTAAACCAGGACTAAACCAGGACTAAACCCGGACTAAACCAGGTCTAAACCATGACGAAACCAGGTCTAAACCATTACTAAACCAGGTCTAAACCAGGTCTAAACCAGGACTAAACCAGGACTAAACCCGGACTAAACCAGGTCTAAACCAGGACTAAACCAGGTCTAAACTAGGTCTAAACCAGGACTAAACCAGGTCTAAACCAGGACTAAACCAGGACTAAACCAGGACTAAACCAGGTGGAGATGGGGGAGACTCTTTAGTTTCAGGTTCCCATGATGCTCTGTGTTGCATCCGTACATGCAGACTGAGGGGGAGGAGCTGTGCACATGCGTAGCCCCACCCCCCCAGGCTCCCGGGTCACAGTGAGGGGGTGGGGTCAGAGGTCAGAGGTTGCTCTATTCAGATGAAAATAAACGTCACAGTCACAAAAGAGTCTGAGTTTAATTCAGAAGAGGCGCACTTCAGCTCGAGTTCCCACACTTCAGCCTGTCGTCGCTGCTGCTCCTGCTCCTTCCTGCTCCTGTCTGCTCCTCCTGTCTGCTCCTGCTCCTCCTGTCTGCTCCTGTCTGTTCCTCCTGTCTGCTCCTGCTCCTTCCTGCTCCTGTCTGCTCCTGCTCCTCCTGTCTACTCCTCCTGTCTGCTCCTACTGATCCTGTCTGCTCCTCCTGTGTGCTTTTGTCTGCTCCTGTCTGCTCCTGCTGCTCCTGTCTGCTCCTGCTGCTCCTGCTGCTCCTGTCTGCTCCTGTCTCCACATGTTTAACACACAAATCTGCAGATTTAACACAAGTTCTTCTCTCAGACTGAAAACACTCTGTTCCGCCTTGTGATGTCATCATGTGGTGATACAGGAAGTGCTCCACTGTGTTTTTAAACTCCACAAACCTTCACTAGAATCATTTGGATCATTTCAGTCCTGGAGTTGCCGATCTCGACTGAACTAAAGGTAAAAGGAGCTGTTCACTCGGAAACTACCACTTGATGACATCACAAGGTGGAACAGAGCGTTTGGAGCTTTGGAGATGTAGACAGACGAATAATAAAGAGTTCCTCAAACATGTGAATGAAACAAACACAACTCCAGGTCTGTTTGAGGAGGAACATCAGAACTCAGTGTACAGAGGAGGAGGAAGAGGAGGAGGACAAATGTTTATGGGGGAAGTGTGAGAAATTCAAGTTCAAGAGCTGCAGACAGACCCCCCCCCTCCACACACACACGCACACACACACACACACACACACCCTCCTCCGGGGTCAGACCGGGTCTAATCACTGATCCTCATTAGGACTCACAAAGACCAGCTGGTCCCGGTCTAGTCCAAGTCTGGACTTCATCTGTCTCTAGGTCAAGTTCAGGTTCAACAACCCATGACCAGAAATAAACCAGGTCTAAACCAGGTCTAAACCAGGACTAAACCAGGACTAAACCAGATCTAAACCAGGACTGAACCAGGTCTAAACCAGGTCTAAACCAGGACTAAACCAGGACTAAACCAGGTCTAAACCAGGTCTAAACCAGGACTAAACCAGGACTGAACCAGGTCTAAACCAGGTCTAAACCAGGACTAAACCAGGACTAAACCAGGTCTAAACCAGGTCTAAACCAGGACTAAACCAGGACTAAACCAGGTCTAAATCAGGACTAAACCAGGTCTAAACCAGGTCTAAATCAGGACTAAACCAGGGCGCTCGCAAACGATATCCGGGCAGTAGGGTGGATCCGGTATATATTAGATCTTGTGGCGACGTCCTCTGCACGATGGTTCTGAACAGGAAAGCGAGTGTGCGCAGGACTCTAGGTCCGGGTGGGTCTGACAGAATCTATCCTCCGTGCTCGAGGGCCATGACTGAATCCGAGGTGGAGCATAGCAGAACAGAAATGTGAATCCGGTCTGGTTTGTTATTGGCCTATTTCGTTTTCTGAGTGTTCCGAGGCACTTATCCCGAGAAACTCATGTGAGCCTGAATCAGAGCTGCTCCTGCTGGTTCAGACATCCGGGTTTGGATCTAGTCCGACTGTAGAATTTCTCACACAGGGAGGGCATCTGACACACGGGGAGGGCATCTGACACATGGGGAGGGCATCTGACACACGGGGAGGGCATCTGACACATGGGGAGGGCATCTGACACACGGGGAGGGCATCTGACACACAGGGAGGGCATCTGACACACGGGGAGGGCATCTGACGCACAGGAAGGGCATCTGATACACAGGAAGGGCATCTGACACACGGGGAGGGCATCTGACACACAGGGAGGGCATCTGACACACGGGGAAGGCATCTGACACACAGGAAGGGCATCTGACACACGGGGAGGGCATCAGGTCTAAACTCGAAGGTTTGCAGCTGTTTTCTCAAAATAAAGCCCCGTGGACACACACAGCTGTGACTCTTAATTTGTTTAATCTCATTAATCACTGGTTGATTCTTATGATTGATCAGTTTTCTTTGTTCCCAGTTGTTTGGATTTAAGATTAGTTTAATATTTTTACGAACTTAACTGATATTTTTTCCTCTAAGGTGTGCGAGATTAATTTAACAGAATACAAGAAAACCTTTGTGGTTAATTTAGGAAAAAAAGGAACAAAAATACATTTGATTTATTTGAACTCGGGCTGAACAATGGTTTAAAAAATTCACAATATAAAATATGTGTAAACGAGGGCTGGGGACAAACATTATTTATTGATCGAACAACAGAAACATAATCATGAGACTAATTGTCCAATTATTAGATTATCATTAGATTAGTTGACTAATCGATAAAATAATCGCCTGATTAATCATTTTAAATATAATAGTTTACTCCCAGCCCTACAAAACCAGGTCTAAACCAGGTCTAACCCAGGTCTAAACCAGGTCTAAACTGGGTCTAAACTGGGTCTAAACTGGGTCTAAACTGGGTCTAAACCTGGTCTAAACTGGGTCTAAACCGGGTCTAAACTGAACTCGAGTCTCAGAGGAGCCGGCAGTGGCAAACTCCTGATGACCTCATTTGCATATGATTTGCATAAACCCGGTGTAATCCGCTGACTCCCAGCATGCACGGGGTAGATGAGCCTAAAGGTCACAGGTCATAGAGGTCATGTGAAAAGCCCCGCCTCCTCCAAGGTCACAAAGAGTCGCACAAACATCTGCGCATTACAACAATAGGCCTACACAACACCACAATAATGCACAACACCACAACACAACACCACAATAATACACAACACCACAACACAACACCACAATAATACACAACACCACAATAATACACAACACCACAACACAACACCACAATAATACACAACACCACAATAATACACAACACCACAACACAACACCACAATAATACACAACACCACAATAATGCACAACACCACAACACAACACCACAATAATAGACAACAGCACAACACAAGAGCACAATAATACACAACACCACAACACAACACGAGAACAATACACAACACGACAACACAACACCACAATAATACACAAGACCACAATAATACACAACACCACAACAATACACAACACCACAACAATACACAACACCACAACAATACACAACACCACAACACAACACCACAATAATACACAACACCACAACACAACACCACAACACAACACCACAATAATACACAACACCACAACACAACACCACAACACAACACCACAATAATACACAACACCACAACACAACACCACAACAATACACAACACCACAATAATACACAACACCACAACACAACACCACAACACAACACCACAACACAACACCACAATAATACACAACACCACAACACAACACCACAACAATACACAACACCACAACACAACACCACAACACAACACCACAATAATACACAACACCAACTGCCCCTCCACCTCCGTCTGCTCCTCCACCCCCTGATCCCTGACCTCTGCTTCACAAGGAGGTCAAGTTCAGACCGGGACTAAACCAGGACTTGAACTTGGACTAAACCAGGACTTGAACTTGGACCAGATTTCCCCACATCTCTTCCTCAGACACAGAACTAAAACAGAACAAAACCCAGGATGAAACCAGATCTGAACCAGGACTAAACCAGGTCTAAAACAGATCAAAAACCAGGACTAAACCAGATCTGAACCAGGACTAAACCAGGACTAAACCAGGACTAACCCAGGACTGACTAGAATAAAAATCCAATGTTTGTCTCACTGTTCTTCAGTGATCGGGGAAGGACTCGTCTCACCTGCCTCACTACAGCACTACAGTATAACAGTACTACAGCACTACAGTATAACAGTACTACAGTACTACAGTATAACAGTACTACAGTACTACAGTGCAGCTACTTCAGGTTGTATTCAGAGTAGTATTCTCAGTACTTGTACTCAGGTAGTACGACACCTGAAGTCATGTGATCAGATCATGTGATCAGATGTTTTTGTGACTCACCTGAGGAGAGTCCAGAGATCATCAGCAGCAGCAGCAGCATCTTCAACATGTGTCCTCCACAACCGCAAAACAAACAATCCTCTGCCCTCATCTTCTCTGCCCTCGTCTCTTCTGTCCTCGTCTCCTCTGTCCTCGTCTCCTCTGTCCTCGTCTCCTCTGTCCTCGTCTCCTCTGCCCTCGTCTCTTCTGTCCTCGTCTCCTCTGTCCTCGTCTCCTCTGTCTTCGTCTCCTGGGTTCTTCGGTTCCTTTGGTTTTGTCCCTTTGTTGTTCACTTCATCATGCCCTCTCTCCTCAGGTCTGTCCTCCCGTCTCTGGTCTTGGTCTGGCCTCTAGTCTTGGTCTGGTCTCTGGTCTTGGTCTCAGGGGCTGAGAGGCGGAGCCAACCACAGCTCATCTGCAAGAATCTGAATAAATTTGAATAATAATGTGAAGAGAGAAAAGTCCTGTACCAGAACTAAACCAGAACTAAACCAGGTCTGAACCAGGTCTGAACCAGGACTAAACCAAGTCTGAACCAAGTCTGAACCAGGTCTGAACCAGGACTAAACATATTTGCAGTCGTTCTAGCACATTTTTTGAAACTTGTTTCATTTTGATGTTTTGATTCAAACGTGGATCTGAACACGTCCTTTGGAACATTTCTTCACAGTTCTGAGCCGTGTTCCCATATCGGACCCTGACCCTGATCCTAACCCAGTGCTTCTCAATTATTTTCTGTGACACCCCCCCAGGAAGAAGAAAAAATAATTTCACGACCCCCTCCCTGCACGCGACTATAAATAGTATTATTTGTCTAGAAAATTGTTATTAGTACACCTCTGCATAACATTGTATCCATTTATTAACATTAAAAACAACAAAAAAAGAAACTTCCAACAAAGACTGCACTGTCTTTTTGCACTGAGGACTCAAATATTGTGTTTTTAATGCAGCTTTGTGCACATTTGTTTACATTTTACAGAAACGAAACTTAAAACCACCTCATCAGCATAAGCTAAAAGCACTGAAAAAAAAAAAACGCTCTCCCTTTTGCCGCTAATGCGTCAGCTTCTGTCGGACTAAAGGACACGACTCAGTGGAATATACATGTTTTTTCTGTGACAGAGGATGTTCTGCTGATGGTGAGTCTGTTCTGTGTGTATATCGCATGCGAGAGCGCCACTGCCAACTACTGTTGTTGATGTGCAGTTACACTTAGTTCTAGTACAGTACGGCAAAAAAGCATGTTTCCCACGAAAGAACATAGAAAAAAACACACGAGTCCAAACGACAGTATGAAAAACACATGAGCCCGAACGAAAGAACGCAGAAAACACTAGTCCGAACGAAAGAACGCAGAAAACACAGGAGTCCGGACGAAAGAACGCAGAAAACACACGAGTCTGAACAAAAGAATACAGAAAACACACGAGTCCGAACGAAAGAGCGCAGAAAACACACGAGTTGAGAGTTCTGCTGGTGGAACTTTCTACTGGAAGATCGATCCATTTTGAGATTACATTTTATAAAACCATTCTCCTCTTTGGGATTCTGTGAGCTGTTTTGCAAATGTGAATTTCCAATAGATAAAAGTACCAAAGCAATTGAGAAAATTGATCCATAGTGGGTGTGTCTCCTCCTCCGTGTCTCTTAGACAAACTTTATTGATCCACAAGGAAAATTATTTGGGTCCAGTCGCTCACTCAATCAAATATAAAATACAACAGAGGAACAAAAAATAGATGGAAAAGCAAAAAAAAAGAGCAAGAGAAATGAGACATAATTACAAAAATAAAAATAATAAGTGTATATGCACAAATTAAGGATGCACCGATCCACATTTTTTCACTTCCGATCCGATCCCGATACGTGAATTTGGATATCAGCCGATACCGATACTATTCCGATACCAAAGCTGTTTGTTTTCAATATTATCATCATTATTGTTTAACAAATAACGGTACCCATAATGATAAAACACCTGCAATTCAACATAATATGGTATGGTATGACTTAATTAACTAAGAGACTAAAGAGAATAAACCCACAAATTAACATTAATCGTTCAGTCCGGGTCATATGGCCCCCTTTAGCGCACCACTATGCGCTATTTATCGTATGACCAGGAAGTGCCCCGGTTTGGCCCCTGAACCAGAGAGCAGCGTGGAGGAGAAGGTCGGGAGAGCATGTGGATCCATGCACCCTCGCACGCACTAGGGAGGGGAACAGAGTCCAGATAGCGGGAAAACAGTTTGTAAGCAGTCCTGCAGTAGCCGGGAACAGTTTGCACCGGAGCCTGGCTCCGCAAACCAGGGGGAGCGCTCCGTGCGCTCTGCGCGCGCGAGAGAGAGGCGCCGTTGGGGGGGCAGCTACAGGCGCTCCGTCACACTGTGTCTCATTGAGATATGCCTCCGTTCAGGAAATCCATTCTACATTTTGCAGCAGGAGCAGAGCAGGCGATAGGGAATCACTCGTGGAGTCATTTCAGCAGATAATGTGTATATACAGACATGGCTCGTGGATCGGAAATTTTCGCAGGTTGAATCGGAATTTCCAATCCGTGAATTACATTGATATTGGAACTCGATACCGATACTGGATCGGATCGGCCCCATCCCTAGTACAAATCAGAATAAAATAGGAAAAAAAATAAGTACAGTGGTACCTCACCTTACGAATGACCCAACAAACGAAAATTTCAAGTTACGAAACGCCTTCACGGTAAATTTTTGTCTCTAGATACGAAAGAAAATTCAAGTTACGAAACGTGAAATCTCAAAAATTCAAATAATGTGCGCTCAGCCACACACATTATACGCTTTTCTCAGACTGGATTTAAACTTTTCTCACATTTGTCTCTGTTTAAACACTCAAACTTTCATAGATTTTCAACAAAACGTATTAATAGTGAAGTGTGGGGGGAAGCGGGAGGGGGGAGAAAACTGCGCTCTGACACGTGTGTGATAGCGCACATGACCCGGCGCGGGGCTGACAGCAGGTCTAGACCAAGGTCTAAACCTGGACTGGACCAGAACTAAACCAGGACTAAACCAGGACTAAAGCAGGACTAAACCAGGACTAGACCAGGTGGATTAAAGCGCCGCGTGCGGGTCTATTTCCTGGTTTCTCACGAGTCACAGCTGAGGCGAGCAGCGAGGAGGGGACCGCAGTGAGGAAGGGACCGCAGCGAGGAGGGGACCGCAGCGAGGAGGGGACCGCAGCGAGGAGGGGACCGCAGCGAGGAGGGGACCGCACGCAGTCTGAGCGCATGTGAGCGAGAGCCATGCAAGAGCCGCGGTGGTCTAGAACTCCTCTAGACCTGACCAGGTCTAGAGGAGGTCTAGAGGAGCCGCGGTGGTCTGGACTAAACCAGGACTAAACCTGGACTAAACCAGGAGGAGCCACACTCACATGCGCTCAGACTGCGTGCGGTCCCCTCCTCCCTGCGGTCTCCTCCTCGCTGCTCGCCTCAGCTGTGACTCGTCAGAAACCAGGAAATAGACCCGCACGCGGCGCTTTAATCCACCTGGTTTAGTCCAGGTTTAGTCCAGGTTTAGTCCAGGTTTAGTCCAGGTTTAGTCCTGGTTTAGTCCTGGTTTAGTCCTGGTCCAGTCCAGGTTTAGATCTTGGTCTAGTCCTGCTGTCAGCTCTGCGCGGGGTCATGCTGCGCACACGTGTCCGCGCAGTTTTCTCCCCCCACACAATCTTACACTATAAAAAAAAGTTACACTATTTAAAAAAAAAACTTGGATCGGGGCCTTGGAACGAATCAGGCTTTTTCCATTGAAATAGCTACTCAACTTACGAATTTTTCACGTTACGAAACCACTTCTGGAACGAATTAATTTCGTAAGGTGAGGTACCACTGTACTAAAATATCCAATCACAGCTGTATACAGCTGTAGGGAGTATTATAGTATGAATGTAGTCCTGTATCTCTCATTGTTTGAGTGGAGCTGTAGGAGCCTGTTGGAGGATGAGCTCCTCTGTCCCTCTATGGTCTGGTGCAGTGGGTGAGCAGGGGTGTCCATGATGGATGAGCAGTTTGTCCAGTGTCCTCCTGTCCCTCAATGTGACAAATGTTTGTCCATCCGTCCAGTGTCCCTTTTACTGGTGCTGCTCCCCCAGCAGACCACAGCGAAGTCCAGGGCTCTGGCCTCCACAGACTGGGAGAAGATCTCCAGGAATCTTCTGCACACATTGAAAGACCTGAGCTTCCTCACGAAGTAGAGTCTGCTCATGTTCTTCTTGTAGAAGCATTACAGTTGTCCTCCAGTCCAGCCTTTTGTCCACATGGACGCTGAGGTACTTGTAGCAGTCCACAATCTCCACCTCATGACCCTGGATGGTAATAGGTGACCTCATCCTACTGAAGTCAATCACCAGTTCCTTGGTCTTGTCCACATTCAGGAGTCCAAGGAGTTCCTTGTCTCCTGTGTCTCCTCCAAAACTGAGGTTTCAGTCATCGGTCCTGAGGCCCAGAGTGAGAAACTTTTATCCAAACTACAAGCACAGTCTTTTAACCCATCTCCTCAAGTGAAAAACCTGGGCGTCATTTTTGACTCTGAGCTGACTTTTATCCCACACATCAAGAACATCACAAAAATAGGTTTCTATCACCTAAAAAACATAGCCAGAGTTCGCCCTATTCTCTCTCAGGCCAATACGGAGACACTGATGCATGCTTTTATCACTAGTCAAATAGACTACTGTAATGCCCTGCTCTCTGGTCTTCCCAAAAAAAGAGTATTTCAGGTGTGCAATTATTACAAAATTCAGCAGCTCCTGTCCTGACTAGGACCAAAGGGCGGGACCACATTACACCGGTTTTAAAATCACTGCATTGGCTCCCTGTGAGTTTCAGGATCGATTTTAAAGTTCTTTTACTGTTTTTTAAATGTCTTAATGGTCTTGGGCCTTCTTATCTCTCAGAACTGCTTTTTCCTTACAAACCTTTGCGGACCCTGCACTCCTCCGGCAGCAGGCTCCTGGTCATTCCTAAAGTCAGGAACACACTCACGGAGAGGCGTCTTTTCAGTACTACGGCCCTCGTCTATGGAACAGCCGGAGGAGCTCAGGGCTGCAGAGAACGCTCATGTTTTTAAGAGTAGGCTCAAGACTCACCTGTTTAGCTTGGCCTTTGATTGAAATTATTATTATTTTTTTTAATTGTTGGCGGCACGGTGGCTGAGTGGATAGCACTCATGCTTCACAGCAAGAAGGTTCGGGTCACCCGGGCCTATCTGTACTGAGTTTGCATGTTCTCCCCGTGTCTGGGTGGGTTTCCTCCGGGAACTCCGGCTTCCACCACTAACCCAAAACATGCTCCAGGTAAAATCCTCCAGTTTGGGTCCTGACCAAACCTAAACAACAAAATCATGGGGATGGTCCCCGGGTCAAATTCAAAAAACGATTTCTCCTGTGTGAGATCAATAAAAAGTCAATCTTCTAATACTTAATCACTGTGAGGCGCTTTGTGTTACATTTTTTGTATGAAAAGCGCTGTATAAATAATGTTTGATTGATTGATTAGCCTTGTCTCAGTTCACAGCGTGCACAGTTCGGAGGGTGGTTTTAACGGCACTCCGGACTGTGCATACTTGCACACTCCGCGGACCACATGGGTGTCGGCGAAATGCGACAGGTCTCGCAGCTAACAGATTCAGCCGCCGACTACATTTTCTCCCATAGAAGAAGTAGCGCGCGGTGCATGCTGGGATATATGACTGCGCAAAGTGCGCATGGATGCACAGTTGGTCCACCCCCATTTTCATAGAAACGACTGTGGTTTTCAGACCGCATTTTAACTACGCATGAGACAAAAATGAAATGGGACAGCAGTTGTCGCACCGGGACTGACGTACATGCCCTTAAAACCACACTCCGAACTGTGCACACTGAGAATTGAGACATGGCTATTGTCCCCCGTGTCTCCTCCGTGTCATCCCCATGTCTCCTCCGTGTCCCCCCCGTGTCTCCTCTGTGTCCCCCATGTCTCCTCCGTGTCTCCTCTGTGTCCCCCGTGTCTCCTCCGTGTCCTCCCCGTATCTCCTCCGTGTTTCCCGTGTCTCCTCCGTGTTTCCCGTGTCTCCTCTGTGTCCCCCGTGTCTCCTCCGTGTCTCCTCTGTGTCCCCCATGTCTCCTCTGTGTCCCCCCCGTGTCTCCTCCGTGTTTCCCGTGTCTCCTCTGTGTCCCCCGCCTCTTCTCCGTGTCCCCCCGTGTCTCCTCCGTGTCGCCCGTGTCTCCTCCGTGTAGGGTGACCATTCGTCCGGATTTCGTCCGGACAGTCCGGTTTTAGAGCTGTCTGTCCGGCCGTCTGTCACGTGTCCTCCTTTTTTACATTTTGTCCTCCTTTCGGACCCTCATCGGCCACCCTTGTTACCTGGCCAGCCAAATGATATCTCTCTGTATTTCCTATACAGCGCGATACCATTTGGACACCCTCGCTCCACCCTCACTCCTCCGGTTAACAACGGACTCCGCGATTCTGATTCGTTCAAAGATGGTGACGTCAGTGCACCCGCCTTTGCCCGCAACGTCCCTTCCATTCAGCTGTAAAATTGGTCTTAAATGACCTAAAACACATCGATTCCTTAAAACCACAGCAGCTGACAGCTCTAGAGGCCTTTCTTTTCAAAAAAGATGTTTTTGCATTGCTTCCTACCGGCTTGGTTCACGTCGCTGTCCGTTAACTGTTCTCTGATTGGTTCACTTAGCTGTCTGTCTAAGCGCAACAGCAGCACATTCTGGACCAAGCGTTACCAGACTCGCCGCTGGTACAGCGATGAGTCATGGATTCTTCCAGGCAACCACCCTTGCATAAATCGTCATAAATCCCCACCCATTATTTACACTTGCTACTCTGCGATGTTGTGTCGTATGCAAACATTCTAATACAGCCCGTCAGCCCCTCGTATTGTCCGCTCTCTATCTGCGCTATCAGCCACTCTTTGAGGTGCAACTTTGCTCCTTCTTCCATCATCATCGCCTTATTACTGTCCCTTAAAATTTTGTTTTCTTTAGTGCCATGCGTAACAGGTTTCGCTTACGTTTCCTCTCAGTGTAGACAGTTAAAATACGTTACAATATTTACATTACGGCTTTCATAATTGCAAATAATATTTTGGGGATTTTGTGCGAATTACACAAATCCAGGTAGCGAGATCTTACCTTTTAAAAGTGAAATGCAGAACTACTAGTTCTGCATTTCTTCTTTCTTCTTTGCCATGGCATATGATGGCAGGGCAAAGACTGTGTTTTTTCAGTGAATTGGTGATGATATTGTTTTTTGTTCATATCATCTTGACCATAATTTGCCACATTTTTCTTTTTGATGGGTGTTCCATGTTAATAAATATATGTTGACTTCATACATTATTCATAATCCCCCCGAGGGAAAAACAACAACAAAAAACAAAAACAAAAAAACAAGGTGTCCTCACTTTAGGGCCTTTGTCCTCCTTTTTGGACACAAGTGTCCTCCTTTCCTGTTTCATGCTGGTGGTCACCCTAGTTATCAACTTTTTGCTGTTGTCATGACACCGCACGCTAGTGCACAGCAGAGTTGCCGCGAGTAGGAAAGGGATTTAAATGCGTGAAAAATGGAGAAAGATACTGAGACTGAGACACCGTTTGATTAATTTCGAACATTGGTTGACTTTTAGGTCAAAATATGTAATTATTTTGCATTGGATTGTATCTTTGGCACCTTTTTTGCATTGTTGTAGTGTATTGATGATATACTACCGCTAGACCCTGGTATTCTATTGTTGGGTTCATATGGGTTTGCGCTCCTGTGCTATAACCATTTGGAAGCTCATCACAAAAATGTATGTTGCTTTAATTCTGTCTCTGGTGAAAAGTTCTAAATGTGTCCCCATAACAACAGTTTTTGTTGTTGTTGTGCCTGAGCCTGAAAATTCATTGAATGTTCAAAATATTATGAATCTTTATTTACAAAAATAAATAAATACATTTTAAAAAATACACACTGGGTGGCTATTCTTGTGCATACATTAACAATTACACATGTTTGTGGCAATAGGGCATTATTAATAATATACCATGTATGTGCTAGAAATGGGTGAACCACGCCGCGCGGTGTCCCACATTGTCCCTCAGAAACATATTCCTTGTCCCCCCTTGGGCTTATTAGCAGGTGGTCACCCTATCCGTGTCTCCTCCGTGTCTCCCCCGTGTCCCTCGTGGGTACTCGTAGGTGTCTCTGAGCGGAAGTGCAGTGCGGTGCTTCAGGCTCCGGAGGGCGTTGTTCTGTGTACAGTGGAGGCCGCAGTGCGCATGCTCAGAGGAGCATGGCGGCGCGGTGACCAAAACAAAGCCAGCGTGTGGGTGCCCGGGTACCGACACAGCCCTCTCCACTGCACAGATCTGACCCGGACCTGTATGCCCCGAGTCTGAGCCGAGTCCCGCGGAGTTTAGCGGAGACACGGGAGCAACGAGACAGGTATAGACCCGAGCTAAACCAGGACTAAAGCAGGACTAAACCAGGACTAAAACAGGACTAAAGCAGGACTAAACCGGGACTAATGCGGGACTGAACCAGGACTGAACCGGGACTAAACCAGGACTAAAGCAGGACTAATGCGGGACTGAACCGGGACTAAAGCGGGACTGAACTGGGACTAAACCAGGACTGAACCAGGACTAAACAGGTCTAAAGCGGGACTAAACCGGGACTAAACCGGGACTAAAGCCAGACTAAACCGGGACTAAAGCAGGATTGAACCGGGACTGAACCGGGACTGAACCGGGACTAAACCGGGACTGAACCAGGACTGAACCAGGACTAAACCAGGACTAAAGCAGGTCTTAACTTACTTTAAACCCTTTCATATACTGTGAAATGCATGATGGGACTTGCAGTTCTTGTTAAAGGGACAGATCTGTTAGAACGTGTTCTTTTCATAAAAGTACAGAATGGTATTTTTGAACTGTTTCCATGGCGACGAGGCCCTCATAAAGTTACTGTCCGGCTCTATGTGCTTCTGAGCGTTTGTCTCATGGAAATCTGCCTGATATTTATATATATTGTAATTATTATTAATGTGTCAGAGACACACCGATACGATACCGGTACAATATTGGCGCCGATATGAAACTTTTTTGACCGATCGGATATCGTCCAGTCAATATCGGTTCAGTCGATATTGGTCCAGTCGATATTAGGCATGGGGCGACATTGAAATAGTTTTTATCACGAAAAACCACATTATTATTTATTGTTTTTATCATGATAAATTGTAGTACAAACGTGCAATGTTTTTCCATACTCTCCTAGTTACTCTTTTATTATTATTACTTTTATTTTATTCTTGCCTGTATGCACTTTCTTTCTTGTTCAAACTTTCTCTGCCTGGAGCTACTGTGGCAAGTAAATTTCTCCTATGTGAGATCAATAAAGTCTTATCTTATCTTATCTTATATTGATAAAAGGAGAAATTCAATTTGTCAACTGGACAAAGTTTATTTGGTCGAAAACGTTTCGCAGCTCATCCGCGCTGCTTCGTCAGTTCTGGTTAGAGTGCTGAAGGACACTGCTTATATCTAGCTGCAGGGAGGAGCTAACTATACTGAAATTATTCTGAAACTATCTCAACTATTTGTTTTTGAGTTTCTGTCTTTTGTTATACCAATTTCTCTGGCGTCTAGTTTAGCATACCTATTCAACCCCTAAACGACTGTTTTTTCACACCTCTGGCCCTGACCTGGCTAGCCCTATTGTTTCCATTGTTTGTTTTGATTTAGGTTTGAGAATGGAATTATAGATGGGAGACAAGTTATGAATGATTCCACCATTTCTGTTTAAAGAAGGATTCTCTTTTTTGACAAAAATAGCCTCTTTAACTCCCCTCTCAAACCAATTCTTTTCCCTGGCCAAGATCTGAACCTCACGGTCCTCAAATGAATGGCCCGTGGCTTCTAGGTGAAGATATACGGCAGATGACGGTCCACTTTGGCACGCCCGTCTGTGTTGGTACATCCTCTTGTGAAGTGGCTGTTTTGTTTCTCCAGTGTAGCGCTCACTGCAGTCTTCACTACACTGAATGGAGTAGACCACATTGCTTTGTTTGTGGCTCGGTGTTTTGTCCTTTGGGTGAGCCAGTTTCTGTCTTAAAGTGTTTGTGGGTTTGAAATAAACTGGGATTTCATATTGTCTGAAAATACTCTGTAGTTTTTCAGAAACACCGGCCAGGTAAGGAATCGCTACCCCTTTCCTCCTGGGTTTGGGTTCTCTGTTGTCTTGTTTCTTGTCCTTGTCTCTCTTAGTTTTGTTGAATGCCCATTTAGGATATCCACAAACAGAGAGGGCTTCCTGCACATGTTGTTCTTCTTTCTCCTTACCCTCTGTGCTTGTGGGAACCACTTGGGCCCTGTGTTGTAATGTCCGAATAACTCCCAGTTTGTGCTGCAGTGGGTGGTGTGAATCAAAAAGCAGGTATTGGTCCGTGTGTGTGGGCTTCCTGAAGACTTCTACGTGGAGTCGCCAGTCGTTACTGCACAATCTAAGAATGCCAATGTGTTGTCCTTGGCATCTTCACGGGTGAATTTGATGTTTGGATCTACAGAATTGATATGTGCAGTAAAAGGTTCCAAATCTTGAATTCTGATTTTTGAAAAATTTTTATCGCGATAAACAATATTATTGTTTATTGTCCCATATCACCCTCGCTGTGTTAAAGAGAGATTTCGCAGATCTTTCCTTCCTGCTGCTGTCAGACTGTACAATGATCAATGCTAGTCATGTTCATCTCCATAGCAACCATGTCCCATCTCCATAGTAATAATTACATGTGCAATATTATTTAAAGTCACTTTACCTGCTACTTATTTGTGTAACAACCACTGTCCATCACTGCACTGTACACAATCATCTGACTCACTTTATTGTAGTGATATTATATATTACTGAACTGGAGTCATTTTAACTGCTGTTTGTTCACTGCTCAGAATCAAAAACATTTACTGTGCAGCGTTCCTGTGCCTTTTAACCTTACAGTGTTGTGTTTTTTAGTTGATTGTACATACTTATTATTTATCTTCATTTTTGATGCATGCTCTTTTTTCCAACTGTTTCTGAAACTTGTGTTGTGACACTGCAATTTCCCCATTCTGGGACAAATAAAGGAGTATCTTATCTTATCTCAAGTCTTTATCTTCATCCAGTCAGGAGCCTCCCTGATGATGGCGGGGCGTGGCCGTGGGCGTGGCTTCAGGGCCAACTTCAGTTTGGACTCAGAACAGCCGACGCCCCTGTACCCGGTAAGACCCCGACCTCTGACCCCTCTGACCCTTCTGACCCCTCTGATCTTTCTGATCTCTGACCTCTCTGACCCTTCTGACGACCCTCTCAGGTGTGTGTGACAGGTGCGTGTGTGACAGGTGCGTGTGTGACAGGTGCTGGAGCAGAAGCCCCTCCCCCTGGCAGGTGTGTGTGTGACAGGTGTGTGTGTGACAGGTGCTGGAGCAGAAGCCCCTCCCCCTGGCAGATGTGTGTGTGACAGGTGTGTGTGTGATGGGTGGGTGTGTGACAGGTGTGTGTGACAGGTGTGTGTGTGACAGGTGCTGGAGCAGAAGCCCCTCCCCCTGGCAGGTGGGGAGCAGGTGGAGTACCTGTTGGCGTTGAAGCAGGAGTTCAGAGGAGCCTCGAGGAACCTCCCGAGTTTCCTCCAAAACAAAATCCGCAAACCGGACGTGGAACGCTACTCCGACAAGTACCTCAGTCCAGACCAGGACCAAGACCAGGACCAGGACCAGACCACAGGTGAGACCAGGACCAGACTACAGTCCAGACCAGGACCAAGACCAGGACCAGGACCAGGACCAGACCACAGGTGAGACCACAGGTGAGACCAGGACCAGACCACAGTCCAGACCAGGACCAAGACCAGGACCAGGACCAGACCACAGTCCAGACCAGGACCAAGACCAGGATCAGGACCAGACCACAGGTGAGACCAGGACCAAGACCACAGTCTGGACCAGACTGTCCATAGATGTGCTGGGGGGGTTACAATTCTTTATTGGCTGTACCTGGCACACTCTGGCTCAGTCCCGGTTCAGTCGCGGTTCAGTCCCGGTTTAGTCCCAGTTTAGACTTGGTTCAGACTCGGTTTAGACTTGGTTTAGACCTGGTTTAGTCTTTGTTTAGACTTGGTTTAGACCTGGTTTAGTCCTTGTTTAGTCCTGGTTTAGACCTGGTTTAAACCTGGTTTAGACCTGGTTTAGACCTGGTTTGGACCTGGTTTAGACCTGGTTTAGTCCTTGTTTAGTCCTTGTTTTGACCTGGTTTGGACCTGGTTTAGACCTGGTTTAGTCCTTGTTTAGACCTGGTTTAGACCTGGTTTAGACCTGGTTTAGTCCTGGTTTAGTCCTGGTTTAATCCTGGTCTCTCTTGTTTCAGATTGGTCGAGGTTTCCCAGGGAGCTCAGAGTGCGTTCACAGAAGCCCCGTCCCTCAGGTAAGAAACCGCAACCTTCACAAAGGTCAAAGGTCAGAGACAAATAAGGGCGACCCCTGACCACACCTGAGTGTGACAGGTGAGTGTGACAGGTGAGTGTGTTAGGTGAGTGTGACAGGTAAGTGTGTCAGGAGAGTGTGACAGGAGAGTGTGACAGGACAGTGTGTCAGGTGATGTCCTTAATAACACTTCGGTAGCGGTGGAAGCAGCAAGAAAGAGAGAAACAAACTTTCACCTGACCAAATCTGCCGACTGCTGGAAATTTGTTTAAATACCACCTATTTCCAGTTCAGAGGAAACTTCTACAGGCAAATCCATGGCTGTGCAATGTGCTCACCGGTCTCCCTTATCATGGCTAACTTGTATATGGAACGCACACCGACCAATACCTGCTTTTTGATTCACACCACCCACTGCAGCACAAACTGGGAGTTATTCGGACATTACAACACAGGGCCCAAGTGGTTCCCACAAGCACAGAGGAAGAGGAGAAAGAAGAACAACATGTGCAGGAAGCCCTCTCTGTGGATATCCTAAATGGGCTTTCAACAAAACCAAGAGAGACAAGGACAAGAAACAAGACGAGAGAGAATCAGAACGCAGGAGGAAGGGTGTAACTATTCCTTACCTGAGAGGCATTTCTGAAAAACTACAGAGGATTTTCAGACAACATGAAATCCCAGTCTATTTCAAACCCACAAACACTTTAAGACAGAAACTGGCTCACCCAAAGGACAAAACACCGAGCCACAAACAAAGCAATGTGGTCTACTCCATTCAGTGTAGTGAAGACTGCAGTGAGCGTTACACTGGAGAAACAAAACAGCCACTTCACAAGAGGATGTACCAACACAGACAAGAGAGCAACATGGGACCTCAGTCTGCTGTACATCTCCACCTAAAAGGACCTCAGTCTGCCGTACATCTCCACCTAAAAGGACCTCAGTCTGCTGTACATCTCCACCTAAAAGGACCTCAGTCTGCCGTACATCTCCACCTAAAAGGACCTCAGTCTGCTGTACATCTCCACCTAAAAGCCATGGGCCACTCCTTTGAGGACAGTGAGGTCCAGATCTTGGCCAGGGAAAAGAACTGGTTTGAGAAGGGAGTTAAAGAGGCTATTTTTGTCAAGAAAGAGAATCATTCCTTCCCAGAAATGGAGGTGTCAGACATCATTTGTCTCCCATCTATAACTCTATCCTCAAACCTAAATCAAAACAAATAATACAATAGGGCAGCAGGTCAGGTCCAGTGGTGTGAAAACATCCATTATGGTCCTGAATGGTTCTGCTAACAAGACCCACACTCCACTCCCACTGCAGATCTAATAGGCCCACCTAACTAACACAAACTGTAAACAAGTAGGTGTGGTTGTCTCAGAGTCATTTCATTGTAGTTGGCGCCCCCTTCAGGCAGATATAGGCAGTGTCCACCAGTGTCTGACCAGAACTTAAAGGGATAGTGTGTTTTTTTTGTTTTTTTTAAAATGATAATCTGTATGGGTTTTGTGAGTTATTTCTTTTATGATTATAACAGTGACTAGTTTTCTGCTCAGTGAGTGACCTGGTTTTCCAGTGTTGTGCAAGCATGCAAAACTGTCTACGTAGCTCTGTCCAGTTGGCTCCCATATGTCATTCTATGAGTTTCTAAGAAAGCTAATACGATGGGGGTTTTATTTTAGTGACTGTTTACCTCAGAAGCTGTGCAAGCTAAATGCCATGTATGGAGTAGAACTCTAGTCATCAGTGTGCTCTGTCTATATAAGAAAGAAGTCTTCTCTGTTTCAATCTGTGAGTACGTGCGAGCAGTGCTATGTAAACCAAATGTAATTGACTTTAAATCCTATTAAACCTGTGTGCTAAATCTCCGGCTACCGTCTCCTAATTTCAAATCCCAACAGTTTCCTTCTAAAAGTTTTGTGTGGTAACACTGACTTACCCATGACAGCGTGCTCTGGTCCCGAGTGTCCTCCGGTAACGTAGCTCGTGAACGTTCCGGTAAGTTAGCCAGGACAGTTAATAAAGCTTGTTTTTCTTCTCAAAACAAAACATTTGTCCGAAAGGTGATATATTTGCGTCCCAAACAGTTGTCCACGAAAAATCCAGTAGCATATTTTCGCATTTGCATATTTCGTCTTGATTCATATCACTGCGCGCCTATTACTTATTATTAGCCTGTTAAATTATAGCGGAAGTGTATAGCGGATGCAGTACGGCGACATCCCCCGTAAACGAATGTTTACGAGTGCACAGGCAATAGAGCTAACGTGGGCGCATTGATACGAATCTAGAGAGAAAATATGCAAATGCGAAATACGATGCTGGATTTTTCGTGGACAACTGTTTGGGACGCAAATATATCACCTTTCGGACAAATGTTTTGTTTTGAGAAGAAAAACAAGTTTTATTAACTGTCATGGCTAACTTACCGGAACTACGTTCACGAGCTACGTTACCGGAGGAGAACCGGGACCAGAGCACGCTGTCATGGATAAGTCAGTGTTAATCTCACGACACTGTTGAAGGGGAAGCCATACAAATTAACATAAAAAAATCTGCACTATCCTTTTAAGAAGCAGCTTGGAGGAGCTGATAAATGGATTCCACCAAATAAACTTTTGTCCAGTCGACAAATTGAATTTCTCCTTTTGCCGTCCTTAATAAACAGAAATAATCTGTGTCCAGGTCCCAAAGTCAAAGTTAAACGAAGTGAAGCTCCAAAAAAGCTGAAAACCCAAGAAAAAGACGTCCTGAAGAAACTAGAGGTAAGACTGGGTCTAAACCAGGTTTAAACCAGGACTAAACCAGGACTAAACCAGGACTAAACCAGGACTAAACCAGGACTAAACCAGGATTAAACCAGGACTAAACCAGGTCTAAACCTGGACTAAACCAGGTCTAAACCAGGTCTAAACCAGGACTAAACCAGGTCTAAACCAGGTCTAAACCAGGACTAAATCAGGACTAAAGCAACAAGTGTAATTCTCTTGTTTTGTGTTCAGAGTCTGGAGCAGAAAGAGACCCACAGTGACGAAGAGGAGGAGGAGGAGAAGAAAGGAGAGGAGGAAGAGGGAGAGGAGGAGCAGATCGAAGAGGACGAGTTTGAGGAGGTACGTGACCTCTGACCCCTGACTGTGAGCGTACATGAGGAAGAGGATAGGAGGAAGAGGAGAGAGAGGACGAGCAGAAGGAGAGAGAGGAGAGGAGGAAGAGGAGAGGAGGAGGAAGAGGAGAGAGGAGAGGAGGAGAGAGGAGAGGAGGAAGAGGAGAGAAGGAGAGGGGAGAGGAGGATGAGGCGAGAGAGGAGGACGAGGAGGGGAGGAGAAAGAAGAGAAGGAGAGAGGAGAGGAGTAACTATGGTTACTATAGCAACAGCAGCATGTGCATGTGGGCATGCTCAGTGTGAACACTGAAGAACAGGGACAAGCGACAGAGTGAGGGCGCCCCCTGGTGGGGACTCCTGTATCACACAGAGTCTGAGCTCTGATGTTCTGATGTTCAGATGTTCTGATATTCCTTAAACATACCTGGAGTTGTGTTTGTTTCATTCACATGTTTGAGGAACTCTTTATTATTCATCTGTTACATCTCCAAAGCTCCAAACGCTCTGTTCCACCTTGTGATGTCATCAAGTGGAAGTTTTCAAATTCAAGATGAACTTTATTGTCCCACAAGTGGGAAATTTGTCCTGAGCTACTGACCCGTGTTGCCATCAGTGCTGTACAATATATAAAAGTCCATAAATACAGAATAATAACACAATAATTGCCCAAAGTGCAGTGTGGGGTTAGGTTTGGGTCAGTGTGCAAAACAAATGTTACTAGTTGTTCAGTAGCCTACACCATGGCGCCAAGAAGTTCTTAAGTCTGTTCATGTGAAGGTATTAACAGGCCGTCCAGTGCAGGACGGCCTGGTGCAGGGCGGCATGGTGCAGGGCGGCATGGTGCAGGGCGGCCTGGTGCTGGTGCAGGGCGGCCCGGTGCTGGTGCAGGACGGCCCGGTGCAGGACGGTCCGGTGCAGGACGGTCCGGTGCAGGACGGTCCGGTGCAGGACGGTCCGGTGCAGGACGGTCCAGTGCAGGACGGCCTGTTGCAGGATGGCCTATTGCAGGACGGCCTATTGCAGGACGGCAGGGTACTGGTGCAGGACAGCCTGGTGCTGGTGCAGGGCGGCCCGGTGCAGGGTGCTGCATGATTTTAACAAGTGCCCTGAAATACCTTCTGGTCCAGAGGACTTGGGGACAGATGTGTGAGAAAATCCTCTCAACAGTTTGCTGATCAATTCAAATATCAAAGGTAGAGTCTAAGGTCGTTTTCACACCTGCCTTGTTTGGTGTGTTTAAAACGAACCAGAGTTCGTTTGCTCCTTTGATTCGGACCTTTTGGGCTGGTGTGAATAAAAACCAAAAATCTCGATCCGGAGCAACCAAGCGAACCGAGATCACCTAAAAAGGTCGGTCTCGGCACGGTTCCATACGAACTCGGACTCGATCCGACACAAGTTGGCTTTTTGTACTTAACGAGCTCCCGTCGTATGTCAAGCATTATGGGAAACCGAGGCTGACGAAACGAAACGAAACAAAAAGAAACAAAACTAAACGAGGCTTACTTACGTTTTGCGTGAAGAGCAAGAGTCAGAACTTGATGCGCGCATGAGCGCTGTCCTCCGTGTCCGTCTTGTCCTGTGACTTTGTCATTTGGAAATTGATTGTAAAATAGTGTAAACCTCACGACGCTGCTCAAACATTTGTGCGAAATGTAAAAACTGAGCAAACCATATCGCTAAGGCTACATTGAAAACAGCACGTAACACCATCCTCCTTCACGTGTTTGGACACGGCGTTTGGACAGGGCTCATTTCTATCCAATGGCTGAGCGACCTCAGCACACGTGCTTTTGTTTATAGATGTTAGTTTGCTTGGGGAAAAAGTGCAGTGTGAAAGCGAACCGCACCAAAATAAAAAAAAATAAAAAATAAAAAATTGGTCCGGACCAAAGCAAGTGAACTATCGGACTTTCCTGGTGTGAAAACGACCTAAAGCAGATATGTGTTCCAGAGCTGTCTGTTGTGAAACGTTTCTGGTCTCAAACCTGCAGAAAACGTCATGGAGCTCTAACTCTGTCCTTTTCCACCTTATTTAGCACATTAATATTCCTGTCGGATGTGATTGGTGTGGTTTGTCATTAATTCAACAGAATCTCAGTTTCCTGCTGCTCGTTCCTCTGCAATTGGACTCACATTTCTCTCTTGTCCTGTATCTGGATGTTTTAAAAAATTTTGTATTGGGATCTGTGAAGTTCTTTCGTTTTCATCAAGTCTCCATTTTTAAAGGCCACATCTTTCTGTACTTAAGTTTTGGGCATTCTCTGTTTCTGTGGCCTCCTCTAGCTCCAAATCATGGAAGATTTCCCCATTAGTACAGGAGAAACAGCTTCAGTTTCATCATTATCCCAGATGACCTGTGGTTTACATCAAGGTTCTGTACGTGGGAATCACATGTACAGCATTATGATCAGGAATCCCTAGAAGGTTTGATTTTGGCTGTAATAGTTTTTTTTTTTAGTTTTTTTTTTTCCCCAAAGCGTTTGTCCAGGCCTTTTTTCCCCTGGTTTTGTCCTGCACGTATTGGTCAAAACCTGGCTCAAACTTCTCAATTTTCTGTCAACGCAATTAATTAACTAACTCAATTTTGCTCTTCAGTGAGGAACATTTCTCAGAAGCATTCAGGGAAGTGGTGGCCTGTTTCCTCTTCTGCAAAGTCTCTGGTACACGCTGCCACTTTTCCCTCTTTTATGCGTGTGACCGGTAAGACGGGTGTCACCCGGGTGTTACCTGGTAATTAATTCATAGCATTTATATAGCGCCTTTCATGACACCCAAAGCGCTTTACAATAATTTTTTCATTCACACTTGGTGGTGGTAAGCTATTTTGTAGCCACAGCTGCCCAGGGGCAGACTGACGGAAGCGAGGCTGCCAATCTGCGCCACTGGCTCCTCCGACCACCTCCAACACTCACACACACTCCACTTTCATACTAGGCAATGGGGGTAAAGTGTCTTGCCTAAGGACACAACGACAGTTTTTGCGACTGGCACCCCACTGTGGCACCTGGAATTCCCAGCGGTCTCCCATCCAAGTACTAACCAGGCCCTGCCTTGCTGAGCTTTTGAGATCTAACGAGATTAGGCTTTGACAAGCAGGTATGGCCACTAAGACGGGTGTCGCCCGGTAAGGCGGATATCACCCGGTAAGATGGGTGTCGCCCTGTAAGACGGGTGTCGCTCGGTAAGGCGGTTGTCGCCCGGTAAGACGGGTTTCGCCTGGTAAGGTGGGTGTTGCCCGGTCAGACAGGTGTCACCCAGTAAGGCGGATGTCACTCGGTAAGACGGGTGTCGCCCGGTAAGGCGGATGTCCCTTGGTAAGGCGGGTGTCGCCCGGTAAGGCGGATGTCACCCGGTAAGATGGGTGTCGCCCGGTAAGTCGGGTGTCGCCCGGAAAGGTGGATGTCGCCCGGTCAGGCGGGTGCTGGTGTGTGTCCGGGGGAGGAGAAGCCACCGTGCCCCGACACCAGCTGTGCCAAAAGTGCCAAAATCATAATATATTATCTTTCTGCAACAACAGAAGAACTCTGCCAAATCTGCAGGTTTGTGAACGAAACAAAACACAACTCCAGGTGTGTGACGAGGAAACGACTTCAGGACAGATCGGAGGATTCTTTAAATGTTTATTTATTTCATTTTCTCTCGCTCAGGAGACGGATTACATCATGTCGTACTTCGATAACGGCGAGGAGTTTGGCGCTGACAGTGACGACAACATGGACGAAGCCATTTACTGATTTTAAAGTGATTTTAAAGTGATTTCAAAGCGATTTTAAAGCGATTTTAGTGATTGAAAGTGTTTGATTTCACTTTTACTCTATGCCTCTTAGACTTCAGTTGTTTAAAAAAAGATGTGAAAAAATAAATGATTTTATTGTAAGTTTTCAATAAATGAGCTCAAACTCAGAGGCTCGTTACACTCACACGCACACACACATACACGCACATACATACACACACGCGCACACACACACACACCAGCGTGCACACACACGCACACACACCATACACACACACACACACACCAGTGTGCGCACACACACGGACACACACACCAGCGTGCACACACACACGGACACACACACACACATGTGCGCACACACACACACACACACTGGGGAGGTATCTGGAGAGTGTCTTGCCCAAGGACACATTGACAGTATTCATCTGTGGAAGCTGGAGTCTCACCGACCAGAAGATCTGATCATTCTGCCCCTGTGATCATTTTTCCCCTGTGATGTAACTAAATCTTTGCAATATCTTTACACTGTCACTATTGAATGAAAAGGCACAATGCTCTAGATTTGTGGGTAGAATTATTAACTTATGTTATTATTAACTTGTGTAAAAAAAAAAAAAAAAAAAAAAAAGTGCATCAACTTCTAGACAAGACGCCAATCCAGGATGGTCCAATATCACAAAGAGTGTGGTAGTGCTGAGTTCAGTAGTGCTGTTCACTACTGAGACAGGCAGAATTTTAATTTTATTAACCTCTATTACTTGTAAACTTTCGCTTGCGGCGGACCGCATCCGCTGTACATATCCGCTAAAAGTGAACAGGCTAATGAGCTAACATGGGTGCAGTGATACGAATCGAGAGAGACAATTGGGCCACAAGGTGAACCCCGTTTTCATTTCATGTCGCTCCAACGTCTCCGAACTACACAACTTGTAGTTTTAAAAAAAGAACGAATCACGCTAAGCTTACAAGAAAAAGTTCTCGCCTCAAAATCCTGTTTTACGCTGAGACATTTCATGACGAACTAGATTCTTCAGAGTGGAATAAGAATTTGACGTCACTAGGTGTCACGTGACCGCGCTGGTCCAATAGAGTAGAGATTCTTGTCAACAGGCCGGTGTCATGGCCGCTTCCATACGTTATGGATACAGAGGAATTCTCCCCAAAAAACCTTCTGAAGTAGGTCAAAAGGATTCTAAACAGTGCTTTATTCATGGCTTTATTCATGGCTTTATTCATGGCGGCTGTGAGTCAGAGGTGGTAGTCTGCAGCACTGGTGCCCCCAGGGAACTGTCCTCTCACCCTTCCTCTTCACCATCTACACCTCGGACTTCACATACAATATGGACAGCTGCCATCTCCAGAAGTTCTCTGACGACTCGGGCATTGTGGGCTGTGTGTCTGAGGGGAACGACCTGGAGTACCGCTCGGTCATCAGAGACTTTGTGGACCGGTGTGGGCGCAACCACCTGTGCCTTAACACCAGTAAGACAAAGGAGATGGTGATCGACTTCAGGAGACCACTACCTCACTCATCGGTTAACATCCAGGGGCAGGACATAGAGACTGTGGACAGTTTCAAGTACCTGGGTGTTCACCTCAACAATAAACTGGACTGGTCCCATAACACCGACGCCCTGTACAAGAAGGGCCAAAGTCACCTCCACCTCCTGAGGAGACTGATGTCCTTTGGAGTGAGCAGGCCTCTGCTCAAGACTTTTTATGACTCTGTGGTGGCCTCTGCTCTCCTATACGCTGTCGTCTGCTGGGCCCCGAGCAGCACAGAGCGGGACAGAAAAAGACTCAATAAGCTGCTCAGGAGGGCCAGCTCTGTCCTGGGCTGTCCTCTGGACTCTGTAGAGGAGGTGATGGAGAGGAGAGTGCAGGCCCAATTCATGTCCATCATGGATGACACCTCTCACCCTCTGCACCGGACTATGGAGGAGCTGAGCAGCTCCTTCAGCAGCCGACTGCGGCACCCCCAGTGCAAGAAGGAGCGCTACCGCAGATCCTTCATCCCCACCGCCATCAGACTGTATATTTCTAGTATATAGTCCAAACGTGCAATATCGTTTTTCAATACTCTCCTTGTTACTGTTTTATTATTACTTATTTTATTATTACTTATTTTAATCCATTCTTGCCTGCATGCACTTTTCTTTCTTGTTCAAACTGTCCCTACCTGGAGCTACTGTGGCAAGTAAATTTCTCCTGTGTGAGATCAATAAAGTCTTATCTGATCTGATCTTATCTTATATAATCGTAATTCAATGACCAGGACCATTCATATTCATTCGTTCATTTATTGACTCCTAACTATACACACAGACCAGACATACTGTAAAAACAAATGGCATGAAACACATATGTACATATATACAATATAAACTGCACCATAAAATGAATGGTAATGTTATTGGAACAGAATATTGACTCCTATATACACAACATAGATCATCATTTTGCATGAAAAACATATATACATGGGCCTATATACAATGTAAAGGGCATAATACAATGAATGGTAACGTTAGAATTATGAGGCAGTTCCACACGCCATGCTTCCTTCTCCTGGTTTCTTATATCCTGTCTGTAACAAAACAAAACGGCAACAATTAGGTGTCAGAGGAGTACCATCAAAAGGCTTCATTACAATTGTGGCTGGTATAGTCACTCTCACAAATCAACACAGAAAGTGGTAGAGGGAATACAAAACATTACAGGGTGGAGTCTGTATGCTAAACAACAGATGTAATAAGTCAAAGTCAGTTTTATTTGTCAATTCCTCACATGCACTGGACATGCATAGGAATTGAAATTATGTTTCTCACTATCCCGCACAGACAGGTCAGGACAGAGGACAGATACGGGACAACATACAGGCAGGACAGGATAACATATAGTAATGAGAGGTATTGTGTTGTAACCTATTCTAAGTGTAACAAAAGTGTAGCAAGATAAGATATATGCCTTTTTTTAATTGGTCCCACAGTGGGGAAATTCCAGATAAGATAAGACTTTGATCTCACATAGGAGAAATTCACTTGCCACAGTAGCTCCAGACAGACAGTTTGAACAAGGTAGAAAGTGCATGCAGGAAAGAATAAAATAAGTAATAATAAAATAAGTAATAATAATAAAAAAGTAACTAGGAGAGTATGGAGAAAATATTGCATGTTTGGCCTATATTGTAGAAATTATACAGTCTGATGGTGGTGGGGATGAAGGATCTGCGGTAGCGCCTCTACAGTCCGGTGCAGAGGGTGAGAGGTGTCGTCCATGATGGACGTGAATTTGGCCAGCACCCTCCTCTCAGCCACCTCCTCTACAGACGACAGCCCAGGACAGAGCTGGCCCTCCTGACCAGCTTGTTGAGTCTTTTTCTGTAATAATAAATTGTCTTGCAATTACCTGTAGTTTGAGATCTTCACTTGTCTTCACCAGTTCTACGAAGGCCTTCCTCAGCTGTCCCATTTTCAGCACCTCCTGGAGCCTTTGACGGATGACTCTCTCACAAACGACGTCAAATGTTGACTCATTCCTAAAAAAAAGATTCATAAGAACATAAATAAGTGTTCTGATTGTGTTCACATACAAAATAAATAACATATATTGTACTGTATGTTCATTTATGTCAGTGCTTCTCAAATAGTGGGGCAGGCCCCCCTGGGGGGGAGCGGTCTGATGCCGGGGGTCGCGTGTGACCCTGGGAAACATGCTTTTTTGCCGTACTGTACTAGAACTAAGTGTAATTGCACATCAACAACAGTAGTTGGCAGTGACGCTCTCATTGTTGCGATATACGTGCAGAACAGACTCACCATCAGCAGAACATCCTCTGTCACAGAAAAAACACGTATATTCCGTGTCCTTTAGTCCAACAGAAGCTGACGCATCAGCGGCACAAGGAGAGGGTGTTTTTTTTTTCAGCGCTTTTAGTTTATGCCAATGGACCATGTGATTTTAAAGCCCCAGTGTGTAGGATTCGTGGCGCATAGGTGGATGGTGCTATTGCACTTTCTGTTTTAGCTACGGCAGACCTCGAGGGTCACCCGGGCGCACGCACAAGCCGCGCGCCGCGCGGTCCCGGTTATTATTTTTTTTCTTTTCTCATGAAAACACACATTCCCGATCATGTACCATGACACTCTACACATCAAATGAAACCTTACAGTCTCCTCTTTTTGACTATGCAATTCATTGCCCTGCCCAACAATCACTCCCTGAGCACATGGGGCTTTTATACGGAAAAGCACAAAATAAGGTTAGCTTACCTTAGAATGCTTTGCACAGGTCAAACTCTGTATTTCACCATAAACTTGCTCTCAATTTGTCCGTAAGGATCCAGCGAATAAAATGCAGTAAAACAATTTAGTCCAAAACACGTGTTAGATCCATTACGAGTCTGATCCGGCAGCATGCTTGTGTTGTTTACCCAAAACCACGAGCCTTGCCGAAGGCGAAGGCGGAGCCCAAATGTCCTTCTGCAGCTCTCGTATTCAAAATGGCTGCCTCTGCATGGGGAAGATCCCCCTTTTATGTGACTATATCTAAGTTCAAAAGAATACTTTGATTTCATGATGGAAGTGAAAAGGCTTGGAAAACAATGTATTTTTGAATGGGTATCTTCAATTTCAGTAATTAACGGGTAAAAATCTTACACACTGTCCCTTTAAGTTTTGTTTCTGTAAAACGTAAACAAATGTGCGCAAAGCTGCATTAAAAACACATTAATATTTGAGTCCTCAGTGCAAAAAGATAGTGCAGTCTTTGTTGTAAGTTTTTCTTTTTTGTTTTTTAATGTTAAAGGATATAATGTTTATTTAACATATAATACATATAATACATAATATTTATTTAACAACCACTGCCCATCACTGCACTGTTCACAGCGCTCCTGTTCCTTTTAACCTTACAGTTTTGTGTTTTTTTTTAGTTGATTGTACATACTTATTATTATTTATCTCAATTTTGATGCATGGTCATATTTTCCTACTGTTTCTGAAACTTGCGTTGTGACACCGCAGTTTCCCCAAATAAAGGATTATCTTAATCCTGGGACAAATAAAGGATTATCTTATCTTAATGTTATGCAAAGGTAACAATTTTCTAGACAAATAATACTATTAATAGTCGCACGCAGGGAGGGGGGTGTGACAGGTTTTTGTCTTTGATATGTATAAGAATGCCATGGTCATCCTTCAACTCAGCAGATTATACATACATACATACATACATACATACATACATACATACATACATACATACATACATACATACATACATACATACATACATACATACATACATACATACATGACTGACTGACTTATTTTTATTACTTATTGTATTACTTATTTTTATTCACCACAAAGAAAATGAAGGTGCCCAGTAGCATATTAACATGAAGGCACACAGATATGACACTACCCTATGCCATACATACTACATAAATGCAAAGGAGATACAACTGTGTGGAGTATAGTTTAGTTTGGTTATGACATGTTACATGTTCATTAGCAGTGAGATGAATGGTCATTAGTGATAGGAGTGCGTGTGTGTGTGTGTGTGTGTGTGTGCGTGCGTGTGGTGGGGGATGGGATGCATTTTTGCCTACCTGCTATTAATGTTTCTGCCTCTGACATAGCTGGGATGTGGGATGGAAACCAGCGGGATGTTGTTAAAATCCACATCTAGGCAGTGTTTGTAGTTTTCGGCTACGGATCGATACGTTTCGATAGGTATTCCATTGTGTGAGTGTAAAATCCAGAGTTTTTTCATGCTTCACAGACGCAATGTGCATATAGCAGTGCTTACGTCCTGAAAATTTCATCTTTTTGGGGACGTTTTGGTGTTTTCTGCTTCATCAGTACTGCTCAAAGTCTCTCTCGTAGTTGCCATGTTGCGTCTGTGTTTATCAAATGCAGCAACCCTATTGGTATAGCCGGATCACGTATAAACCGTGGCACTTCCCGCGAACCAAACTATTACTACGCCCTGAAGAAAGTAGTTCCTTATAAAATCTATCGGCATGAAAATTTGACAGGATTTTGTGACGAGAACTTTTTGCTGTAAGCTTAACATAACTCTTTCGTTTTTATGATTTGAAGTTTGTGTAGTTCGGAGATGTCAGAGCGGAATTCAATTTCTAAAAGACTTTTCGTGCCTCACCTTGCGGCCTAAATATGCGAATTCTAACTACGCTGCTGGAGGTTTCGGACAAATATTTTGTTTTGAGAAGAAAAAACAAGCCTAATTTCATGTTCCAGTGAACTTACCGGACCTACTTACGTGAGCTTCAGAACGCGAGCCGAACCGGGCTGAGCGGAGACTGTCAGAGGTAAGTTTCGTGTTAACACACGAAACTTTTAGAAGGAAACCCATACAGATTAACATAAAAAAAAACAACAACAACAACACACTATCCTTTTAAGAATCTATTTTTCCTGGCCCCACAAGGGACCCTATTGTAAATGTTTTTAGTTGGAGCGGAAAACTGGAGGAAACTTACGCAGGCACAGGTAGAACATACAAACTTCCCATAGAAAGCCCCAGAATTGAACCCAGGACCTTCTTGCTGTAAGAAGAAGAAGAAGAAGACAGACTTTATTCATCCCCGTAGGGAAATTATTTCTCTGCATTTGACCCATCCTTCAGGAGCAGTGGGCAGCTCGTCTTTCTGGCGCCCGGGGACCCATCTCCATGATCTTATTGCTCGACTTGGTCAGGACCTCAGCTGGAGGATTTTACCTGGAGCATATTTTGGGTAAGAGTGCTAACTGCTTTGCCAGAATAATATCACATTTTATATGATCAAAGGAGAAGTTCAATTTGTCAACTGGACAAAGTTTGTTTGGTTGAAGACGTTTCGTCGCTCATCCGAGAGGCTTCGTCAGCTCTGGTTATTGTACTGGTTAGACACTGCTTATATCTAGCTCCCGGGAGGTGCTCCCTACACTGAAAAAAGCTCTGAAAACGATCCCCCCTAATCTGTCTCTTTGTTTTTCAAATTACTCTAAAAAATAGCCTCTTGTCTCTTGTCAAAAAAGAGAATCCGTCGTTAAACAGAAATGGGGGAGTTAGACATAACTTGTCTCCCATCTATAATTCGATTCTTAAACCAAGTCAAAACAGACAAAGAAACATTAGGGCAGACAATCCAGGGCAGAGGGGTGGAGAGGGTCGTTAGACATTGAATAGGGGGACGAAACTAGTCGCTAGAGTAATTTGAAAAACAAAGACAGATTAGGGGGGATCGTTTTCAGAGCTTTTTCAGTGTAGGGAGCGCCGCCCGGCAGCTAGATATAAGCAGTGTCTAACCAGTACAATAACCAGAGCTGACGAAGCCTCTCGGATGAGCGGCGAAACGTTTTCAACCAAACAAACTTTGTCCAGTTGACAAATTGAACTTCTCCTTTTATCATGGATTCTACCTGGATGACTGAGGGACTTTTCACATCACATTTTATAGAATAATATTTTCAAAAATTTACATTGTGCATTTAAATAATTTTAAGTCAGTCTAATTAAATTTTATTTATACAAATAGTAGACCAAAGCTGACGGAGGTGGTGGAGTTCGTGGAGACAGGAGCCGGAGCCGAGCGGGGAGGAGTGGAGAGCACGCTGAGATCAGCGTGACGCCCCGCGTTACGGGAGCGGTGGCGACGGGTTGTGGACCAGAAAGATTTTATTGAGTGTGAGCCATTGTATTGGAAACTACGGCGAGATCCATGGTGTATATACCTCCGACGGGGTTGGTAGGCGATGTCAGGAGGCACCCGGAGGCCGGAGGGGAGCTGTGGAGTGAAGCTGGCTAGCCGAAGTTTTAACAGTTCAGCAGCGGAATACTGGATATGTGCTTTTGATTGCAGATGAAGAAGGGATCCAAGGAGTATGGTGAGTGCAAACCAGCGCATTATATTGTAAATCCACATAGTTCCAATGGATACAGAAAAGAGGCGGGATCCAGGTGTGGATAGGGACGGGACGGGATAGAAGTCAGTGGTCCAGAAAGTCCAACAAATGCGGCTGACAGCGGCGGAGAAATGGAGATTAGTGATGGCATAAAATAATCCTTGATCCACGAAGCAATCACTGGGTCCAGTATTGTATAAAACAATGTTTTATTTGCCGGTGAGCAGCGGCATCACAGCGCGCCAGCGTTCACTCGACCGGAACCGGAAATGCTAGTTCTCATCTGGGCAGCAAGATAATATTCTTTGAGGGAAGGTAGACCCCAACCTCCCTTTTCTTTCGTTAATTGTAGTGTTTTAAGACGTACCCTTGGTTTCTTCCCTTGCCATAAATACCTGGACAGCATTTTATCCCATTCATTAAATTGGCTTTGGGGTATTTCTACAGGTAGAGTCTGGAATAGGTATAGCAACCTTGGTAATATGTTCATTTTAATAGATCCTTATCCTTGAGTTAAGACTAAGCAGAGGAATGAGATTCCACCTTGCGATATCTTCTTTAATCTTTTTATCTAAAGGTAGGTAGTTGTATTCTGAGAGTTTTGAAAGATCCTTTGGGATAGTGATACCCAGGTATTTAAAAGATTTTGTTTGCCATGACCATGAATAGTTTGTCTTTATTTCGTTTGGTGGGTCGTAATAATATGTTATATGTTATATGTTATAATATGTATGTTAATACTTGGGTTTTACTTACATTAACCTTATATCCTTACAGTTCCCCATATTTCTCAAGTGCCAGCATTAGCTGGGGCAGAGAGTGTGTTGGGTTGCTGAGGTATGTTATCATGTCGTCAGCATAGATAATATAAGATAAGATAAGCCTTTATTGATCTCACACAGGAGAAATTTACTCGCCACAGTAGCTCCAGGACATTTGGACAAAGTGCATGCAGGCAGGGAGGGGATAAAGTAAGTAATAAATAATACAAATAGTAATACGTAATAATAATAATAATGGAAAATAGTAATAATGATAATAGTAACAACAAGCATCAACATGAAAAAGGAGGATATTGCACGTCTGGCCTATATGTTAGAATTATACAGTCTGATGGCGGTGGGGATGAAGGATCTGCGGTAGCGCTCCTTCTTGCACTGGGGGTGTCTTAGTCGGCTGCTAAAGGAGCTGCTCAGCTCCTCTACAGTCCGGTGCAGAGGGTGAGATGTGTCGTCCTTAATGGACATGAATTTGGCCAGTACCCTCCTCTCAGCCACCTCCTCTGCAAAGTCCAGAGGACAGCCCAGGACAGAGCTGGCCCTCTTAACCAGCTTATTCAGTCTTTTTCTGTCCCGTTCTGTGCTGCTCGGGGCCCAGCAGACGACAGCGTAGAGGAGAGCAGAGGCCACCACAGAGTCATAAAAAGTCTTGAGCAGAGGCCTGCACACTCCAAAGGACCTCAGTCTCCTCAGGAGGTGGAGGCAACTTTGGCCCTTCTTGTACAGGGCGTCAGTGTTGTGGGACCAGTCCAGTTTATTGTTGAGGTGAACACCCAGGTACTTGAAACTGTCCACAGTCTCTATGTCCTGCCCCTGGATGTTCACCGGTGAGTGAGGTAGTGGTCTCCTCCTGAAGTCGATCACCAGCTCCTTTGTCTTACTGGTGTTAAGGCACAGGTGGTTGCGCCCACACCGGTCCACAAAGTCTCTGATGACTGAGCGGTACTCCAGCTCGTTCCCCTCAGACACACAGCCCACAATGGCCGAGTCGTCGGAGAACTTCTGGAGATGGCAGCTGTCTGTGTTGTATGTGAAGTCCGAGGTGTAGATGGTGAAGAGGAAGGGTGAGAGGACAGTACCCTGGGGGGCCCCCAGTGCTGCAGACTACCACCTCTGACTCACAGCCGCACGTACTGTGGACAGTCAGTGAGGTAGTCGATGGTCCAGGCAGCGAGATGTCCATCCACTCCCGCGTCCTCCAGCTTCCCCCACAGCAGCGCCGGCCTGATGTGTTGAAGGCACTGGAGAAGTCAAAGAACATGACTCTCACAGCACTCCCGGCGGTCTCAATGTGGGTGAGCGCCCGCTGCAGAAAGTAGATGACGGCGTCCTCTACTCCTACGTTTGGCTTGTAGGCAAACTGCAGCGGGTCCAGGGTGGGGCTCACCACAGAGCGGAGGTGGCTGAGGATCACCCTCTCCATGGTCTTCATGAGGTGGGAGGTCAAGGCGACTGGTCTGTAGTGGGCCGGTTCCCTGGCGTTTGTTGTTTTGGGAACCGGGACCACACAGGAGGTCTTCCACAGGACGAGGACCTTCTCCAGGCTGAGGCTCAGATTGAACATGTAGCAGAGAACCTCACAGAGCTGGTCTGCACAGGTAACCGAATTTATGTAAGACTCTGTAAAGAAAAACCCATGTGACAGAGTCAAATGCTTTCTCCGCATCAATACTCACTACTATTGCTTCTATTTTGGTTTTCATTATGTGGTTAATAATATGTAGTGTCCGTCTTATGTTATCCTGTGTTTGACGCTGATGTATGAAACCTGTCTGATCATTAAGGATCAAGTTAATCATGAGTTCCTCACAGCGTTTGGCCATTATGGAGGTAAACATCTTATAATCTATGTTTAAGACTGATATTGGTCTAAATGATGCGCATTCTGTTTTATCCTTGCCTTCTTTTGGAATGGCTGTTATAATTGCCTCCTTCCAACTAGGAGGTATTTGTGCTTTTTCCAGGGTTCAATTTAGTGTGGGAAGTAGAATAGGAACCAATTCGTTTTTTAAACTCTTTGTACCATTCTGCTGTGTAGCCATCATAACCTGGAGATTTGCCCACCTTCAGTTTACTGATCGTGGCTAATAGTTCACTTTCTGTTATTTCAGCAATCAGCGCATGATTCTGTTCTTCAGTCAGAGTGGGTAATTGCAATGAGTCCAGGAAGGTGTCAATCTGAGTTATGGTTCCCCCTGGGGCTCTGGCATATAAGCCTTTGTAAAATGTCTCAAAAGCTTCATGAATTTCACTTAAATTGTTTTTAGGCTCTTTTGTTATTGGGTCATGTATTTTATGAACTGTATTTTCAGCTATTTTTTTCTTAAGCTTCCATGCAAGTAGTTTAATTGATTTTGAACCACTTTCATAGTATCTCTGTTTTAGATACATAAGGTTTCTTTTGACGTCTTGTGTAGTTATATTTCTGATTTAATTTCTGACTTTATCCATTCCCTGCAGTGTATTCCTATCTGAATCCATTTTATGCTTTCATTCTAAATCCTTTAATTTTTGTTGGAGTCTTTTGAGTGTTTCCCCTTTTTTTTTCTTCTTATGTGCGGCTATTGCTATGATTTTCCCTCTTAAGACAGCTTTCATGGCATCCCACAATATTGGGGGTGATACTTCTTTGTTGTCATTTAATTCAAAAAATTTTTTTATTTCTCTTCTAATGTCTTGTTTAAATATAGGGTCGTTCAGTAGGTCAGAATTTAGTTTCCACGTAGTATTTCTGGGTCTCAGATCAAGGTCAGCTGTTAAATATAGGGGTACATGGTCACTCAAATCTATTGTCCCAATTTCACAAGTGTGGATTTTATCCTTATCTTTTCCAAATATTATAAAATAATTTATCCTTGGGTACAGAGAGTGAGGGGCAGAGTAGTAGGTATAATTCCTTTTCTCCGGAAACATTTCTCTCCAAATGTCAATAAGCCCCACCTCTTTAAAAAGTGTGTTAACTTTTTTTTTTTTAACAGTTTTTGTTTCTTCCATTTTCCCACTAGAGCAGTCAAGTTTTGGTTGTAAATGTATATTAAAGTCTCCCCCACATATCAGTAGACCTTCTGTTTGTGTTATCATGAGTTCAGTTATTTTTTGGAAGAAAGAGATGTCACTTCCTGGAGGTGCATATATATTCAGAAGGGTTACTATGTTTCCCTCTATCTTTCCCTTAACTAGGACATACCTACCCTCATTATCTTTTATTTCAGACATTTTTTCAAAATTAACCTGTTTAGAAATGAGTATTGCTACTCCTCTTCTATGTCCTGATTTATATGATGAAAAAATAAGTCATTAAAACCCATTCTCTTTAGTTTTCCATGTTCCTTATCATTTAGGTGTGTTTCCTGTAAGTATACCACATGTGCCCTCTCTCTTTTCATTTTAGAAAGAATTTTGGAGCGCTTGATTGGATTTAACAGCCCATTAACATTATAAGAAATTATTTTAATTTTATCACTAGCCATATATCTCGTCCATATATACTTATGTTGTACCAATGATCAAGTAAATTACTCCCCATGAGGACAATTAAAAGAAAATTTACATAACAAACAAAGAAAGTAGAAAACAGTGATTCCAAGGCTGGGGTACTTAAATGACCCTTTGCTATGCTAGTAAAGACGTCTAGCTTGGAAGGCGAGCCTCTTTTTACAGGTTGAGGGCCTCCTCTAAAATTTAAAGAAAAGTCTCTGTCCATCAATATGAAAAGGCTAACTTAAGGTTCGTTTCCTCCATAATGTGTATTTGAGTTTATCATGGGGAAAAGCGTAATAATACTTGTCCGGTAAACCGAAAATTGAGCAATAGAAATAAGATTTAGGATATATAATATCATTTTAGTCAGGGCTCTCAAGTTTTGAGCGGGGTCATGCGTGAGACTGCGTCATTTCCGAGGAGGGGGGGGGCGTGTCAATGCGTGAGACTTGAGAGCCCTGTGTAAATGTTTGTCTAAAGAGCAAACTTAAACTACAAAGCAACTAATGAGAGTTATATAAATGAAGTTATTACCTGATGGTTCTCAGTTTGTTTTATCATCTCCTCCTGTTCAGTCGCTGTCCTTATCACTGAGCGCGCACTGCACTGTCAACAGTCTGCCCAACAACAGAACAATCTATTTTCTGATTGGCTGAAAAGGGCGCGGCGCCTGATATCTGAGATTTTTTTCCGGGAAGCGGGGCGGGGGGGAGCAGAGGAGGTTTTTTTTCGCTGAAAACGCGCGGTGCCTGCATAAACTGAGCCACACAGACCGATTTTCTGGGCACAAAAAAAAAAAAAAAAAAAATCAGCGTGAGAAATGCCATGTGTGTGCCACGTCGAATTGCCGTCACACTCTCAATGCGTGAGACTTGAGAGCCCTGTTTTAGTACTTAGCTCAACCACATAGGTAGACCACCGGTGCTGAGGGGTGTCTCCGTTTACCCGAGTCTTCTCACTCCGCATCAGAATCATCAGAATCATCATCAGAAAGGTTTTAATGCCATATGTTTGAACAAGTTCACAACATTAGGAAATTGCTGCGGTGCTTGGAGCAGAATGTAAACCAACACTTAACATGCAATAAATAAAATAGAATAAAATAGAGTAGCAGAAAACTTAAATCTAACAAATTTACAAGAGTACAAGGATATAGCAGTGCAGGTGCAGGTATGGTCAGGTGCAAAAAGAAGAACCGGCGCAGGGTCATGTGACTGACACAGAGCGGGGGGTGGGGTCATGTGCCTGACACAGAGCGGGTGGGTGGGAGGGTGGGTGAGAAGAGTCCTAGTGTTGTTATTGTTCAAAAGTCCGACAGCAGAGGGGAAGAAGCTGTTTTTATGGCGGGAGGTTCTGGTCCGAATGGACCGTAGCCTCCTGCCTGAGGGAAGCAGGTCAAAGAGTCCATGTCCAGGGTGAGAAGGATCGGATGCAATCCGACCTGCACGTGTCCGTGTCCTGGAGGTGTACAGGTCCTGCAGAGATGGAAGGCTGCAACCAATCACCTTCTCAGCAGAGCGCACAACACGCTGCAGTCTCTGTTTGTCCCTGGATGTGGCTCCAGCATACCACACGGTGATGGAGGAGGTGAGGATGGACTCGATGATGGCAGTGTAGAATTGCACCATTGTCCGTGCTGGCAGGTTGAATCTCTTCAGCTGCCTCAGGAAGTACATCCTCTGCTGGGCCTTCTTTATGACGGAGGTGATGGTGGGCTCCCATTTGAGGTCCTGGGTGATGGTGGTCCCCAGGAAGCGGGATGAGTCCACAGTGGTAATGGGGGAGTCGGTCAGGATGATGGGGAGGAGTGGGGCTGTGTGCTTCCTAAAGTCCACAATGATCTCCACTGTCTTCTGGGCGTTCAGCACCAGGTTGTTCTGGCTGCACCAGGACGCCAGACGGTCAACCTCTGTCCTATAGGCAGACTCATCCCCCGTCCAATGAGTCCAATGACCGTGGTGTCATCTGCAAACTTGATGAGCTTGACAGACTGGTGGGAGGAGGTGCAGCAGTTGGTGTACAGGGAGAAGAGCAGAGGAGAAAGAACACAGCCTTGGGGAGAGCCGGTGCTGATGGTCCGGGAGTCCGAGACATTCTTCCCCAGCCTCACGTGCTGCTTCCTGTCCGTCAGGAAGTCAGTGATCCACCTGCAGAGAGGATCAGGCACGTTCATCTGGGAAAGCTTGCCTTGGAGGAGGTCTGGGCGGATGGTGTTGAAGGCAGAGCTGAAGTCCACAAACAGGATCCTGGCGTAGGTTCCCGGGGAGTCCAGATGCTGCAGGGTGAAGTGTAGAGCCAGGTTGATGGCATCGTCCACAGATCTGTTGGCTCTGTAGGCGAACTGCAGGGGGTCTAGGAGGGGGGCCGTGAGGGTCTTGAGGTGGGGCAGAACCAGGCGCTCAAAGGACTTCATGACCACAGATGTTAGAGCCACAGGTCTGTAAGTCCAGTCATTAAGTCCAGTGATCCTTGGCTTCTTGGGGACAGGAACAATGGTGGAGGTTTTGAAGCAGGCAGGCACATGACAAGCCTGCAGTGAGGAGTTGAAGATGCCCGTAAACACCGGGGCCAGCTCGTTGGCACAGTGTCTCAGGGTGACAGGAGAGACACCGTCTGGGCCAGGCGCTTTCCGGGCATTCAACCTTTTGAACTGTTTCCTCACATCTGCCTCATGAATGTGAAGGGGTGGAGATGGCTCTGGTGAGGGGGAAGTAGGGGGGGTGGGGGGATAAGTGTCCAGGTAGTCTCTATTGGTGGGACGGATGGAGGTGTGAGAGCTGCTTGATGGCTCATCAAAACGACAGTAGAAGTCGTTTAGACTGTTGGCTAGGGGCAGATCATCCGTGGAGTGTGGAGTTTTAGGTTTGTAGTTTGTTATTTTCCTAAAACTCCTCCACACAGAAGCCGAGTCGTCCTCTGAGATCTGCTGCTGCATATTCTCAGAGAACTGGCGTCTAGCAGTGCCCACTTCTCTGCTAAACCTGTACTTGGCATCCTTGTAGAGGTCTCTATCACCACTTCTGAAAGCCTGCCTTTTTTCTAGCCACTGTCGTTTGAGTTTGGGAGTAAACCAGGGTTTGTCATTGTTATAACTCACCCAGGTGCGTGATGGCACAATGCTGTCCTCGCAGAAGTGGATATATGAGGTGACAGTGTCTGTGTACTCGTCCAAACTGTCAGAAGCAGCTCTCATAGCGTCCCAGTCTGTAGTTTCCAAGCACGTGCGCAGCTCCTCCATAGCCTCGCTGCTCCACCTTTTTGTAGTCCTCACGACAGGTTTAGAGTGTTTCAGTCTTTGTCTGTACGCGGGGATAAGGTGGATCATTTCGTGATCAGAAAGTCCGAGTGCTGCGCGGGGCACCGCGTGATAAGCCCCGCTTATCGTGCTGTAACAGTGATCCAGCGTCCTCTCCTCTCTAGTTGGGCATTTGATGTACTGTCTGTATTTGGGAAGTTCCTGGCTTAGATTGGCTTTGTTAAAGTCCCCAAGAACAATGATGAGAGAGTCCGGGTATGTCCGCTCCATACACAGTATATGTTCCGCGAGCGCGCACTGGGCCTCGTGCACGTCCGCGTCCGGCGGGATGTAAACAGCGGCCAGAATGTACGAAGCGAACTCTCGTGGACTGTAAAATGGTTTGCAGTGAATGAAAAGATATTCCAGAGAGGGAGAGCAGTGCTGCGCGATCACTGTCACATCTGTACACCAGCCGCAGTTGATGAAAAAACAGACGCCTCCACCTGCGGTCTTGCCGGAGAGAGCAGCTTGTCGGTCAGCGCGATACAGATGAAACCCCTCCAAATGGAGCGCGCAGTCCGGTATGTCGTCCCCAAGCCACGTCTCCGTAAAACATAAGACACAGGATGAGGAAAAGTCTCTGTTTATGCTTCTCATCAGGGCCAGCTCGTCCATTTTGTTCCGGAGTGAGCGTACGTTGGAGAGGAATATCCCAGGTAAGGCCGTACGCAGTCCGCGCTTCCTAAGATGCACTAGTGCACCAGCGCGCGTTCCTCTCCTGCGTCTTCTCACTTTCCTTAACAAAGTTTGTAGTAAATCCGCCGCGGATGCGACAAAAACTGGAAATAAGTCCACAGGTGTTGTTGTCCTGTAGTTTAAAAGCTCTTCTCTGGTGTAAGAGTACCCAGAAGAGTGGGTAGAAACACAAATTACACACAAAAACAAGACAAGGACGACGCTCCGAAGCACCAAGGCGACCATCCGCGGCGCCATCTTGATCCGCCCCTCTCCTGCTTGGATCGGCTCTCTCCCATGCTATGAGCGCCAACAGCGCGGCCAGATCTTCCTTTGGTGCAGACTTAAAAATTTCGATGGAAAGTCCTCTGTTCTTCATATCTGTTGTTGCCCCCTCTGCTGATTGGTAGAGCCATGTCCCATTCGCGTAGTGTACTCGCAGTTTGGCAGGGGCGGGTGTCTGGAAACGAATGCCGCTCTGTTTCAACACTCTTTTTGACTCGGCGCATTCCTTCCGTCTCTGAAAGATGGCTGGGGGATAATCGTTGTCAAAGAATATTTGAGTGTCCTTGTCTAAAAGCACCTTTTTCCTTCTTCCATGCTTTGGTTAGAATTTCTTCCTTGGTCTTATATCGGAGTAGTCTTATGACTATTGACCGTGGCTTATCTTTCTTGTCTTCAGTAGGTTTAGGTACCGGTGCTCTATGTGCTCTCTCGATATCGTCTTGTGTTATAAGTATTTCCAATTTATCCCGCAGTAGTCTTTCCACAAACTGTAACATTGATGATCCCTCTGCGTCATTACATATTCTTACATTTTTCCGTCTGGATCTATCTTCTTGGTCCAGCACCTTGTTTTCGAGATGGGAAACTTCTTTAATTAGTTTTCCCAGCACCTGTTCCATATTCTGTGCGTGGTCTTCTGCTTCACCAACTCGGTTTTCCACTTCTTCAACCCTTTGGTCAACTTTCGTCAATTCAACTTTGATATCGTTAAGTTTCATATCTTTGCGAAATTCACGAATCTCTTCCAGAACTATTGTCAGACTAGCTGCGGTTGAGCTAACGTCGTCGTGGAATGTAGCGTCCTCTCCACCTGTTGCACTCATGGTCTGCCCAGTGCCATTTTTCCCAGTGGTTCCCCTTGTTGTTTTCGGCCCTGACATTTTGACCGTGTATAGTAACAGACCAATATTATTTGGCTATGTTCGGGGCGAATTTAATTAATTCTCGGAGGAGCTGTTCTCTCAAGCAACCATTTACTGTGGTGACGTTACCGGAAATCCCCGAGCCCGTCTCATTAAATTGAGTTTTTGCGGCCATCAAGGGGCTCAATAAATGTAAGAGCCCCGGAGAGGACGGCCTGACCGCTGAGTTCTACTGGGAGTTTGCTCACCGGCTGGCGCCTATTCTCCACACGTTGTTTCATGATATCGAGAGTGAGGGGAGGTGCTCGCCCTCCTTCACTCTTGGTATTGTGACTCTAGTCTTTAAGAAAGGTGCTCGAGAGAGCCTGGCCAATTACAGGCCTATAAGTCTCCTCAACACCGACTACAAAATTTTGTATATATATGGCATCCCGGGGCGTGACATCTCTGACACTTTCTTTAAAGTACTTGTTGGGGGAGATGCATGCCTCAGGTGACATTCACTTCTCTGTTGACTTCAATAAGGCGTTCGATAGAGTAGAGCACAGCTTTCTCTATCGCGTTCTAGGTAAGTTTGGCTTTAAAGGCAGGTTCATCAATTGGATCCGCTTGTTATACTCAACAAAAATATAAACGCAACACTTTTGTTTTTGCTCCCATTTTTCCTGAGATGGACCCAAAGATCCAAAATTCACTCCAGATACACAACACTACCATTTCTCTCAAACATTGTTCACAAATCTGTCCAAATGTGTGACAGCGAGCACCTCTGCCCCGCCGAGACAATCCACCCCACCTCACAGGTGCGCCACATCAAGATGCCGATCCGACATCATGACCAGTGCACAGGTGCGCCCCAGACTGCGCACAATAAAAGGCCACCCCGAAATGTGCATTTTTTATTTTTTTGCTTTATTGGGGGTCTGGGGACTCAGAACCAGTCAGTATCTGGTGTGACCACCATTTGCCTCATGCAGTGCAACACATCTTCTTTGCATAGAGTTTATCAGATTGTCAATTGTGGCCTGTGGAATGTTGGTCCACTCCTCCTCAATGGCTGTGCGAAGTTGCTGGATATTAGTGGGAGCTGGTACACGCTGTCGTATACGCTGGTCAAGCACATCCCAAACATGCTCAATGGGTGACATGTCCGGTGAGTACGCTGGCCATGCAAGAACTGGGACATTTTCAGCTTCCAGATCCTTGCAACATGGGGCCATGCATTATCTTGCTGAAACATGAGGTGATGTTCATGGATGTATGGCACAACAATGGGCCTCAGGATCTCATCACGGTATCTCTGTGCATTCAAAATGCCATCAATAAAACGCACCTGTGTTCTTCGTCCATAACAGCCTTTGAAGAGGAGTGGACCAACATTCGAGTGCGGTCAGCCGCGCGAAATGCAACGGCCTCCTCTCTGTCCCCTTCCTTTTGCGAAGGTCGGTCAGACAGGGGTGCCCGTTAAGCGCGCTCCTCTACAGCATAGTAGCTGAACCACTCGCTGCTGTGCTGAAGAAAGACAGGGCCGTGCGCGGACTCACGAGTCCCTCAGGTAGGGAATACAAAATCTTTCAATTTGCGGACGACACAAATTTGCTTCGAGATGCGCAGAACCTCGACGCGGCTCTCCACGCGATCAACGTTTGCTGCCTGGCTTCAGGCACCAAAGTTAATTTTGACAAGTCCTCCGTGGCTTTCTGCGGAAGCCTCGCGGCTGCCCAGAATACCTGGGGCCTCAAGGACGCGGGGGACCTTTACAGGGTCCTCGGCGTCCCACTGGGGAGAAATGAGGTGGCCTGTAGAGACAATTTATGGACAGGTTTGTATAAGTGTTAACGCTTGCATAAATGTATGGCGATTACGTAATTTACAAATCAAAGGAAAGGTTTTAGTTGTCAATGCCCTGTGCTTGTCCAAGCTCGTGCATGCCCTCACCGTGTACGACTTGCTAAGTGCAGTGGCAAACAAAATTAGCATTGCGGTAAGTAGGTTTATTTGGAGAATAGAGTGTGGGCTGAGGCCGTGCACTGTGGCAGCACCGTGTTCCCTGTGGCAGCTGGGGCAGATGCCCCTGCCTTTCAACCCTGACATGCTCTCCGACCCTCCCAAGAGGAGGGAGAGCATGTTCAGTGGAGTTTTGGAGAGAGCGGGAATTAAACAGGTAAGGCAGCTTTTAGATGTTTCAGGCAGGTTTGACATAGAGGAAATCAGGGGTAGGTTTATAAGGGCTAGGGTTGGGTTTAGGAGAGCTGAAATTCTCAGAAAGGCAAGTATAATCCAGTCTTCTGTCCTGGCGAAGTGGGGTGTCCTCTTTGAGAATGGCCCTCCTGACCCTGGCGAGGTAAGATAAGATAAGATATGCCTTTATTAGTCCCCCAGTGGGGAAATTCCAGTGCCGCAACGCACAGATCAAGAACAGCACGAAAAAGTAACGTCGGCCTCTGCGCGTCCTCCGTAGGAGCTCCTCCGCACATAGCAACGCACATAGCAACGGTGAAAAAGTTAAAATCCAGAGAAAATAGAGGTTGAAATGGAGCAGAAACATCGCGTATCTGAAGCACTTAGCCTTATAAATGAGGAAGAAGAAGGTAAGTGTTTTCTGGATTTTGCTATTGTAAGGGGGGAGAGGATGTCGAGGCTGACGGAGACGAGAACGCACGCCTTCTACCAACTGTTGGTGGCCCGGGGTTGCTCAGCGCCCTTCTGCAGAACACAGGTGGTCACAGACATTTCCCACGCATGACAATGCATCCATCTGGGCTCATATATATAATTTGTACACCCTACCCCAAGTAATTTTGACTTTAAATTGAGACACAGGATCATTTACACCTGCACCAGAGTGCACGCAATACACCCTGACAGGTACGGCTGTGACTGTCCGGTGTGCGGTGAGGCGCCTGAAGACTTCCTCCATCTGGCCGTCTGGTGTCCTGTCGTGCGGCGGTTCTGGACCCGGCTGCTGGACCTTCTCACTACCCATGGAATCGATGATCCTGAGCTCTGGTTCTGCCTCTTCGGACCTGTCCAGCAGCGACCTCGGGGACCAGACACCGCCATGGTCAACTGGGACGCCGTCCGCCTCATCCTGTCCATGGCCAGGTATTCCATCTTCGTGGCACGGAACCACCACCTCCATGACGGCCGTGCAGCAGAGCACTGGCCCCTCTTCAGAGCGCTCCTTAGCGCCCACATTCACCATCTCCACTCCGCAAGAGAAACGGAGTTTCGCAACACCTTCACCCCAGACAATACACTTTTCTCCATTTCTCGAACCGGTTCCCCTCAGTTGGACTTCTGACCCCTACTCTCCTCCGCTGTTCTCTCTGGACCCTGTCATCTGGACTCTCCCTGGACACTGCATCGCCCTTGTTTTCCCCCAGACCCCCTTTCTTTGCCTGGGATAATCCCTTTGGACCTCTTCACTCCCCGTTTTTTTCTCGGCCCCCCTTGTATTTCCCCCAGGTACCTGTTTGCCCTGGCCCACCCCCTTCAAGTCCCTTAGCCCTTGTACCCAGTCGTGTTTGTTCCTGTGCCCTCATCCCCCTATGTGTCTTCTGAGTACTTTGTGAATGTTATTGTGTTTTTAAAAAAAATGTAACTTTAATATTAAAAGATAAAAAAGAAAAAGTTTATTGCTTTGCCTGGTATGTTCCGCAGTATGACATAAAGCAGATCTATTTCGATGGTAAAGGGTCAGTGATGTTACTCTGCTTACAGTGTGAATGCACTGTTGAATTTATGAGCAATAAAAACACTTGTAACTGTATTAAATGTAATATTTAAATGTAATGTCATACAATAGAGCATTCAAGGCTAGGCAATATCATCTCCATGGAGACCAGCAAGTGGCAAACCGTCCACCACAAAAGTTAAACAGTGCACTTTTGTATTAGTGCATCACATAAATTATGGTTTATGTGTGAAAATGCCTGTGTTTTGTGTAGACTTCTGCTGTCAAACAGCTTCATCCACCAGGCTGTCAGGAAGCTGAACTCTCACCTTACCCGTCTCCCACTCCCACCCCCACCCCCATATTGGCATAACCTGTAGGTATTTGTTTTTGTTTTTTGTTTTGCAAGATTAGATTTTAGATTTTTTGTCTCAGATATTTTTTTGTTTTTTGTTTCGTCTTTATATTGTATTTTGTACAATGTCTTTTTGTACTACTTGGCCAGAGAGAAACAAAATTTCCGATTCACTGTATGTTGAACACATATGGCAGAATTGACAATAAAGCTGACTTTGATCTTTGATCTTTGAAAAATGAAAGAACCAGTGTTACATTAAGTAACCTTGAGTTTTCAACAATGTCGTGACCATGCAGCAGGAAAGAGGTAGCAAGTAATGTTCAGGTGCAGGACATGCTGTGTCAAAGAAGGATCAAAATGTCTTACAACCCCTTGGCCCTTTTTTATAGAGGGAAAAAAAAGGTAATTCTAGAAAAGATGAAAATAATGATGAATGATTGAAAAGTACACAGTGAAAAAAGTATCCCATAAATTAAATTAAAACTTAAATTAAAAATATAGCTGCAAGCAGCAATGCGGGGGCCAAGCACCGTTTGACAGGGTCTAACAAGATCTGACAGGATCTAACAGAGTCTGACAGGGTCTGACAGGGTCAGGGTCTAACCCTGTCAGAACAGACACATCAAAGACAGATCAAAGGTTGCTAGATGCGTTGCTAGGCAAATGACAAATTCCTGCAACTTTGACCTGCTGGTGCCACAAGACGGTTGGGGCTGGGGACCTATAAATTGCTGTGGGTAATGAGGAGACTGGCTGGAATGTGCATGCCAAATTTCACAACTTTTTACCAAACGGTTCTAGGGGCTGCCATAGACTTCCTATACAATAGAAGTATAATAATAATAATAATCTTGAGACCAGAACATCAAAGGAAAGATCAAAGGGTTACTAGGCAACTTGCCTAGGCAACGGAATACAATTCCTATAGGGGGCCAAGCACCGAAGGATAATGAATATGGTGCCCGTGTGGAAGTAAACTATGTGCTCATGAAATAAATGGTGAATACTAATGCAAAATGTATAATTACCATAAACATTCAATGTAGAGAGCCCACTTTGTGGTTCTCCTTCTGGTAAAATGCTCACACTGTACTCTCCAATGTCACTAAGAGTCACGTTACTGAGCTCCAGAGATCCAGTAGAGATGAACAAAGTGTCTAAGTGTCTGCATACTCTGGAGAAGTAGAGTTACTACCAGGGACTGAAGTGATGATATTTGTACCTTTAAAAGTCCAGGTTATTGCTATAAATGGATTTTGTGTTGGATCCAGTGATGTGGTGAACATGACTTTTCCTCCAACAGCAGCATTCACAGACTCAGGCAACACACCAAATCCTGAGCCTAAACCTGGAGAGTGAATAAAACTGTTAAGGGAAAATCAACAAGGGTAGCATAGATTTTTAAAAAAAGTTTACTTTAGTAGTAGTTTTGTATTTTAAAAGTTCTTAATGTAGCACAAAGAATAAGTTTGAAATACATATCTTCTGTAGTTTTTGCCTTCACCAGAACACAGTTGGAAAATAAAATGTGTATAAGAGTAATAATAAATATAGCTGCAAGCAGCAATGCGGGGGCCAAGCACCGTTTGACAGGGTCTAACAAGGTCTGACAGGATCTAACAGAGTCTGACAGGGTCTGACAGGGTCAGGGTCTAACCCTGTCAGAACAGACACATCAAAGACGGATCAAAGGTTACTAGGTGCGTTGCTAGGCAGTTGACAAATTTCTGCAACTTTGACCTGCTGGTGCCACTAGACGGTTGGAGCTGGGGACCTATAAATCGCTGTGGGTAATGAGGAGACTGGCTGGAATGTGCATGCCAAATTTCACAACTTTTTACCAAACGGTTCTAGGGGCTGCCATAGACTTCCTATATAAAATATCCTTATATTTTTTACCACAAAGTGGAGAAAATGAGCGTTATGTACAAAGAGTCATTTCGAGCAGATCAGTGATTTTGATGTCAATATTTATTGATTTAATGACACCTCAAACATCTAAAACAACAGAGAAACAGATTTTTGATGACAAAGTACATTTTTTATTTACAAATATAAGAATATAAGGCTCTTTGAATTGAAAATTCCTTCAAATCAATAGTGCCAAGAGATGTTTACAGGATATATCTTTTCCTATAAAATAGAACTTTGTCACTTCACAACAATATTGAGGCTCAGAGTACAGATCCATAATAAAAATAAAAATTAATACACACACACACACATATATGTACATACACACAAGCCCATGCATAAACCTTTACACACACACAGCTACACACACACACACACGCACGCACACACGTGCGTATACACACGCACGTACACACACATAACTTCATTCATTACAATTCCCACACAGCAGCATCATGTAAACTTAATTCTTCTCATCTCATGCCTCTCTGGAGACCAGGATCTACTGCTCCAAGTCAGTAAACTTCTTCTTTGGCGCTGTCGTAGTTCTGATCAGAGTTCTTGCTCCGCGCAGCGCACACACGACATGCCCCCTGCCTCAGACAGAGCAGATCTCGGCCCTGACCTCGCTGCTTGATCCGGCTTGTCTCTGTGATCCTCTGATCCAGGATCCTAGGTCCCAAGAGCGATCAGATCGCTCCATAGGCGCTGATCAACAGTCATCTGCTTTTCCGGATTCCCTCACCATCTTGCTCCTCTGGCCAATACACAGTACACAAACTACACTCTTCCTCTCTTCCGGGTCTCCGATCGGCAGATAATGATACAAGATTGCTACCTACAGGTTGGGAGACGTGAATTACACCTTCAAAGCTGCTCCAGGTCGTATTCTAGCGACCCCCGCTGAAAAACACCCTTGACAAATATATTCGTCACGGCACTCAACGTTTGGATTCAACATGACAAATTTCTGCAAATTTGACCTGCTGCTGCCAGTAGACGGTTGGAGCTGGGGACCTATAAATTGCTGTGGGTAATGAGGAGACTGGCTGGAATGTGCATGCCAAATTTCACAACTTTTTACCAAACGGTTCTAGGGGCTGCCATAGACTTCCTATACTAGAATAATAATAATAATAATAACTTTCAGACCCGAACATCAAAGCAAAGATCAAAGGGTTACTAGGCAACTCGCCTAGGCAACGGAATACGATTCCTAGAGGGTGCCCAGCACCTCTGGTGCTTGGCCCCCTAATTAATAATAATTAATAATAATTATTATTAACAAAGTTTAACAAAGTCAAAGTCAAAGGGTTGTTATGGAGCATGTCAATAATTAACAGGGCCTCTGACTGTGCCAACCGCAACAGTAAAGACACACAATATTCCAGTTGTACAGTAGGGGGCGCTCCTGTGCTGTAAGTACAGAGTACATTGTACTGTCAGAGTGACATTAGCTTCAGACACACCTTTACTCTCCTCTACTTCTCATACAGAGCACAGGAGGTCAAACAGCTCTGATCATTTCCCAAGGCTTTCAAATTGTCACATCACAAACAATATAAATGGAATTATTTACTGTATTCTGTGGGATTACTGCTGCCTTCACAGGTAAGTCAACTTAATTTTGCTTCAGTAATAATATTTTATTGTGCATGAAATAAATACTATGGATTCAGTATTGTTTGGCATGCCTTATGTGTCTTTTTGTGAAAGTGAATTACAGTTTACTGGCAAATCTTTTGTACACGTTGCAAAACTATTAACCTAAGACACAAAATTAAGAATGTTTGAAAAAGTGATATAATAATAAATAAATAATTTAATAAATAATAATTAATACAATTTAATAAAATAATACATCATAATTTAATAATAAATAATAATAATAAAATATGAACAAAAAAAAAAAAAAAAAAAAAACACATTTCTCTATATGAATGTTTGCAAACAGCTCAGACAGAATACTAAACAGAATTTTAGTGTCACGTCAAGATGTCCCGATGTTAAAACTCCACTGCCATAAAACACTGAAGGTGTATGTGGCTCTGATATTATGGCGTAAACATTATTGTGATCTGTTTAATTCAGTGAAAAGTGACAATGTTATTGATCATGTTGATATGACTGATGATGGTTCATGCCAGTGAAATCTATGATGCCATTTTAAAACTTGGTGGAAACAAAGCTTGTGGACGAGATAATATCACAGCTGAGCACGTAAAATATTCAAGTCATAAATTATGCCTCTGCTGTCCATGTGTTTTATTGGCTTTTTATCTCAACTTTTTAACTCCTGCCCAATTCTATAATTGTTTTTTTGTTTGTTTTAGTTCCTGTCATTAAAGACAAGGCAGCTAATTTAAATAGTTTGCTAAACTACAGACATATTGCCCTTGACAGCATTCTCTCCAAAGTTTTAGAAAATGTATTGCTCACGAGATTGGAAGTGTATGTTTTAACGTGTCAGTTTGGATCAAAAAGGGACATGGAGCTGATATGTGTATTTATGCACTGAAATAGTTGGGAAATATCTTGGTTTGAATTCATCTATATTTTTAGGTTTTATTGATGCCGCCATGGTGTTTGATAGAGTAAACCACAACAAATTATTTTTTAAATTAATCAATAGACGTGTGCCACAATATTTGATTTGAGTTTTAGTGTTCTGGTGTGCAAAGTGATTAATGAGAGTGAAATGGGACAGTGTATCAGACGCCTTTCATGTTGGTAACGGTGTTTGACAAGGAGGGATACGCTCCCCATTTTTATTTAAGGTATATATTGATGAACTGTTTACAGAGTTAAACACTTGTAAAACAGGTTGTGTTGTGATTATGATTGTTAGGAGTAAAGAGGAAATATAAAATTTCCTGTTTTCAAATTATGTGATCAGCCTCTTGAGCCCACTGAACAGACCAAATACTTTGGTCACTTTTTGACAGATGATTGGCAGGATGACAGAGACATCAAGAGACAGTATTGTAAACTGTATGCCCAGGCAAATACGCTGCTGAGGAAATTTATGTGTACTCTCATGTTAAATGTTCTCTGTTCAGAGCTTATTGTACTCCACTGTACACAGCTCTTCTGTGGTGGAATTATGGATGTGGGACCTTCTGCAGGCTCACTGTGGTCTACAATGACGCCTTTAGGCTTCTGCTCACATCCCCACATGTGAGGCACTGTTTAAACATTTAATGAACAAATTTATGTCGTGCCTGGAGGTGTCTGAAAACTCCATCATAATGACTTTGACCAATCCTCAAATGAGCTCATGCCGTTACACCTCTGCTCTGAAAAAGCACTGGACACAGAAACTCCACACTATTTAATGAACTTTATGGACTAATTTGGGTGCTTTGTATGTTTTTTGTATCCAGTTTTTCTTTTAAACTATGGACTGAATAATAGTTGTGTCTGAAATAGAGAATAATTAATAAAAGGTGGAGAACTGCTCCTCCTGGGTAAAATTGAGTACTCTCATTAATAGACTATTTAATGCTAATCAACAATACACAAACTTATAGTTTTTTAATCGTTATGAGACATAATTCAAGTTAAACCAAATAAAGAAAAATATTTATGTAAGAATAAATTCATAACTTAATTAATGTCCAGTTTGATTAACATTAGTCATTAGCCCGTTTAACTGCCAAAATCCACTTCTATCGTGAATTTGGAGTTTTGTAAATCCAGTAAAAGGCACAGGCTTTTTTCAATCCTTGATAATGTATTGATCCTTGAGCGCAACAATAATCCACAAACTCTGAAACTCCGATAAAGTTTGTTCTTTGAGGACCACGCATGGCCCATGTCATTAGTTTGTGTGGGAATTCTCAGCTGCGACCACTTCCAGTGTGGGATTTGGAGGTGCATCCTGGGACTGTGTGACGACAACTGCAGCAGCTATTTAATATACTGTAACAAACACCACACTGTTACTTATTTCAGGTAAAAGAAGTTATATGTTTTGTTCTTAATGTTTTTTGTGTTTTTGGTGATGCATTTGAGATACATGTGATACAAATTAGCAGCTGTGACAGAGGTTTTTCAAGGTCTTTGGTCTGATTCCAGTCCTTTCTGGATTCAAACAGAATGTAGAAGCTCAGGCAAATATAACGCTGTGATTCTTGAGTTGGAACAAAACAGCAATTTGTATAAAAATGGTTTTAAAATATCATAACTTGCATACTTATAAAGTTAAATCTAAGGGAACTCTGTATAATGGACCTATTTATTTTTAAATTTCTGGAAGATTTTGAAGTCAGCGTAATTTTGTGTGACCTCTGCCATATTCACCTGCTCAAAAAAGCTATTTTAAAACTATTTGTATAAATAAAATTGAATTAGAATAACTTAAAATTATTTAAATATTCAAAACAATGCATAATGTAAAGTTCTGAAAATATTATTCTATAAAATGTGATATTATTCTGGCAAAGCAGTTAGCACTCTTGCCTCACAGCACGAAGGTCCTGGGTTTGATTCTGTGGCTTTCTATGTGAAGTTTGCATGTTCTTCCTGTGCCTGCGTAAGTTTCCTCCGGTTTTCCGCTCCAACTAAAAACATGTACAATAGGGTCCCCTGTGGGGCCAGGAGAAATAGATTCTTAATCTCAGCGGGACTATCCTGATTAAATAAAGGTTAATAAAATTAAAATTCTGCCTGTCTCAACAGTGAACAGCACTACTGAACTCAGCACTACCACACTCTTTTTGATATTTAAGGCCTGGATTGTCGAAATTTCTGATCAGACCTGGAGAAGGTCAACTTCGTCAGTCCCTTCTGATCCATATATTACAAAAAAAAAAACTTGCATTAGTTAGAAGTTAGACATAATATAATTAAATACAACCTAAATAATATAATTTACATGTAATGTCATTGTCAAGGTAAATGTGTGATGGATTTGTCATTTTAGGCTAATGGAGTAGACAGACTGACCAGCTTAATAAAAATGTATGTTTAATGTCCTCTTTTCAAGTGTATAATTTAAGGGGAGTTAATATGATTAATTTAGATTCAGGAGCTGGACCACGCCTCAACCTCGTGGCCAGCCAACCACAGCTCAACTTGACCACCCCTTTAATTACCCAGAAGCCCTTTTTATAAAGCCTATCCTGGCAACACCGTCCATGTCAGCTCTCTACCCCCTCCCTCCCACCCTGTGTCTGTCGTCCATCCTTCAGCCTGAAGACATCATCTTTAAGTGAAGGGGGGTTGTAACCATTTTGGATTGGAGACAGAGCCCCCACCCTGAGTCTCCCCATATTCACATATGAAACTCAAATGTTCATTAATCTCCTAGGACCCAAACTCTTGGATGGCATGCTTGATGATTTCTCTTTGTTATTTGGGCTGATTGGGGCATAATGAGTGCAAAAACAAAGAATTAAGTGCCTGCACACAGCAACATTTTTCCTGAGTGTTAAAACAAAATGAAAAACAACAACTGTGTCTCATTTGAAGAGCTGCTAAGTGCAGGAAGACACATGCTTTTAACAAAGTAAAAAAAAATCATTCTGGACATTCCAAACTCTTAAAAATATTCTAAATTGAATATTTTTGCATTGTTGCTGGTGTAAACTGTCCACCTATATGTGAAAGTCTGATCTGGCTGGCTGACCACCTGAGACAGAGCCTCATCCTGAGTCTCCACTATATGAGCCTATCACTATATCCATCATCAATAGATATTAGTGCTGTCAATTGATTAAAATATTTAATCGATTGACAGCATTCATGAATGTTATAGTTATACGTTATATGTTATAACTCACATTTTTAACTTGCACATCTTTGTCCCTTGAATCATCCTTTTAATACTCTTATCAAAATAGAAAATTGGATAGGTGCCGCTTTGTGCAAATGTGTTTTTACTGCAAACCAAACCAATTGTCATTTAGACACTTTGTGTTGTTGTGGGTGAAATAATGTGCTATGACCCTGAGGTAGTTCTCATTATTGAGGGACGTAATCTCCAGTTAGCACCACTGTGTTTGTCTGTTCCAACACCTGCGGTGCTAGGCTCGCACTCGAGCTGGGACTTTAGGGCCTTGCCGTGCTCGGGCGAGGTGGCGGTGGAGTGCGTTCGCCATGCCCTGCTCGGGCGAGGTAGCGTTGGACCGCGTTCGGACCTGCGCGGCTGGTGATGGCGTCGTTGCACAGCGCTGTTTGTTTAGATGCAGCAGAGAGGGTGTGTCCGACATGGAGCGGAGAGGGTGTGTCCAATGTGGGTCGGTGTGCGCTCCTCCGTGAGTTCGGGGAGTGGGGTGGGGTGGGGGTGGGGTGGGGGGTGGGGGGGCAGAGGCTGTGGGGATTCTGTCGCTGTCCGCGGTCTTTGGCGGGGGTTGGGCGCGGACTCACCGTACGTTTTTAAGCAGACTTTTTTTTCGTATTTTCCTCGTGTGGGTGACATTGGTGCATGCAGGGCGCATGGCGTGCATGGATGCGCACACACCAGTCCAATTATTGTCAACTGTCATAGACAGTTCACAATTATTAATTGATTAATTAATTAATATTAATTATTAATTTATTAATTATTAACATCAAATATTATGGCAGGGCGGTGCGCCCACTAATTCTGAGGAGATGCCTCAGCTGAATTAAGGGATGGGACAAATGAAAAGACAAATTTCCCTATGAGAACACTGAAGTGTACCTTAACCTTTCACCTTAATTGATATGAGAGTTAAGGTTTCAAAATGAATATAAGATTGCCATTACATTGAGTTTAGGTTATTGTTCATAATGAGTAAACCTGAATATGTTTCTGTTGAATTATTATTTCAGGTTTAGCCTCAGGAGTTGGTGTGTTGCCTGATTCTATGAATGCTGCTGTTGGAGGAAAAGTCCTGTTCACCACATCACTGGCTCCAACACAAAATCCATTTTCACTAATCAACTGGAATTTTGAAAATAGAAATATCATCACTTCAGTCCCTGGTAGTAACTCTACCACTACAGAGTATGCAGACAGGATCACTTTGTTCATCTCTACTGGATCTCTGGAGCTCAGGAACGTGACTCTTAATGACACTGGAGAGTACAGTGTTACCATTGTATCAGGAGGAAGTGAAACACAAATTGGGAGCTCTATATTGAAAGTTGATGGTAATTATACATTTTGCATTAGTATTCACCATTTATTTCATGAGCACATAGTTTACGATTTACTAATTAATTTACATATTAATGTCTGTATACCTTAATGTTATTGGAACATGGAGAAGAAATCAATCATTCATCATTAACTTATTTTATATTATACAATTAACATTATTATAGAGTGAAAATTACTTGTCAGAGACCTGTCAGACTTCTTGACCCTCAATGATAAAGGCACCCAAAGGCATTTCCTTTTTGTAATCATTTCTGTTATCCGTTAAAAGCTGTGTCTGACACTTACTGACACACCAATCATTCTATATTTTAATATTTAGATTAACATGCTCTGTTTCCTCTCCCTCAGAGCCAGTGTCTAATGTGAGCGTCACAGTCAGCAGCTCAGACTTAGTGGAATTCAACGATTCTGTGACTCTCTCCTGTTCTGCCTCTGGTTCCTCTCTGTCTTTCCTCTGGTTAAATGGCAGCACTGAAGTTACAGCCAGTGACAGAGTGACCCTCACTGATGGAGGCGCAACTCTCACTATAGACACTGTGTGGCGCGATGACCAGGGACCATTCACATGTGAAGTGTCTAATCCTGTCAGTAGCAGCGCCAGTGCTACACCAGAACTCTCCATCAGCTGTGAGTAAAGGATGTCTACAGTAAACACACTCACTTTCAAATACTCATTTACATTCACTAATATTAATCATTTATTTCTTCAGATGGACCTGATGATGTAATTTTGAGGGTCTCTCCTTTACTTGATTTCTATGAGGAAGGCGCAAACGTGTCTCTGTCCTGCTCAGCTGACTCCAGACCTGCAGCTCAGTTTAAAAGGCTTTTAAATGGAGAGCTGTTGTCCTTTACTGGAGCACAGATACAAGTGAAGATGAGTGGAAACTACAGCTGTCAGGCTTTCAACAGCAGAACTCTCAGATATACAACATCTCAGCCTGTGACGATCTCTGTCCTGAGTAAGAATTCCAGTTTTATAGACCTGTCCTTCATGCACTTTTATACAATGGACATAAAATATTCCACAATTGTGTCTTTAATCTATAAGGTTTGATGTGACAGTAATTTGCATGTGTCAAGATAAACTTATTAAATTTGTCATATTTACAGTAACTCCTCTTACACTGTGAGGAAACTTTTCTGAGATATTCTGTTTTGTTTTTCTTCCAGAGAGAATAACAAATATTTATGTTCATTCATCCTGTAATGAGCCAATCGAGGGCTCCTCAGTGAACTTAACCTGTGATACCTCTGGTTCCATCTTCACCATAAAGTGGTTGATAAATGGACAGGAACTTTGGGTTTTGTTGAGGAGAAAACTTGTAAACAGCACTCCAGAGTCACACTTTGAGCCATCGAACATCTATATAAGTCCCGGAGTCCGGCTGGATCCGTGAGGGGAGCGGATACATGAGTCACTGGATCAGGAAGCAGCTCTTTTTGGGTCTGCTGAAGCCAATGCTAGTCTGTCCCTGGTTTTCGCATCCTTCCTCATGCTCCACAGCTCGCAGAGGACGCACTGGGGCTGAAAAACGGGCGGCCCCAGAGCCTGTTGCGGCCCTGGAGCCTGTTGCAGCCCCGAGCCCGGTGCGTCCCGGAGCATGGTGTGGATCGGACTGCTTCTCATTCAAACACAGTGTGAGCACAGAGGGATCCACGGACCAGGGCGCACCGCGCTCATCCAACGGCACTGCCACGTCTTGGGACGCATTAACCTCCTGGAGAAGTGTGCCCGCGGACACGTGCACCTGCTCATCATGGTCAAATCCGTGATAGAGCAGCATGACCGGCGCGAGGCTGTGCATCTCACCTGGGGCTGCAAATACGAGACCGAGGCAGTGTCCAGACCATGTTTCTTCTCGGGACCGTGGCCTCGGCCCTGATTGGCTAAAGGACTGTAGACCTTTGCCGATTCATCAGTCATTCTCTTTCGTGTCTCCTGTACAGAATGCGTTCAGTTTGCCAGATTTATATAAATGTTCCGATCGCAGTGTGACTCTGAAGTGCTGTATGTTTGCAAGTTTTCTCCCTGACACAGCGAAACGGTGCAAGGACAAAGAGGCTTGGTCATAAGAACTGTGAAATGCACACGAAATACACTTTGTTTTCGTTCGATAATACTCTGCTTTTTTGTTGAAAATCAATGAAAGTGAGTGTTTAAACATGAGAAAAATGTCAGAAGACGTTTTTCCAATTCCAGTCTGAGAAAAGTGTAGAATGTGTGTGGTGAGGCGTTTACAGCCTTAAAACATGGAGAATAATTGTAAAATATAAAGCTGCGACTTCGTGGATTTCGCTTATCGCAGGTTATTTTTAGAACGTAACCCCCGTGATAAACGAGGGACGCATGTGGATCCCAAATTAAAGGTCCCATGGCATGAAATTTTCACTTTCTGAGGTTTTTGAACGTTAATGTGAGCTCCCCTACCCTGTTTAGGCCCCCCCCCCCCCATGGTTAAAAGTTGCGAAATGTCTAAACTGAGCATTTGCAATCATTTTCTGCGTTAGAAAAAATCAGAGCTCAAACGGGCGATTTTGAACAAGGAAATTTATTGACGTCAGATCGAAAAAAGAAATGCAAATGCAGTTCCACCCCCGTCTGTCTCTACTCAGCGTCTCTGTAAATCACGCCCAGAGAGTTTGGACTGCGGAGGAGCTACGCAATGCGAAATGCGTTTTTTTATTTGCCTGGAGGAACTTGCGAGTGTTTCTAGGCTCGGAAGTCCTTTATCTGAGCCTGTGGATATCTGAAACAGCAGTGGTTTAATTTGATTTTCTGTGGAAATGTGTTTATTTTTCAATGGAAGGCTTCTCATCTTTCCCTCCGCGCAAAAACACGGAAGTGGGTCAGAGCGCACAGGCACAGCTGAAAAGGAAAGAGCGGAGAGTTTGGCCACGCCCCCACCCCCTACTATAGGCCATCTCTGTCCTCCTCATTTGCATTCAAGCAACAACGCCCATAATGGAGTGTTCCAGAGTGACATTTATGACTCTTTCTCATCTTATCTCTCTCTGAGGCTTGATTTTGAAGAAGGATTCATTTACAGTATTAGGGAACCATAAAGGAGCCATATAAAAGCATCAAGAAGTACTATGTCATGGGACCTTTAACAAGTTAACAAGTAATGGTTAACTGTATCTCATTTTATTTCTTTAGATTCAAAGGTCCTCTCAGCTGGAGCCATCGCTGGGATAACTGTTGCAGTATTAGTGGTTGTTGTTGGAGTTGTGGCAGGAGGGTTTCATGTGTATAAACACCAGTAAGTTATAAACACCACATCTTTAGTGTTTTATTTATAATATGTATGTAAACCTACTGTATATTGACAATGTTATGTTTGATTTTTGTTGTTGTTGTTGTTGTTGTTTTTTTCAGAAAAGGCAGAGAGTTAAGCAATAACAGTAAGTATTCTTTGTAGTTTATCAAATATTCTGAAAAACCTGATTTAAGTGTTGTTGTGTCTCTACATACAGATCATGAGGAGCTACATGTCTACGAGGATATTTCAAATACACACAACTCTTACTCTAATGAAGAAAAAGTGTATGAGAATGATGTAAATCCATACAATCGAAACTTGTAACTAACAGCAGCAGCAGATCAAAGCGCACGTGTGTGTGGTGTGCTCCTCTGGAGCTGTCTTTGTTTGGTGTTTTTTTTTTTTTTTTCATTTTTTTCTTTTTACATTTTGGATTATTTTTGCTTTCCCCCTTCTTTTGGTTGTTAGATCACCTCCTCCTAGCACCCCGGCTGAGGGGGAGATGCTTTTTCTTTTCCCCGTGAGCTTTGCTCACCCCCGGGCAAACAGCACGATGTCGGCCCTCACTAGGCCCCAGACCACGGCGATGGATGGCGGTCTTGGCAAGGAGAAGCCAACTGAAAGAGCGGGTGATAGGAAGGAAGATAAATGGTGGCGACACTAGGAAAAATAAGGATGTAAAATACCAAAAAGAGCTGATGGTTTTTTTGGAGCTGGAGGGTGGAGCGGGCCTGTCCCCTATGGCCTTGCTGAAGGCTACAAAGGAGGTGTGTGGGACCGTACTTGCCTGCCACATGGTGACTAAGGACAGGTATGAGATAACGGTGGCGTCCCAGGCAGCCAATGACAAGCTGCTGGATGGGTTCCGGGTCGGCGAGACCAGGGTCCACAGGCGAGACATCAACACGGACGAGTTGGTGGTCTTTCATGAGCCTGCCGGCGTACATCCAGGATGAGGAAATTGTGCAGAAGCTCCTCTCCTGGGGAGTCTCCGCTGTTTCCGGGGTAAGGAGGAGAATGTGGCCGGGGACTAGCGTCACTGATGGTACCAGATTTGTTAAGGTACGTTTCACTGACACTGTCCAGTCTCTGCCGTATTCTGTCAGGTTTAACACTGCGGGGAAGCCCGAGTACTTTAGGGTCATACACGACAGGCAGGTGAAGGTGTGCAGGGGGTGTCTCCGGCCTGACCATGTGTTGCGTGAGTGCCCTGATTTACTGTGTAGGAAGTGCGGGGGACAGGGGCATTACGCCCGGGAGTGCGCGGAGCCCAGGGCTCATAAGTGCAGTGGCTGCCAGTTTCTCCTCCATCTGTGTGTGTGCTCGGACCAGCATGGCTCTGGCCCTGGGGAGGGGAGCGCAGGGGGAGGTGGTGGTAGCCCTGCGGCTGTGGCTGAAACCACCCCCTCCTTCACCGCCTCGAGTCTGGACAGTGAGGCTGCCCAAGTTGCTTGTGACGGACGGGGGCGAGGAGCCGTTTTCTCGCACCTCCTCTCCGCGAGGGAGGGAGGCTGGGGAGAGCCTCCACTCTGAGGCCGTGGTAGCGGGGGCTGAACTGGGGAGGGGAACAGATGCTATAACGGTCCAGCATTTCACCCCCGAAGTGGGGGGCGCCGCCTAAGGGCCAGACCCCCAAGCCTTGCCGCTCTAGGGACACCAGTGAAGACAGAGGATCGGGCCGTGGAGGGGCAAGTAAGGAGAAGCCCGGATCTCGGGTCAAGAGAGACAGATCCGCTCATGGCAGGCGGGCCGCTGAGCCTGCCCAGTCCTCGCTAACTCCAGCCCCGTGTGGTCCGGTCTCTGCAGGTCCCTGTGAGCCCGCTACCACAAGTGCAATCGCAGATGAAGAGCTGATGGACTGCAGTAGTGGCAATATTGAAGAGGAACTTAATGACGGAGGCGGTGTGAAAGGCGTTAAAAAACTCTGAATGTAATGTTTAATCTTTTCCTCTTCTCTTTCTTTATGACGCCCTCCCTGGTCTCCCTTAAAGCGTGTGGTCTGAGGAGTAGAGTCTGGATGCACAGTGCGATCCACAACACTACCTGGGACATACTGTGCATACTGGAGACTGGGTGGGAGGAGGAGCACGCGCACAGAGTGGAGGCGATGCGGGTCGGCAAGCTGTGGGCTCTGTGCACTCCCGTGGTGTAGCTGCTCTGGTTAAGCCGGGGGTGCTGGGTGAGTCGGCACTGGTTTACGCAGACCCGTTCAGCCGCTTTTTAGTGATTGATTTTGGACGCGGCCCACTTAAAATCCGCCTCATTAATATCCATGCGCCGAATGATGAGATGGAGAGGAAAAGGTTCTTCGTCAGCATTTTTTCCTTTGTTAACGAATCCACAGTTATAATAGGGGATTTTAATGTTGTCCTCTCAAAAAATGATCTAGGACCAAATAATGTTTTTAGAAACGATGCGAGCAGAACCGCACTTTTTGATTTGGTTTGTAATCATGACCTGTCTGAGGTCTGGAGGGGCCTCAACCATAAGGCCAGAGAGTTTTCTCGGCGCCAGGTGGTGAGCGGGGTCCTCCGCCAGTCGCGTTTGGACATGTGCTTTGTTTCATCTACAATATGGAAATTTATTAGCGGGGCCACGTATACGTGCTTGGGCTGGAGCGATCACTCCCTTTTCTCAGTCAGCCTCGACTTCTTAGGTGGGAAAAAGAACGGGAGAAGCTGGGTGTTTAATAGCTCTCTCCTGGAGGATCCCAGTTTATTCAGAAAATGGAAAGGTTATGCGACTGTTTCGCCACTGAAATTGAAGTCTATGATTCTCTAATAGATTGGTGGGATGGGGCGAAAGCCCGGATAAAAAAACTGGCCATCAGCCACAGCAAGTGGAGGAGGTGGGAGCAGGCTGCGCGGGAGCGCATGGTGCATGACCGCCTCCAAGTGCTGGCTGTGGCGTCTCTGGCGGGTCCTGTGGACCCAGAGTATCTGGAGCTGCAGGCTGAGCTGTACAATTTACAGGAAAGTCAAGCTAAGGGCGCCATCCTCTGGGCCAAGGCTCAGTACGCGGTGGAGGGGGAGCGCTCAACCGCGTATTTCTATGGTCTGGAGAAGGCCAAGCAAGGTAAGTTGTATATAGGCCTAGACAGTCTGGTAGATGACACAGGTAGGTTAGTTAGTGACACAGGTAAGATTTTAGAGGTGGCAGGAAAGTTTTACTCGGGTTTATTTGACAGTGAGGGGATAAGTGAGGTAAGTTGCAGTCAAGTATCAGATGTGCTGGATGCGAGGCTTAGCACTAGTGACGTGGATTTGATGAGCCCGTCTCATTAAATGGAGTTTTTGCGGCCATCAAGGGGCTCAATAAATGTAAGAGCCCCGGAGAGGACGGCCTGACCGCTGAGTTCTACTGGGAGTTTGCTCACCGGCTGGCGCCTATTCTCCACACGTTGTTTCATGATATCGAGAGTGAGGGGAGGTGCTCGCCCTCCTTCACTCTTGGTATCGTGACTCTAGCCTTTAGGAAAGGTGCTCGAGAGAGCCTGGCCAATTACAGGCCTATAAGGTCGTTTTCACACCTGCCTTGTTTGGTTCGTTTAAAACGAACCAGAGTTCGTTTGCTCCTTTGATTCGGACCTTTTGGGCTGGTGTGAATAAAAACCAAAAGTCTCGATCCGGAGCAAACAAGCGAACCGAAACCACCTAAAAAGGTCGGTCTCGGTCCGGTTCCACACGAACTCTGGTGCGGTTCGTTTGAGGTGAGAATGCAGACCGGACTCGATCCGACACAAGTTGGCTTTTTGTACTTAACGAGCTCCCGTCGTATGTCGAGCATTATGGGAAACCGAGGCTTACGAAACTAAACAAAACGAAACAAAACGAAACTTATGAGGCTTACTTACGTTTTGCGTGAAGAGCAAGAGTCAGAACTTGATGCGCACATGAGCGCTGTCCTCTGTAGTCGTCTTGCCCTGTGTCTTCGTCATTTGGAAATTGATTGTAAAATAGTGTAAACCTCACGATGCTGCTCAAACATTTGTGCAAACTTTATAAACTGAGCAAACCATATCGCTAAGGCTAGATTGAAAACAGCACGTAACACCATTATTCTCCTCCTTCCGCGTTTGGACACCGAAAGGGCTCATTCTGTCCAATGGCTGAGCGACCTCAGCACATGTGCTTTTGTTTATAGATGTTAGTTCGCTTGTCCAAACGCGGAAGGAGGAGAATCATGGTGTTACGTGCTGTTTTCAATCTAGCCTTAGCGATATGGTTTGCTCAGTTTATACAGTTTGCACAAATGTTTGAGCAGCATCGTGAGGTTTACACTATTTTACAATCAATTTCCAAACGAAGAAGTCACAGGGCAAGACGACTACGGAGGACAGCACTCATGTGCGCAACAAGTTCTGACTCTTGCTCTTCACGCAAAACGTAAGTAAGACTCGTAAGTTTCATTTTGTTTCGTTTAGTTTCGTCAGCCTCAGTTTCCCATAATGCTTGACATACGACGGGAGCTCGTTAAGTACAAAAAGCCAACTTGTGTCGGATCGAGTCCGGTCTGCATTCTCACCTCAAACGAACCGCACCAGGATTCGTATGGAACCGGACCGAGACCGACCTTTTTAGGTGGTCTCGGTCCGCTTGTTTGCTCCGGATCGAGACTTTTGGTTTTTATTCACACCAGAACAAAAGGTCCGAATCAAAGGAGCAAACGAACTCTGGTTAGTTTTAAACGAACCAAACAAGGCAGGTGTGAAAACGACTAAATAAAAAATTTGGTCCGGACCAAAGCAAGTGAACTATCGGACTTTCCTGGTGTGAAAACGACCTAAGTCTCAACACCGACTACAAAATTTTATCTCGCATTCTGACAGGTAGGTTAAAGCGCGTCATAGGTAAGAGTCGTGGACACGCAGGTGTTACAACCACGGCCCCCTGTCTATCTAATCCGGTTCCATCCCTTCGGTTCAATCCAGTCCTGTTCTTCCTCCCATCTCTCAGTTCACTCCCACTTCCTCTCACTCATGTTACGTCTTGTCGATCAACCAATCTCATCACTGAGTAGCCATATTAAAGCTTCCTGATCCCTCTCCCATTCAGTTGTGTGGAGAGAGGCCCAAGGGAGCAGTGCTTAAAGGTCAGTCCCAACAAATATTCAAACAAAACTAGATCTTTTCCCACATTTATTCCTAAACACAAATAAAACCCATTCTAGGACCCAACCAGACCCAACTAAACCGTTGACAGACCTGATGTGACCCGATTGAGGAGAGATTCATGTGAACTGGTGAGTGAATTGTGTGAACCGTGTGCCAGTCCATTGTTAGCATTAGCAATGCTAATGCTAATGCTAACATGTGGCTGAAGTGATAGCCAATTGTCATGACATCACCTGGATGGTATTAAATAGTAATGCTAAAAGCTAACTGGTTAGCATGCTAACATGCTTATATGCTAAGAGTTATTTTGAACATTCCTGGGTACTCTATGAACCTCTTTACCATAATCGGGACTTGTTTTGGATATGCTAACATTAGCATTTTATTAGCCTTTGATTATTTTTCTTGTATATACACTGTTTTTTGTTATTATTGTTAACCTTTATTGATTGGGGACCTGTTGTTATAACGGGCCACGTGTCCTTGTCCCTCGGGTCCACTGGATGGCGAGCTAGAGCCCTGAATATCCGCCGGGTCTGGTAGGAGGCGAAAGCCTGCAATTCCCATCTCCACACAAACTCGAACCACCATTTTTTTCAATAGCCCAACCCTCTGGATTTCAATACGCGTCTGAACATTCTCAACATTTGCCATACTCAAACTGGACATTTTGAGTGGTGCGTTTGTGTATCCGGTTCCGTTTTTGTTTCCTCAAATCCGAATCCACCCTGGACTTTGATGTTTTTTTTTTTTGTTTTGTTTTTTTGAGTTTCCAACTGGTTATTTTTTTCTGGGGCAGCTCTGTAAATATTTTGTTCACATTAATTTTTTTCCTGTAAATACACTTCCATAACTCCATTTCATTTGTCAGTCTCTCTTATTTACTTGTCCCTGCCCTCTTGCAGTCAAACCCGGTCTTCTGATCACTCCTAGCCTATTCCCCAGTGATTCCCCAGTTATTATATGTTTATAATCCGTACACTTGTTACACACGTCTCAAGTCAGTGGTTTTAATGACCTGAGACTGAACCGGAGCTCCCCCTCCTGGTCACCCGACCGGATGTGCTTCAATCAACCCAAAATCTTTTCACAATGCCAGAAAATACCATAATATACTGTGGTACATGGAATACAAATAACCATGAACCAATAATATAAAATTACTTTACCTTTTAACATAAATCTTACCATGAATTCTATATTTAACAATAGTAAATTTGTATCATAAATGTATGTAAATTTTAAATTGTAAATTAAATTGTCCTATTTTACAACCATTACACACACCCCTTGGAAATGAGATGTCGTCCCGACATCTGACTCTAAACACAAATATTTAGCACTTCGAAATATTGCATATAACTTATGGAACATGTTACACCTTACTTCCTGACAAACATGCTCGGGTATTACCATTAGTAGTATCTCAATGCAAAAGCACCGTTATCGCACCTTCAATTTTTACCAAAGGACAATAGGTCTCAATATGATTCTCTTAGCATTTTGGGGTGGGAACTATTTTGCAGTGCGGAAAAACACAGCCGAAGCACACAGGGGAATCCCTGTTACGCGCCACGTTGGGAGTTCCCCTGTTACGCAGCGTGGTGTGTGCTTTTGCTCGGTTTTTCCGCACTGAAAAATAGTTCCCACCCAAAATGACCAAGGCAAGCTCTCCGTGTTGATTTGCACATTTATTTGCACTCGATATGAATGCGCACTACACAGAAAGTAATTGGGAAAAGCATCGAGCAAATTAATTCCTTTTGGCCGAAATCTTTCTCTGGCGACGTTAGCCTCCAGTCTAACGCGGAGTAGCTGCAGCTGTGCGCGGCGGTCAGTGCTGACAGACTCGGACAATGGCTGGGTGACCAGGAAAATGCTTTCCATCACTTATGTTAGTCTCTGGACTGTGGGGAGATACCCAAGTTTGACCTGGGGGTGGCATATCCCTTTAAAGTACTTGTTGGGGGAGATGCATGCCTCGGGTGACATTCACGTCTCTGTTGACTTCAATAAGGCGTTCGATAGAGTAGAGCAGCTTTCTCTATCGCGTTCTAGGTAAGTTTGGCTTTAAAGGCAGGTTCATCAATTGGATCCGCTTATTATATTCGAGTGCGGTCAGCCGCGTGAAATGCAACGGCCTCCTCTCTGTCCCCTTCCTTTTGCGGAGGTCGGTCAGTCAGGGGTGCCCGTTAAGCGCGCTCCTCTACAGCATAGTTGCTGAACCCCTCGCTGCTGTACTGAAGAAAGACAGGGCCGTGCGCGGACTCACGAGTCCCTCAGGTAGGGAATAAAAAAATCTTTCAATTTGCGGACGACACAAATTTGGTCCTTAGATGCGCAGAACCTTACTGCCTGGCTTCAGGCACCAAAGTTAATTTTGACAAGTCCTCCCTGGCTTTCTGCGGAAGCCTCGCGGCCGCCCAGAATACCTGGGGCCTCAAGGACGCGGGGGACCTTTACAGGGTCCTCGCCATCCCACTGGGGAGAAATGAGGCGGCCTGTAGAGACAATTTATGGACAGGTTTGTATAACGGTGTTAACGCTTGCATGAATTTAGGGCGGTTACGTAATTTAAAAATCAAAGGCAAGGTTTTAGTTGTCAATGCCCTGTGCTTGTCCAAGCTCGTGCATGCCCTCACCGTGTACGACTTGCTAAGCGCAGTGGCAAACAAAATTAGCATTGCGGTAAGTAGGTTTATTTGGAGAAGAGAGTGTGGGCTGATTGCACACAATGTTATGATAGGTGAGCACAACCAAGGGGGACTTAAACTCATTGATTTAGTTGTTAAAAAGCGTGCGTTATGTCTTAAAATACTCAAGAAGTTCCTTGACACCGGCTTCACGGCCGCGTGGAAGGACTTCTTTGCAGTTCAGGTACGTCATTTAGGTGAGTACAGTTTATTTAACCTATGCATGCTCCCCCAGCAAGCTACCCTTGAGCGCTTTCTCCCTTTCGAGAGGGAGATGTTTGAGGCCTGGGCTGCGCTGAGGCCGTGCACTGTGGCAGCACCGTGTTCCTTGTGGCAGCTGGGGCAGATGCCCCTGCCTTTCAACCCTGACATGCTCTCCGACCCTCCCGAGAGGAGGGAGAGCATGTTCAGTGGAGTTTTGGGGAGAGCGGGAATTAAAGAGGTAAGGCAGCTTTTAGATGTTTCAGGCAGGTTTGACATAGAGGAAATCAGGGGTAGGTTTATAAGGGCTAGGGTTGGGTTTAGGAGAGCTGAAATTCTCAGAAAGGCAAGTATAATCCAGTCTTCTGTCCTGGCGAAGTGGGGTGTCCTCTTTGAGAATGGCCCTCCTGACCCTGGCGAGGTAAATGAGGAAGAAGAAGGTAAGTGTTTTCTGGATTTTGCTATTGTAAGGGGGGAGAGGATGTCGAGGCTGACGGAGACGAGAACGCACGCCTTCTACCGACTGTTGGTGGCCCGGGGTTGCTTGGCACCCTTCTGCAGAACACAGGTGGTCAGACATTTCCCACGCATGACACTGCATCCATCTGGGCTCACATGTATAACCCTACCCCAAGTCAGTAATTTTGACTTTAAATTGAGACACAGGATCATTTACACCTGCACCAGATTGCACGCAATACACCCTGACAGGTACGGCTGTGACTGTCCAGTGTGCGGTGAGGCGCCTGAAGACTTCCTCCATCTGGCCGTCCGGTGTCCTGTCGTGCGGCGGTTCTGGACCCGGCTGCTGGACCTTCTCACTACCCATGGAATCGATGACCCCGAGCTCTGGTTCTGCTTCTTCGGACCTGTCCAGCAGCGACCTTGCAGACCAGACACCGCCATGGTCAACTGGGACGCCGTCCGCCTCATTCTGTCCATGGCCAGGTATTCCATCTTCCTGGCACGGAACCACCACTGCTGCACTCTTTATTGATCTGTCAAAGGCGTTTGGCACTGTGGACCACACAGTCATAAAGCAAAAGCTTATCAGTTTTGGTCTGTCAGATCATGTAGTGTCCTGGTTCACTAATTATTTGAGTGACAGGACCCAATGTATCAAATATGATGGTTTCTGCTCTGAATTTGTGAGTCTCCACAAGGGGGTGCCACAGGGTTCTATATTAGGACCTCTCCTATTCATTATGTATATTAATGACTTGGGACAAAATGTGTCCAATGCTAATATGCATTTTTATGCCGATGACACAATCATTTACTGCTTTGGCTCATCTCCTGTTAATGCTATTGAATCTCTGCAGAAAGCTTTTGATGTGGTGCAGCACACACTTCTGCAGCTAAAACTAGTCCTTATTGCTGACAAAACTAAACTAATGTTGTTCTCAAACTCTAAGAAGACTCCGCAAGATGTCCCCACAGTGTCCACTCTTGAGGGAAATGAAATTGAGGTGGTACATTTGTACAAATATCTTGGTATCTTGCTTGACCCCGCATTGACAATCTTGTGAAGAAACTCAAATTGAAATTGGGTTTTTTATTCCGAAATAAATTGTGTTTTTCTTTTAAGGTTAAAAAGCACCTTGTCACTGCAACTTTTTTTATCCATTTTAGATTATGGAGACTTGCTGTATATGACCGCTTCAGCTCAATGTCTGAGTAAGATTGACTCTGTATCATGCTGCTTTGAGGTTTGTTACCAACTGTAGAGCCTTGACCCACCACTGTGAACTGTACTCTCGAGTGTGGGATGGCCTTCTTTGTCCACTAGGAGGTTGACTCATTCGTACACCTTTATCTACAAGGCCATGCTTGGACTACTTCCCTCCTACATATGTAACTTAATCACACAGAAGTGTTGATTCTTATGGTTTGCGTTCAAATGATCAGTTGTTCTCTGTTCCGTTTGTTCGCACAGTTGGGGAAAAAGGGCTTTTGTCTTCTCTGCCCCCTCGACATGGAACAAGCTGCAAAAGGACTGGAAATTAACAGAATTTATCTCGTTGAATGACTTTAAATCCAGACAGAGCTCTTGTGACAGCCTCCATAAACTGTACCTGTTTTAACTAATTTATATGTCATTTTAACTAATTTATGTCATTTTAATTGTGTTTTAATTGTCTTTTTGCTGCCTCTAGGTCAGGGCTCCCTTGAAAAAGAGGTTTTTAATCTCAATGGGATTTCCCTGTTTAAATTTAAAAAATGACGGCCGTGCAGCAGAGCACTGGCCCCTCTTCACAGCGCTCCTTAGCGCCCACATTCACCATCTCCACTCCGCAAGAGAAATGGAGTTTCGCAACACCTTCACCCCAGACAATACACTTTTCTCCACTTCTCGAACCGGTTCCCCTCAGTTAGACTTCTAACCCCTACCCTCCTCCGCTGTTCTCTCTAGACCCTGTCATCTCAAGATTCAAGATTCAAGATTGTTTATTTGTCATATGCAGAATCAACACAAGGTCAACAATGCAATGAAATGCTTAGGATCAGAAGAACCGTTGACTCGCTAAGATAGTCAAGAAGTACTAATAACATGCAATAATAGTACATGGTAAAAAAGTGTTGCAAAAGTGCAGGGGAAGAAGTAAACAATATAATAAATATAATAAACAATATAATAAAATATGTAATAAAATGTAATAAAAAAAAATACAAGGTACAATGTACAAGGTGCAAGTAGGGTTAAATCAAATAAGGTGTAAGTATTTCACAGATTGCACATAATATGGTGTGGTGTAGGTGTTGCATGTGGATTTCGTATTGCACATAGTATGATATAAATATTGCACATAGGTTATTGCACTGATTATTGCACAGGTAACAGTAATTTACAGTGAGGTAGTGACAGACATGATACATTCATACAGAGCAGCAGCAGTAAACATATTATGCATAATGAAAGGTAGTTTAGTGCAGTATTATTGAGAGTTCAGTATTATTTAGAGTATTACCCAGAGTTCAGTAGTCTGACAGCTTGGGGTAATAGCTGTCTTTGAGTCTTTTTGTGCGTGCTGGCAGGCTCCTGTATCGTCTACCAGAGGGTAGCAGACGGAAGAGTCCTTGTGCCGGATGAGTATGGTCCTTAGTGATGCTGCGTGCCTTACGCAGACCCCTGCTGTGGTAAATGTCCTGGATGGAGGGGAGACTGCTGCCAGTGATGTCCTCTGCCGCTCGCACCACCCTCTGTAGTGCTTTGCGGCTCTGAGCGGTGCAGTTCCCATACCACACTGTGATGCAGCCCGTCAACAAGCTCTCGATGGTGCACCTGTAGAAGTTTGTGAGGGTGCTGGTGTTCATACCAAACTTCCTCAGCTTCCTCAGGAAGTAGAGTCTTTGTCGGGCTTTCTTAACCACAGTGTCTGTATGTAGTGTCCAGGACAGATCCTCAGTGATGTGTACCCCAAGGAACTTAAAACTGCTGACCTGCTCCACCTCAGCGTTATTAATGGAGATGGGGGGGGTGCTGGTCTACACGCTGTCTCCTGAAGTCCACGATCATTTCCTTAGTTTTGCTGACGTTCAGAGAGAGGTTATTTTCCTGACACCAGCTGGTCAGTGATTTCACCTCGTCTCTGTAGGCACTCTCATCGTTGTTGGTGATGAGGCCTAGGATGGTGGTGTCGTCAGCAAACTTGAGGATGATGTTGGAGCTGTGCCTGGCGGTACAGTCGTAGGTGAACAGGGAGTACAGGAGAGAGCTGAGAACACAGCCCTGGGGTGCCCCAGTGCTGAGGACACGTGTGGAGGAGACGTGGCTGCCGATCCTCACCGCCTGTGGCCTGTTGGTGAGGAAGTCCCATATCCAGCAGCAGATGGACGTCCCCAGGCCCAGGGCGGTGAGCTTAGAGACCAGTTTGGGGGGGATTATGGTATTGAATGCCGAGCTGTAGTCGATGAAGAGCATTCTCACATATGTGTTTCCTCTCTCCAGATGACTGAGAGAGGTGTGGACTGCTAGAGCAATAGCGTCGTCTGTAGACCTCTTTGCTCTATATGCAAACTGCAGGGGGTCCAGGGTGTCGGGGAGGGAGTCACAGATGTGTCTCTTAATGATTCGTTCAAAGCACTTCATGATGACAGATGTGAGTGTTATGGGCCGATAGTCATTAGGACAGGATGCTGTGGGGGTCTTTGGGATGGGGACTACAGTGGATGTCTTGAAGATGGTGGGCACGATAGACTGGCTCAGAGACAGGTTGAAGATGTTGGTGAACACCCCGGCGAATTGGTCAGCACAAGCCCTCAGCACCCGTCCGGGGATGCCGTCGGGTCCTGGTGCTTTGCGGGGATTCACTCTCTTGAACGCCCGTCTCACTGTAGCAGTGTCTATGCAAAGTACAGCGTCCTCACTGTCCACATGGGGTCTGGTGACAGGCGTGGTGTTATCTGCATCAAACCGGGCGTAGAAGGTGTTGAGTTCGTCCGGAAATGATGCGCTGGACAGTTCCACGGGCCCGCTCCTCCCCTTGTAGTCAGTGATGCAGCGTAGCCCATGCCACAACCGTCTCGGGTCATTGCTCTGCTGGGCAGACTCCACTCTCTCCCTGTAGTCCCTCTGGGAAGTCCTGATGGTCTTTCTGAGGTCGTACTTGGCTGCTTTGTAGGCTTCGGGGTCTCCTGAGTTGAAGGCGGCGGTGCGAGCTTTCAGCTTAGCACGCACCTCCGGTCCCGCCCAGGGTTTCTGATTTGGGTAAGTGCAGATGGAGATTTTGGGCACCATGTCCTCAATGCACTTCCCTATGTAGCCTACGACAGAGTCTGTGTACGCATTAATGTCACCATCCGCTGCGTCTGCAAACATCTGCCAGTCTGTTGTTTCAAAGCAGTCCTGTAGCACCTCATCAGACATACTGCTCCATTTGTGTATATGTCTGGGAACCGGTTTTTCCAGTTTCAGCCTTTGTTTGTACGCAGGCAACAGCAAGATGGCGCTAAGGTCAGATTTATCAAAGGCTGGGCGGAGGAGGGGTTTGTAACTGTCTTTAAATGGGGTGTAACAATGGTCTAAAGTCTGCCCCCCCCCCCCCCCCCCCCTTCCGGTGGGGAGGGATATGTGCTGGTAGTATTTTGGTAGAACCGTTTTCATGTTAGCTCTATTGAAATCCCCCACCACAATGAAAGCTGCATCAGGGTGTGAGTTTTCAAGTCCGTTTATAATCCCATACAGTTGTTCTAGGGCTTCTGTTTTATCAGCTTGTGGTGGAATATAGACTACAGTGAGGATTACAGCGCTAAAATCTCTAGGCAGATAGAAGGGTCTAAGGGGCCGTTTAGACAATTGCGACTGAAAACGATAAAATATTCTATCGGAAGTGTCTTTCGTTTACACGGCGGCGGCGCCGTCGGGCTCTGAAACCGCAAAAATCTGAAGACTCCTTCCAGAGTGTGGAGTTTTGAAGACGGCGCGGGTCGCGTCTCCGTCTAAACGGCAAGAAGCGCAAAACATGTTCACGTCACATACACCTGACGCGCCAAGCCGGTAAAAACAATAACAATACGTCGCAGGTGACAGAGGCGAGTTTGGACAAGACCGGACAGAACCAGTCAGTGGTGGGACAGTTTTGAGAATGGATTGGTTGCTGACAGTGCTTGGGTGGAAAACTTCAGAATGACTAAACAAGCTCTTGTTGGCACTTCTGGGCAGTTCTGCACACTTCTGTGCTGGCATATTGTGAACTAAAGTCATAACTGATGCTGGGTTAGTGTTGGCTCTTTGGGCATTATTCTGCGCAGTTATCTGGCATATTGTGGAAACACACACACACACACACAGCTCTGATAAAACTGCAGGCATATTCCCATACTTTCCTCTGTCCGAGCACCACCAAGTGCACTTGTCTGTGTTCTGTGTTTCTCATAGTGCTTTAGCACTTTAGCAGTTTAAGTTGCGTTACCACCGACTCCCGAGGTGCTCTTCTTGTGCATTTTATGCTGTGTGGCTCTGTGCTGGTTGACATGACTGAGATACGCATTACGTGCCTGTCCGTGTATAATGTAGCCTATAGGCTATGCATTATGTTCGACCAAACATTTCGGTGACACCCTCTTGCGATTGTGTCCCCCCCGAGTTCACATGCGTTCCGCGGTCTATGCTGTGACGGAGCGCCTGTAGCTGTCCGTCATTCCCCGACCAGTGCCTCTTTCTCTCACTGGCCCCAGCGCGCGCCTAGACGGCAGAGCACGGAGCGCTTTCCCTGGGTTTGCGTAACCAGACTGGTTCAACTGTTCCCTGCCTATAAACTGTTCCCCGTGATCTGGACTCTGTTTTCCTCCCTGGGGCGTACGAGGGTGCACACTTGGATGCTAGCTGCTGTGATAATGTCTGTGGAAACGTCTGTAAATACCTTTTGTAAATACTTTTGTAAATACTACTGTTTTTGGGACTTGTTTTTCACTGTAAATATTTGCACTGTGTACACTGGATTGTGGTGCAAATAAAAAGGGAATACACGTAAGCACGTATTCGACTGTGCCATCATCCCCCCCCTCGTATCTTGTCCAAACGAACCCGTGACATTTGTTCTTGTTGTATTAAGCGAAGAGCTCCGACCCTACATCGAGGGCGAAACAACCGTGATGAGAGCCCCTGTGCTGTCCTGAAAAAGGTAGCTCTGACATTATATTAGCGGCCTGGCATGCATATTCAATCGAATTTGCCCACTTTTGCGTCTTTGTATAAACAAACATTTCCTGTTGAGAACGCTCGTCTAAACGATTGAAGACGAGACGCCACTTTTGCGTCTTCTGTTTTGATCGTCGCCGTATAAACGTAGTGTAACTTTGATGGTTAGCAGCTCTAGGGCTAGAGTGCAGCGAATTGTTAAAATACGTGCGTCTGTTGCCCACAAGGAGTTAACCATAAAGCACACACCCCCACCACAAGACTTGCCTGAGTCCTCCGTTCTGTCCTGCCTGTATATAGTGAAATTGTCCGGGGTAACGGCGCTGTCGGGAATGGTTGGGTCCAGCCATGTTTCCGTAAAGGCAAAAACACAACAGTTCCTCGTGTCCCGTTCGAAATAAATCCGTGCGCGCAGGTCATCCAGTTTATTCCTCAGAGACTGGACGTTTGCAAGCAGGATAGAGGGAAGAGTAGGTCTGTTGTGTCTCTGGCGGGTTCTCCACAGCACACCGGCTCGTTTCCCTCGCCGCGTTCTCCTCCTCTTACGGCGCCAGAGTAAACAAAGGGGCAGGATGTCCACCGCCGATGCCTCGAAAACCGGCTTAAAGTCCGCGCTTACTGACGGACGTAGCTCCAAAAGTGAGCTACGGTCGTATACATAGCGTGGGAGTGCAGTGCAAGTACAAAAAGTGAAAAAAGTGATTAAAAATAAAATAAAAATAAGGTAAAAGCGAGTCGGCACGGAGCGACTGATCAGTGCGTCCATTCTGCGGCGCAACCTGATGACGTATGCGCAACCTGATGACGTATGCGCAACCTGATGACGTATGTCTGGACTCTCCCTGGACACTGCATCGCCCTTGTTTTCCCCCAGACCCCCTTTCTTTGCCTGGAATAATCCCTTTGGACCTCTTCACTCCCCCTGTTTTTTTTTCGGCCCCCCTTGTATTTCCCCCAGGTACCTGTTTGCCCCGGCCCACCCCCTTCAAGTCCCTTAGCCCTTGTACCCAGTAGTGTTTGTTCCCGTGCCCTCATCCCCCAATGTGTCTTCTGAGTACTTTGTGAATGTTATTGTGGTTTTAAAAAAATGTAACTAATAATAAAAGATTTAAAAAAAAAAGAGAGAGGGGAGTTAAAGAGGCTATTTTTGTCAAAAAAGAGAATCCTTCTTTAAAGGGAAAAGTAACTTTTTTTTACAATCTGAGCCTTCTTTCGGCAATAAAACAAGTAGTTTTACTCACCCATAGCAGTGTGGTGTCATTTTGAGCAGTTTCGTAGAAGTTATGTTGTAGCATATCTGTTAACTTGAGTGCTCGGGGCATTACTTTGCGGTCTCCAAATAACACAAACTTTAGCACTTTTCAAATCATAGAAGCCCGATATCTTAGTCTACGATTTCGTTTGAAGCAAAAGTGGCCTGTAATCCGAGATTTAGCCATAGTTTCGAGTAGATGAGGAGGCCAGTGCGCATGCGCAGACTGTGCTCTCAGCTCCCGGGACCCAAACATGAAACGCAAAGCTGTAAACTATGGATAAATCTCGGATTACAGGCCACTTTCGCTTCAAACGAAATCGTAGACTAAGATATCGGGCTTCTATGATTTGAAAAGTGCTAAAGTTTGTGCTATTTGGAGCCCGCATGGGGCATATTACATGCTTGGGGAATATATTATATGCCCCGAGCTATGGCTAGAAGTTGCGCTAGGCTAACCGCAAATCTAAAACATCTCTGGAAGTACTCCATATGACACCAAAGTGCTATGGGTGAGTAAAACAACTTGTTTTATTACCAAAATAAGGCTCAAATTGTAAAAAAAAACAGTTACTTTTCCTTTAAACAGAAATGGTGGAGTCAGACATAATTTGTCTCCCATCTATAATTCCATTCTTAAGCATAGATCAAGGCAAACAAAAACAAAAGGGCGAGCCAGGTCAGGGCCAGAGGTGTGAAAAACAGTCGTGTAGGGATGAATAGGTATGCTAAAATAGACGCCAGAGAAACAAAAGACAGAACCAAATAGGCGAGAGAGTTTCGGAAAAAACTGCAGTATAGTTAGCCCCTCCCTGCAGCGAGATATAAGCAGCGTCTTACCAGCACTCAAACCAGAACTGACGAAGCCTATCGGATGAGCGGCGAAACGTTTTCGACCAAACAAACTTTGTCCAGTTGACGAATTGAATTTCTTCTTTTATCATTAAAAAAAGTTTATTGCGTTGCCTGGTATGTTCCGCAGTATGACATAAAGCAGATCTATTTCAATGGTAACGGGTCAGTGATGCCACCAGGCCAAGTTACATTTCTGTGGAGATGTTACTCTTAACAGTATGAATACACTGTTGAATTTATGAGCAATAAAAACACTTGTAACTGTAATAAATATAATATTTAAATTTAATGTCATACAATAGAGCATTCAAGGCTAGGCAATATCATCTCCATGGAGACCAGCAAGTGGCAAACCATTCACCACATAAGTTAAACAGTGCACTTTTGAATTCAATTCAAAATTCAATTTGAATTGGTGCATCACATAAATTATAGTTTGTGTGAAAATGGCTGTGTTTTGTGTAGACTTCTGCTGTCAAACGGCTTCATCCACCAGGCTGTCAGGAAGCTGAACTCTCACCTTACCTGTCTCCCACTCCCACCCTCCCATTTTGGCATAACCTGTAGGTATTTAGGGGACAAGCACCGAAGGTGCTAGGCACCCTATAGTGTTCAAAGCGAGCAAATGTACATACGGCGCGCTCCGCCGGAGCGGGCCTAGTTTGGTGTTTTTTTTCGTTTCCTCCTTTGAACTTTTTGGACAATTTTGGCTTCTCAGCTCCTTTTGGTTGTTGGCTCACCTCCTCCCAGCGCCCCGGCTGCGGGGGTGGCGGTTTCACCGTGTTCCGCGAGCTCTGCTCCCCCCCCCCCGGGCGGGCAGCGCAATGACAACCCCCGCAGGGCCCTGAGGCCCAGCGGCGAAGCCGCCTGAGGACGCAGGTGGTAAGAATGAGGATCGTACCAGGAAAAATGGTGGTGATGCGAGGGAGGATATGGATGTAGAATACTGTAAAGATCTCAAGGTCCTTCTGGACCTGGTGGGTGGAGCGGGCCTGTCCCCTATGGCCTTGCTGAAGACCGCGCAGGAGATATGTGGGACTGTGCTTGCCTGCCGCATGGTGACCAAGGATAAGTACGAGATAACGGTGGCGTCCCAGGCAGCCAAGGAAAAGCTGCTGGATAGGTTCCGGATCGGCGACACCAGGGTCCATGGGCGAGCCATCGGCAGGAACGAGATGGTGGTCTCCTTCTTGGGCCTGCTGGCGTACGTCCGGGATGAGGAAATCGTGCAGAAGCTCAACTCCTGGGGAGTCTCTGCTGTTTCCGGGATACGGAGGAAAGTGTGGCCGGGGACTGGCATCGCGGACGGCACCAGGTTTGTGAGGGTGCGTTTCACTGCCGCTGTCAGGTCTCTGCCGTATTCTGTCAGGTTCGACACTGAGGAGGGGCCTGCGTACTTTCGAGTCATACACGACAATCAGGTGAAGCTGTGCAGAGGATGTCTCCAGCCGGGCCATGTGTTGCGTGAGTGCCCTGGCTTCCTGTGTAGGAAGTGTGGGGGTCGGGCATTACGCCCGAGAGTGCGCGGGGCCCAGGGCCGAGTGCTCGGGCCGCCGTGACTCTGGCCAAGGGGAGCGGAGCGCGGGAGGTGATGGTGGCGGCCCTGCAGCTGGGGCTGGACCCGCCCCCTCCTCCGTCGCCTCAAGTCGGGACAGTGAGCCTGTCCAGGATGCTGCGATTCAGAGTGCACAGGCACTCGTGACGGCGAGGGATGAGGGGCTGCCTCCACGCGCCTCCTCTTCCCCCTCCTCCGTCGCCTCGAGTCGGGACAGTGAGCCTGTCCAGGATGCTGTGATTCAGAGTGCACAGGCACTCGTGACGGCGAGGGATGAGGGGGTGCCTCCACGCGCCTCCTCTTCCCCCTCCTCCGTCGCCTCGAGTCGGGACAGCGAGCCTGTCCAGGATGCTGTGATTCAGAGTGCACAGGCACTCGTGACGGCGGAGGGCGAGGGGCTGCCTCTTTGCGCCTCCTCTTCCCCCTCCTCCGTCGCCTCGAGTCGGGACAGTGGGCCTGTCCGGGATGCTGTGATTCGGAGTGCACAGGCACTCGTGACGGCGAGGGATGAGGGGCTGCCTCCACGCGCCTCCTCTTCGCGGGGTGGTGAAGCTGAGGGGGGCCTCCACCCTGTAGCCGTGGCGGCGGGAGCTGAGCCGAATGCTGCTACGGATGCTGCTGCGGTCCAGCGCCTCGCCCCCGGAGTGGGGGGAGTGGCGCGGCCCGGGGTCCGGGCCCCCAGGCCTCGCCCCCGGAACGGGGGGAGTGGCGCGGCCCGGGGTCCGGGCCCCCGGGTCTGGCCGCACCCGGAAGACGAACGGGGCGAAGCTCAGATCTCAGACCATGGGGGACGAGTCCCTCCGGCCCTCGTCCGCTCCGGCCCCGTCTGATGTGGTCTCCGCTCCGGGCCCGTGTGGTCCGGCCTCCGCGTGCCCCTCTGGGCCTGCTACCACGTGTGCGGGCGCAGTGGGAGAGCAGATGGACTTCTGCAGTGGCGATGTTGAAGTGGACCTTGATGATGTTAGACAAAGCGTTAAGAGGCTCGGGAGGTCCTCTGGGTGCGCCGTGACTCCGAGGCGCCTCTGATGGGTCCCCTGGACGATCCCAGCTTCATTCGGAAAATGGAGAGGTTATACGATTGTTTCGATACTGAAATTGAAGTGTATGATTCTCTGATAGACTGGTGGGACGGGGCGAAAGCCCGGATAAAGAGACTGGCCATCCGATGGCAGAGGAAACACAAAAATGTGTTTGCACTGCATCACCTTTGCTCTCCCCCAGGCCCCTTTCTTCATCCCTTTGATCCTCTACATTCCCCCTGTTTCTCTTAGCCCTTGTGCCCGGTGTTTATTCCCGTACCCGCATCCCCGATGTGTCTTCTGAGTGCTTTGTGAATGTTATTGTGGTGATGGAATATGTACTATCATGTACCTGAAGCGTGTATTATTGTGTACCTTGTAATATTAAAAGAGAAAAAAAATAGTGTTTGCTCTGCGTTGCCTAGCAACCCTTTGATCTTTCCTTTGATGTTCTGGTCTCCTGATTCTTATTATTCTATATTCTTCTCCACATGGGAGTCTATGGCAACCCCTAGAACCTTGTCTGGTAAAAAGTTGTGAAATTTTGCATGCACATTCCAGCCAGTCTCCTCATTACCCACAGCGATTTATAGGCCCCCAGCCCCAACCATCTAGTGGCACCAGCAGGTCAAAGTTGCAAGAATTTGTCAATTGCCTAGCAACGCACCTAGCAACCTTTGATGTGTCTGTTCTGACAGGGTCTAACCCTGTCAGAACAGAACCTGTCAGACCCTGTCAGACCCTGTTAGACCCTGTCAAACCCTTCGGTGCTTGGCCCCACATTGCTGCTTGCAGCTATATTTGTTTTTGTTTTGTTTTGCACTGCTTTAGATTTTAGATTTTTTGTTTCATCTTAATATTGTATTTTGTACACTGTCTTTTTGTACTACTTGGCCAGAGAGAAACGAAATTTCCGATTCACTGTATGTTGAACACATATGGCAGAATTGACAATAAAGCTGACTTTGATCTTTGGAAAAATGAAAGAACCAGTGTTACATTAAGTAACCTTGAGTTTTCAACAATGTCGTGGCCATGCAGCAGGAAAGAGGTAGCACGTAATGTTCAGGTGCAGGACATGCTGTGTCAAAGAAGGATCAAAATGTCTTACAACCCCTTGGCCCTTTTTTATAGAGGGGAAAAAAAGGTAATTCTAGAAAAGATGAAAATAATGATGAATGATTGAAAAGTACACAGTGAAAAAAGTATACTAGAAATTAAATTAAAACTTAAATTAAAATTAATGAATATGGTGCCCGTGTGGAAGTAAACTATGTGCTCATGAAATAAATGGTGAATACTAATGTATAATTACCATGAACGTTCAATGTAGAGAGCCCACTGAGTGTGTCACCTTCTTCTGGTAAAATGCTCACACTGTACACTCCAGTGTCACTAAGAGTCACGTTCCTGAGCTCCAGAGATCCAGTAGAGATGAACAAAGTGATCCTGTCTGCATACTCTGGAGTGGTAGAGTTACTACCAGGGCGTGAAACGATGATATTTGCACCTTTAAAAGTCCAGGTTATTGCTGTAAATGGATTTTGTGTTGGAGCCAGTGATGTGGTGAACATGACTTTTCCTCCAACAGCAGCATTTTTAGAATCAGGCAACACACCAAATCCTGAGGCTAAACCTGGAGAGTGGATACAACTGTTAAGGGAAAATCAACAAGAGTAGCATAGATTAAAAAAAAAAGTTTACTTTAGTAGTAGTTTTGTATTTTAACAGTTCTTAATGTAGCACAAAGTATAATAAGTTTGAAATACATATCTTCTGTAGTTTTTGCCTTCACCAGAACACAGTGGGAAAATAAAGTGTGTATAAGGAAGTACTGAATGTTTTGACATTTGTTTGTTTCCTCTTCCTTGATTAATCATTATACACATTATACTTTGGGGGGGGGGGGGGGGTTGAAATGGACAGGTGTAAATGTTGGTCTAAAGAGCAAAGCTACAAAGCAACTAATGAGTTATATAAATGAAGTCATTACCTGATGGTTCTCAGTCCTGAGTTGGATGTTCGTTTGTTTTATCATTCACCGTTTTGTCATCATTCGTTCGTCTCACTCCTGTTCAGTTGCCGTCCTTCAATTATCACTGACAGTGCAGTGCGCGCTTAGCTGAAACTAGACTCTACGGTCTGCCCGACAACAGAACAATCTAGTTTTTGATTGGCTGAAAAGGGCGTGGCGCCTGGATAACTCTTCTGAGCCACACAGACCGATGTTCTGGGCACAGAAGTGCTGTGACCAGTGGCTAGAGTTTCATTGAATTGCTTAACAAAATTTCAGCGTGAGAAATACCATGTGTGGCGTGTGAGCGTGTGAACTCGTTGAAATGCGTGTGTCACACTCTCAAAGCGTGAGACTTGAGAGCTGTGCATTATTCAAGCCTATATATCTACACAAACTCTACATCCATGACAGCAAAGACACTGACAACATTTTGTGCTTGACCATTTTTATTTGCGGAGTTGTAGACATCGTGATGTGGCACCTGTTATAGGCAGCGTCTGAAGCAGCGACCAGATCAAGTTGTTGGTCGTTGGTGGTAATGAGAAACATATTTGTTACCACAAAACCGCAGATGTCGCTCCACCTTTACCAGTTAAGAGATTAGATTAAGCCTTTATTGGTCTCACACAATGACACACAGTGACACACGGGAGAAATTTGACTTCTGCATTTGACCCATCCTTTTTTTCAGGAGCAGATGATGCTAATTCAGAAGTGGATTTCTGCAGCTAAACGGGCTAGCATTAATGCTAACATTAATGGTTTGATAAACGTTAATCAAACTGGGCATTAATTAAGCTATAAATGTTTTTTACATCGATATTTTTTCTTTATTTGGTTTAATTTTGAATGATTAAACTATAGTCTCATAAAAAACTGTAAGTTTGTGTATTGTCAATTAGCATTAAATAGTCTATTAATGAGGAAGAGGAGATTGAAGAGAAAAGACCCCAGATGCTTTTTGCTTTGTTAAGTGTTTTTATAACATTTACACAAGTGATTTACTGTGCTATGTAGCTACAGCATCTGCACATTAGTCAGAGCACATCATATTTTGGTGTTAAATTCACATTATTTAAACTGTCACTATCAATAAACGTTATATGTACAGAGCTCTATAATAAAGTCTCTTTTTTTCCACAAACATCTCCAAAAACCCTCCAAAAACGGCCCGGTGCCATTCTTTACCATTAATTCACCACTGCCAACATTGCCTCACTGTCAGATTTAGTCACATGGGTGCAGGAGCTCTAAAGTGTGGTCAGTCACTGCCAATTTTCTTTTTGTACAGATTAAGGTACAGGAAGCAAGTACAACATCCCTCTTTTGTCGTCATGGGGACTACTTAGTAATTATTATTATTTTATATGGGCTGTTTAACAAAGTCAAAGTCAAAGGGTTGTTATGGAGCATGTCAATAATTAACAGGGCCTCTGACTGTGCCAACCGCAACAATAAAGACACACAATATTCCAGTTGTACAGTAGGGGGCGCTCCTGTGCTGTAAGTACAGAGTACATTGTACTGTCAGAGTGACATTAGCTTCAGACACACCTTTACTCTCCTCTACTTCTCATACAGAGCACAGGAGGTCAAACAGCTCTGATCATTTCCCAAGGCTTTCAAACAGTCACATCACAAACAATATAAATGGAATTATTTACTGTATTCTGTGGGATTACTGCTGCCTTCACAGGTAAGTCAACTTAATTTTGCTTCAGTTATAAAATTGTATTGTGCATGAAATAAATCCTCTGGCTTCAGTATTGTTTGGCATGCCTTATGTGTCTTTTTGTGAAAGTGAATTTCAGTTTATTGGCAAATCCTTTGTACATGTTGCAAAACTATTAACCTAAGACACAAAATTAAGAATGTTTGAAAAAGTAATTATATGAACAAAACTTAAAGCATTTTGAGACAAAAACACATTTCTCTATATGAATGTTTGCCAAACAGCTCAGACAGAATCCTAAACAGAATTTTAGTGTCACGTCAAGATGTCACGATGTTAAAACTCCACTACCATAAAACACTGAAGGTGTATGTGGCTCTGATATTATGGCGTAAACATTATTGTGATCTGTTTAATTCAGTGAAAAGTGACAATGTTGTTATTGATCATGTTGATATGACTGATGATGGTTCATGCCAGTGAAATCTATGATGCTATTTTAAAACTTGGTGGAAACAAAGCTTGTGGACTAGATAATATCACAGCTGAGCACTTGAAATATTCAAGTCATAAATTGCTGTCCATGTGTTTTATTGGCTTTTTAACTCAACTTTTTAACTCCTGCTGTAGGGTTCTCATCTCCGTTGTCTTCCATGTTTATAAAGTAAATGTTCTCTTCGTCCATTAGTTAGTATTCATGATGCATCACTCAGGTTTACTATTTTTGAGTTGAAATCTCATTTATTTTGTTCTTTTTACATGGCAGTGGCAGGTACACATGTGAACAGGACCACGCTTACTTAACATCTAAAATTTTACCCAGAATGCATGCACGCATTTCCTCCCGAGTCCACAGGGGTCAAAATAAGAGTCCTTGATATGACATTAACACATATCACACAAAAGTAAAGACATTGCTTATTAAACACATGGGCTGAAATAAAGAATAATAACACAACCTAACACCCCCACTTGTTCTCATCTTCACAAGACCATATATGACCATTGTAGTCCTAGTGCATCTAAATGCATCTAATTTCCAAATAGGAAATTTTTAAACTGGAGAATTCGAACTTTTGTTACAGATTTTGTAAGTATGTTTGCAACCATGTTTTCTGTGGGACAGTAACTAATAGTTATTCTTCCTGCCTGAATAAAGTGGTTTCAAGAAAACAGATGAAGCCTTGAGCCTGTCCGCATTCAGTGACTCTGATTGGGCATCCTCAGTAGAGGACAGACGCAGTACCACCAAGTTACTGCTTTAGCTTGACAAAACAAGGTCCTGCTATTTCTTGGAAGTCTACGAAACAACCTACAGTGGCACTTTCGACCTGTGAAGCTGAATATATTGGCTTAGCAAACACAACTCAGGAAAGCTTGTACCTGATGCAGCTAATGAATGACTTGGATTCAAATGTTTACAGTTGTACAGTTGTACAACAATCTATGGTGACAATCAAGGAGCAATCGCACTAAGTAAAAATCCAGTGCATAGGTCAAGGTGTAAGCACATTGATGTGAAATACATAGCTCGTAGTGAGAGGTACCTTTCAAGTATCTTAGAACATGTTTGGCTGCCACTAAGTCTTGTACTTTTGGTCTTGCTAAGGATTGTGAGTTTGCTGACAATCCAGCTGATATCAGGCCTGGTGCAAGTCATTGCATAGATCAAGCTTCCAACAATTTCTCTGTAATCTTTGGGATTTTCAATCTCAGTATTGTTTCCTTCCACATTTTTGTTACATTCCATTTTCAACTCATTTGGTGTAGCTCTAGGCTTGCAGTTAGACATTTCAAACCTTTCAAGCATTTGGACTATGTACTTCCCTTGGGTCATTTTTATTTCTCCATCTTTCTGTTCAAACTGAATGCCCAGAAAATATGATATTTTTCCTAAATCCTTCATATTAAATTTGGACTTCACTGTTTCCTTGAACCTGCTAAGCTGATCTTCACTACTGGCTGCAATGATCAAGTCATCTACCCAGATGATGACTATGATTGTGTCATTTTCAATCTGTTTCTTATACACGCAGTGATCGACCTGGTTCCTCTGAAAGTTGTTCTGCTCTAAATGATCATTTAGGAGTTTGTACCAATTTCTCCCAGATTGTTTCAGCCCATAGAGGGACTTTTTCAACTTGTACACCAATTTCCCACCCGTTTCTGATGTCGCTTCGAAACCATCTGGTTGATCTAAGTATATCTCTTCCTCAATGGGGGCATGTAAATATGCCGTTTTCACATCCATCTGATGTACAGAGAAGTCATTCTGTGCAGCTATCTGCATTAGTGCACGCACCGAAATGAGATTTGCTGTAGGAGCAAATGTTTCATGATAGTCTATTCCTTCTGTTTGTTTGTATCCTTTGAACATTTTCCCTGTTTCTGTATTTTCCTTCAAAGCATAGACCCATCTTCCCCCCACTGTGTTTCTATCCTTTGACAAAACCACCAGTTCGAATGTGTCATTTTCCTTAAGTGAGCACATCTCTTCCTTCATAGCCTGTTCCCACCTAACAGCTTCAGGTGACATCATGGCCTCTCTATATGTTTGGGGAATTCCAAACACTGCCCTGTAACAAGAATCAACATTTGTATTGGTTATTTCATCTTTGGAGCATGTTATGTAATCTTCTAAGTATTTTGGGGTTCTCCCTTCCCTTTTTGAATGGTATCGCGTCTGGTTTATTGTTATTGATGTCCCTGCACTATTTTCACTATTCCCATCCATTTCTGTTTCTGTGGGTTCATCCTCTTTTGATTCGTCTTTGTCATCTGTGTCTTTAGTATCAATATTTTCATCTGTGACCTGTTTCTCACTTTGAGATTTGTCATTTTTGTTGTCACTATCCCATATTTTATCTCTGTATATTGGGAGCTCGTAGTCACCGTCATCAGTTTGGGTCTGTTGTTCAACACTGCTCTTTGTGATAAATTTCACTAATCTGTGTTTTGAAACTTTTCTGGATTGAGGGCTGTAAACCAGATAAGCAGGGCTGTTCCGGCTATAGCCTACAAATATTCCCTTGTCACCTCTAGGATCCAATTTGCTGTAGCAATCAGACCCAAAAATCCACATTTTTGAGAGGTCTGGCTTCTTTCCTGTTAACATGAAGTATGGGGTATTTTGTATCCTGTCACTAAAGCATCGGTTTCGTATGTGAGCAGCAGTTTGGACAGCGTAAGGCCAAAGTCTTTTTGGTAACCCCTTCTCTAGTAACAGGCACCTTCCCATTTCAAAAATGGTCCGCCATTGTCTCTCGGCTGTAACATTCTGATGAGGGGAGTAAGGGGATGACGTCTCATGCCTTATTCCTCTTTCTCGCAGGAGAGACTGGAATTCATTCCCTGTGTATTCTGTACCATTATCTGATCTAATGCATTTAACTGTGCCATAGGGAGCTATGTCTGCAAGGACTTTTTCTGTGGCTACAGTTGTGTCGCTTTTATTCTTAAGGAAGTAAATGGACACAGCGCATGAAAAATCATCTGTGAATGACACTGCATATTTGTACCCCTCATGAGATGCTGGTTCAACAGGACCGGCTAAATCTGTATGCACAAGCTCTAAAATTTTAGTAGCTTTTGGGTCAGGCTTCCTATTTCTGGTGTTTGTGAATTTTCCTTCAGTGCATACATTACAGTCTAACTTGGTATTACCTGTGATTTTCATACCATCAACCACTTCAGGCAATTTCAACACATCATCAGCATTACAGTGCCCCATTATTTCATGCCATGTTTTAACATCACAAGCTAGGTTGACCTTGTCTGGGGACATCATATCATTTACAGAACCACTGATATTATGTTTGAGGTGGTTTACCGTTTTCAGGTAGTACAGCCTCTCATGTACTTCAATGTTGAACACTCTTCCATTTCTGTATATCAGTTCATTCTGTCCCTCTTTGAAGATCACCTTGGCCCCGTCGTTGGTAGCTGCTTGTACAGAGATGATGTTCTGGGGGTATGTTGGTATGAACAGGGCCTTCTTCAGTGTGACTGCGACGGCTCTCCCTCTCACGTCCTGTAGCAGCACCTCTGCGTCTCCTCTTCTCAATGCAACGTTGTTCATCCTTGTTCCATCAGCCAGTTCCATGTAGTGGCAGCTGGGATTGAAATCCTCTTCAAATCGTGTGAAAGTGTTTATGTCTGTTAGGATGTGTGAGGTTGCTCCACAATCCACCATCAGTCCGTTTTTCAGGGAAGGTTGTGTGACTGACCGTAAACACAAATGTTCTTTCTTTGTCAGGTTTTTGTCTTTCAGCTGTTTGTTTTGCATCATCTTTATGGTGATCTCTACTTCGGCATGTCTCATCACTGTGTGTAGAACTTTTATGGTAGCTGCACCAGTTGTCACGGTCGCATTTTTCTGCTGTTTGTTTCGCCTCGTCTTTGAACTTCTCCCTTCTTCGGCATGTCTCGTCACTGTGTGTAGAACTTTTGTGGTAATTGCACCATTTTGGCGCCCCCTTTTGTTTGCATTCGCGCACTACGTGGCCTCGGTTTCCGCACCCGTAACATGTCACTGATGAGAAGTCCACTTTCATTACGTTGTCAGCTTTGGTTTTATAGTCAAACCTTTCTGTTTCTTCGTAGCTTCGCAGTCTGCTTTTGAACTGTATGAACGTGATTTCTTCACTGCTCTGTGTTGTATGAATGGCGAAGGGTTTGTAGGATTCTGGCAGGCCCTTTAGGATCACTGCTATAATAAGTCCGTCACTTATTGCTATAATTAGTCCGTCACTTATAACTTCTTTCGTGTTTCTTAGGGAAGTCACTGCTTTCTCAGCTCTTAGTCTGTGACTGTCTCGTTTTCAGCTTTCTTCAACGACGTTAATTCGGTGTACAGAGCTATGATTCTGGGCTTACCCTGGCTGGCGTAATGACCCCACAGTATGTTCAGAGCTTTTCTGCCACTGTCACTGGCCTCGCGCATGACGAGGTACAGACTTTTATCGTCAAGAAATTGAATCAATTCTGCGTAGCATTCCTCATTCTTGTCTCCGTCAACATCCCGTTCCCCGGACAGTATGGTGTGTTTCAAACCGAGCATTCATTTAACTTCCCACAGTTCGTATTTGTTTTCGTCTCCGTCGAAAACTAACCTTTCCCATTTTCCTCCTGTTGATTTGGCGCGCCTGGGCCCATAACCTGTAGGGTTCTCATCTCCATTGTCTTCCATGTTTATAAAGTAAATGTTTTCTTCGTCCATTAGTTAGTATTCATGATGCATCACTCAGGTTTACTATTTTTGAGTTGAAATCTCATTTATTTTGTTCTTTTTACATGGCAGCGGCAGGTACACATGTGAACAGGACCACGCTTACTTAACATCTAAAATTTTACCCAGAATGCATGCACGCATTTCCTCCCAAGTCCACAGGGGTCAAAATAAGAGTCCTTGATATGACATTAACACATATCACACAAAAGTAAAGACATTGCTTATTAAACACATGGGCTGAAATAAAGAATAATAATAACAGTGACAAATGATATTTACATATGAGAACACAACCTAACACCTGCCCAATTCTATACACACACACACATATATATATATATATATATATATATATATATATATATATATTAGTTTTGGTTCCTGTCATTAAAGACAAGGCTGCTAATTTAAATAGTTTGCTAAACTACAGACATGTTGCCCTTGCCAGCATTCTCTCCAAAGTTTCAGAAAATGTATTGAAGTGTATGTTTTAACGAATGACAGTTTGGATCAAAAAGGGAGCTGATCTGTGTATTTATGCACTGAAATAGTTGGGAAATATCTCGGTTTGAATTCATCTATATTTTTAGGTTTTATTGAGGCATTTAATAGAGTAAACCACAACAAATTATTTTTGAAATTAATCTAGATCTAAAAATGAATCTAAAAATTAAATTAGAGGTGTGCCACAATATTTGATTTGAGTTTTAGTGTTCTGGTGTGCAAAGTGATTAATGAGAGTGAAATGGGACAGTGTATCAGACGCCTTTCATGTTAGTAACGGTGTTTGACAAGGAGGGATACGCTCCCCATTTTTATTTAAGGTATTGATGAACTGTTTACAGAGTTAAACACTTGTAAAACAGGTTGTGTTGTGATTATGGCTGTTAGGAGGATAGAAATATAAAATTTCCTGTTTTCAAATTATGTGATCAGCCTGTTGAGCCCACTGAACAGACCAAATACTTTGGTAAGTTTTTGACAGATGATTGGCGGGATGACAGAGACATCAAGAGACAGTATTGTAAACTGTATGCCCAGGCAAATACACTGCTGAGGAAATTTAGTGTGTGCTCTTATGTTAAATGTTTTCTGTTCAGAGCTTATTGTACTCCACTGTACACAGCCCTTCTGTGGTGGAATTATGGATGTGGGACCTTCTGCAGGCTCACTGTGGTCTACAATGACGCCTTTAGGCTTCTGCTCACATCCCCACATGTGAGGCACTGTTTAAACATTTAATGTACAAATTTATGTCGTGCCTGGAGGTGTCTGAAAACTGAAAACCAATCCTCAAATGAGCTCATGCCGTTACACCTCTGCTCTGAAAAAGCACTGGACACAGAAACTCCACACTTTTTAATGAACTTTATGGACTAATTTGGGTGCTTTGTATGTTTTTTGTATCCAGTTTTTCTTTTAAACTATGGACCGAATAATATTTGTGTCTGAAATAAAGAATAATTAATAAAAGGTGGAGACCTTCTCCTCCTGGGTAAAACTGAGTACTCTCGTTGCCTCATTAATAGACTATTTAATGCTAATCAACAATACACAAACTTATAGTTTTTTAATCGTTATGAGACATAATTCAAATTTTAAAAAAATAAAGAAAAAATATGGATGTAAGAATAAATTAATCAATTAATGTCCAGTTTAATTAACATTAGCTGTTAGTCCATTTAGCTGCCAAAATCCACTTCTATCGTGAATTTGGAATTTTGTAAATCCAGTAAAAGGCACAGGCTTTTTTCAATCCTTAATATTGTACTGATCCTTGAGCGCAACAATAATCCACAAACTCTGAAACTCCGATAAAGTTTGTTCTTTGAGGACCACGCATGGCCCATGTCATTAGTTTGTGTGGGAATTCTCAGCCGTGACCACTGCCAGTGTGGGATTTGGAGGTGCATCCTGGGACTGTGTGACGACAACTGCAGCAGCTATTTAGTATACTGTAACAAACACCACACTGTTACTTATTTCAGGTAAAAGTGATATGTTTTGTTCTTAATGTTTTTTGTGTTGGTGATGTATTTGAGATACATGTGATACAAATTAGCAGCTGTGACAGAGGTTTTTCAAGCTCTTTGGTCTGATTCCAGTCCTTTCTGGATTCAAACAGAATGTAGAAGGTCAGGCAAATATAACGTTGTGATTCTTGAGTTGGAACAAAACAGCAATTTGTAGAAAAGGGGTTTTAAAATATCATAACTTGCATACTTATAAAGTTGAATCTAAGTGAGCTCTGTATACTGGACCTACTTATTTTTAAATTTCTGGAAGATTTTGAAGTCAGTGTAATTTTGTGTGACCTCTGCCATATTCACCTGCTCCTCATAAAGTCCTCATAAATCATTATTTAATGGGTCAAGTGGGCTGTCAAAATGAGCTCCCTTCAGACGGAACCTGATTTGATAGAGAATATAACCATGTCGAAATGAACTGCCTACATATATAATGAGTTGGAATTTTACATGACTAAAGACAATGCAAACAGCTCAATAGAATCACCATTATTTACCCATTGATATGAATATAGGTAAGGGGAGCTCATTCCGACATGCTTATATTATCTATCAAATGCATGCATGCGCAAAAAATTGGATTTCACAAAAAAATCTGAATTGACCATTAAGCCCTGACGATCGACTGACACTTGGCCCCTGATCGACCTGTCGACGTATTGAGCACCCCTGTTCTAAACTGTCCACCTATATGTGAAAGTCTGAACTGGCTGGCTGACCACCTGAGACAGAGCCTCATCCTGAGTCTCCACTATATGAGCCTATCACTATATCCATCATCAATAGATATTAGTGCTGTCAATTGATTAAAATATTTAATCGATTGACAGCATTCATGAATGTTATAGTTAACTCACAACATTTTTAACTTGCACATTTTTGTCCCTTGAATCATCCTTTTAATACTCTTATCAAAATAGAAAATTGGATAGGCGCCGCTTTGAGCAAATGTGTTTTTACTGCAAACCAAACCAATTGTCATTTAGACACTTTGTGTTGTTGTGGGTGAAATAATGTGCTGTGACCCTGAGGTAGTTCTCATTATTGAGGGACGTAATCTCCAGTTAGCACCACTGTGTTTGTCTGTTCCAACACCTGCGGTGCTAGGCTCGCACTCGAGCTGGGACTTTTGGGCCTTGCCGTGCTCGGGCGAGGTGGCGGTGGACCGCGTTCGGACCTGCACGGCTGGGCCGCGGTCGATGGCGTCGTTGCACAGCACTGTTTGTTTACATGCAGCAGAGAGGGTGTGTCCAACATGGAGCGGAGAAGGTGTGTCCAATGTGGGTCGGTGTGCGCTCCTCCGTGAGTTCGGGGAGTGGGGTGGTGGGGGGGACAGAGGCTGTGGGGATTCTGTCACTGTCCGCGGTCCTTGGCAGGGGTGGACGCAGACTCACCGTACGTTTTGAAGCAGACTTTTTTTCGTATTTTCCTCATGTGGGTGGCATTGGTGCATGCAGGGCGCATGGCGTGCATGGATGCGCACACACCTGTCCAATTATTGTCAACTGTCATAGACAGTTCACAATTATTAACTGATTAATTAATTCGTATTAATTATTAATAAATTAATTATTAATATCAAATATTGAAAATTGGCAAGGCGGGACACTGAACACTGAAGTGTACCTTAACCTTTCACCTTAATTGATATGAGAGTTAAGGTTTGAAAATGAATATAAGATTGCCATTACATTGAGTTTAGGTTATTGCTCATAATGAGTAAACCTGAATATGTTTCTGTTGAATTATTATTTCAGGTTTAGCCTCAGGAGCTGGTGTGTTGCCTGATTCTATGAATGCTGCAGTTGGAGGAAAAGTCCTGTTCACCACATCACTGGCTCCAACACAAAATCCATTTTCAGTAATCATCTGGAATTTTGAAGATAGAAATATCATCACTTCAGTCCCTGGTAGTAACTCTACTACAGAGTATACAGACAGGATCACTTTGTTCATCTCTACTGGATCTCTGGAGCTCAGGAACGTGACTCTTAGTGACACTGGAGAGTACAGTGTTAGCATTGTATCAGAAGGAGGTGGAACACAAAGTGGGAGCTCTACATTGAACGTTTATGGTAATTATACATTTTGCATTAGTATTCACCGTTTATTCCATGAGCACATAGTTACTTCCACACGACCATATTAATTTCTGTATACCTTAATATTATTGGAACATGCAGAAGTCAATCATTCATCATTAATTTATTTTATTTTATATTATACAATTAACATTATTATAGAGTGAAAATAATTTGTCAGAGGCTTGTCAGACTTCTTGACCCTCAATGATAAAGGCACACTATAGCATTTCCTTTTTTAATCATTTCTGTTATCAGTTAAAAACAGTGTCTTCTACAGTTACTGACACACCAATCATTCTATATTTTAATATTTAGATTAACATGCTCTGTTTCCTCTCCCTCAGAGCCAGTGTCTAATGTGAGCGTCACAGTCAGCAGCTCAGACTTAGTGGAATTCAACGATTCTGTGGGTCTCTCCTGTTCTGCCTCTGGTTCCTCTCCATCTTTCCTCTGGTTAAATGGCAGCACTGAAGTTACAGCCAGTGACAGAGTGCACCTCACTGATGGAGGCGCAACTCTCACTATAGACACTGTGTGGCGCTATGACCAGGGACCATTCACATGTGAAGTGTCTAATCCTGTCAGTAGCAGCAATCCAGAACTCTCCATCAGCTGTGAGTAAAGGATGTCTACAGTAAACACACTCACTTTCAAATACTAATTTTACATTCACTAATATTAATCATTTATTTCTTCAGATGGACCTGATGATGTCATTTTGAGGGTCTCTCCTTTACTTGATTTCTATGAGGAAGGTGCAGACGTGACTCTGTCCTGCTCAGCTGACTCCAGACCTGCAGCTCAGTTTAAATGGCTTTTAAATGGAGAGCTGTTGTCCTTTACTGGAGCACAGATACAAGTGAAGAACATGCAGACGAACCAGAGTGGAAACTACAACTGTCAGGCTTTCAACAGCAGAACTCTCAGATATACAACATCTCAGCCTGTGGAGATCTGTGTGCTGAGTAAGAATTCCAGTTTTATAGACCTGTCCTTCATGCACTTTTATACAATGGACATAAAATGTTCCACTTGTAAATTGTGTCTTTAATCTATAAGGTTTGATGTGGCAGTAATTTGCATGTGTCAAGATAAAATTATTAAATTTGTCATATTTACAGTAACTCCTCTTACACTTTGACAGCACTTACATCAATGCCCAGTGAGGAAACTTTTCTGAGATATTCTGTTTTGTTTTTCTTCCAGGGAGAATAACAAATATTTATGTTAATTCATCCTCTAATGAGCCAATCGAGGGCTCCTCAGTGAACTTAACCTGTGATGCCTCTGGTTCCATCTTCACCATAAAGTGGTTGATAAATGGACAGGAGCTAAATCCTTCTGAAAACATTATATTTTATGACCAAAATCGAGTGTTGTCCTTTAAAGTCCTGAACAGAAAAGACAGTGGACGTTACCTCTGTGAAATCAGCAACCCCATCAGCACTCAGACAGCTGTTTACACTCTGGATGTAATTTGTAAGTGTCTGGGGCACATTATATTTCATACATTACTGTTACATTTACTTTAACTTAACATTATTTTTCAGATGGACCAGAAAATGTTCAAATCTCAGGTCCAAAAGAGATTCGAGTAAGCGAAACACTAAACTTAACCTGTTTGAGTGACTCTGTCCCAACTGCTAACTTCACCTGGATAAAGGATGGGACTGCTCTCACTCACTCATCTGAATATACTAAATCCATGGCTGGATCTTCAGACAGTGGAGAGTACATCTGTCGAGCTTCAAATGAAATCACAAACAAAACATCTGAGGCATCACATACAGTGCTTGTAACAGGTAAAAAGCAGATTTATGTTTATTCACAACTTTCATGACAAACAGGCTCACTACAGATTTTTTTTTAAAAGATGACATTATTAGATATTTTTTCAGTATTAAACTACAGTGTCCCTCGTTTATCGCGGGGGTTACGTTCTAAAAATAACCCGCAATAAGTGAAATCCACGAAGTAGGACAACTTTATATTTTGCAATTATTATACATGTTTTAAGGCTGTAATCGCCTCACCACACACATTATACGCTTTTCTCAGACTAGAATTAACATTTTTTCACATTTCTCTTTCGTTTAAACACTCAAACTTTCGTTGATTTTCAACAAAAAAATGTATCAATAGTGACGCGTGTATTTCACAGTTTCTCTGATCGTGCCTCTTCGTCCTGGCCCCGCTCTGTCTTGGAGCAGGCGTCTTTTCTGAGTGTGCTCTTTTTTTCTTTTGTGTGAGAAGATTCTTATAAACAGACATGCCACCTTCGATTATATTTGAGAACGTTTCGTCGACATTGTGGGTTTTGTTGAGGAGAAAACTTGTAAACAGCACTTCAGAGTCACACTGCGAACCATCGAACATCTATTTAAGTCCCGGAGTCCGGCTGGATCCGCGAGGGGAGCGGAGACATGAGTCACTGGATCAGGAAGCAGCTCTTTTTGGGTCTGCTGAAACCAATACTAGTCTATCCCTGGTTTTCGCATCCTTCCTCATGCTCCACGGCTTGCAGAGAAGGACGCACTGGGGCTGAAAAACGGGTGGCCCCAGAGCCTGTTGCGGCCCTGGAGCCTGTTGCAGCCCCAAGTCCGGTGCGCCCCGGAGCATGGTGTGAATCGGACTGCTTTTCATTCAAACACAGTGTGAGCACAGAGGGATCCACGGACCAGGGCGCACCGCGCTCATCCAACGGCACTGCCACGTCTTGGGACGCATTAAGCTCCCGGAGAAGTGTGTCCGCGGACACGTGCACCTGCTCATCATGGTCAAATCCGTGATAGAGCAGCATGACCGGCGCAAGGCCGTGCATCTCACCTGGGGCTGCGAATACGAGACCGAGGCCTCGGTCCCAAGAAGAAACATGGTCTGGACACTGCCTATCATAGATTTGACCACGATGAGCAGGTGCACGTGTCCGCACGCGCACACTTCTCCGGGTGGTCAATGCGCATCGAGAAGTAGCGGCAGTGTTTCCGTAGAACGAAGTGGTGGAACCTGGAGTCCAGGCGGCGGAACCAGTCCTGAGAGCGCATGGAAGCGTTCTCACTAGAGTTCAGAACCTGTGCATCCCAAGACATGGCAGTGCCGTTGGATGAGCGTCTGTGCTCACACTGTGTTTGAATAAGAAGCAGTCCGAGCTGCACCAGGCGTTCTTCTCCATAAGGAAGGATGCGAAGACCAGGGACACACTCAGCACTGGCTTCAGCAGACCCAAAAAGAGCCGTTTCCTACGGATCCAGTGACTCATGTCTCCGTGCCCCTCCTGTATCCAGCCGGACTCCCTCTTCCCCCCATCTATAACATCTATATAAATCTGGCAAACTGAACACATTCTGTACTGTACAGGAGACACGGCACGGAGGAGAAGGACTGACAAATCGGTAAAGGTCTACAGTCCCTTAGCCAATCAGGATGCTGAACACAATGTTGATACACGAAAAAAAAAAAAAATCTGTGAAACAGTGAGGCCGCGAAAAGTGAACCGTGATATCATAAATAGACAATTATTTATATTTTGTACATTGTTAATCAAAGTATTAATTTAAAAGAGTTTAATAATAGAAACAGATCCATTGACTTCCTGTTCAAAATTGCAGGAGCATTTGACTGTAGCATTTTTGTAGCAGTTTTTATTGTTTGAAAATGCTTCAAACATGCATGGGTCAATCCAATTACAACAATGAGTAAACTAATGCTGATGAAAAGCTATAACGTGTTTAAAAGCTCATAAAAGTAAATTCTATATAATATGTCCTCTTTAAACCACAGGAACACAAATCATCACTGAATCTGTGGTAATTCAACATTCACTAGTCCAGGGGTCGGCAAACTTTACCACTCAAAGAGCCATTTAGACCCGTTTCACACAGTAAAGAAAACACTGGGAGCCACAAAACCCTTTTGAAATTTTAAATGAAACAACACCGCATATAACATCTTTTTTGCCTTTGTGCCATAGAATTACATTTTGAAAATGAATGAACTAAAATAAAATACATTTAATTAAATACAGTGGTCCCTCGCTATATCGTGGTTCACTTTTCGTGGCTTTGCTGTTTCGTGGATTTTTTTATTCCAATTTTTTTAGAGTGTATCAGCGCGCATTGTGTTCTGCGTCCTGATTGGCTAAAGGACTGTAGACCTTTGCCGATTCGTCAGTCATTCTCTTTCGTGTCTCCTGTACAGAACGCGTTCAGTTTGCCAGATTTATATAAATGTTCCGATTGCAGTGTGACTCTGAAGTGCTGTATGTTTGCAAGTTTTCTCCCTGACACAGCGAAACGGTGCAAGGACAAAGAGGCTTGGTCATAAGAACTGTGAAATGCACACGAAATACACTTTGTTTACATTCGATAATACTGTTCTTTTTTGTTGAAAATCTACGAAAGTCTGTGTGTTTAAACATGAGAAGAATGTGAGAAAACGTTTTTCCAATTCCAGTCTGAGAAAAGTGTAGAATGTGTGTGGTGAGGCGTTTACAGCCTTAAACATGGAGAATAATTGTAAAATATAAAGCTGACGACTTCGCGGATTTCGCTTATCGCAGGTTATTTTTAGAACGTAACCCCCGTGATAAACGAGGGACTGCTGTACTGAGCCGCATCAGAGGGATCAAAGAGCCGCATGTGGCTCCGGAGCCGCGGGGTTGCCAACCCCTGCACTAGTCAGAATATACACAATCTACAGTAACACTGAGAGGCCACTAGATGGCGCTGTGCTCTTCTCACTTGTAAAAGTTACAAGTTAACAAGTACAGGGGGTCCTCGGGTTACGATGTTGATCCGTTCTTAAGACGCGTCGTAACCCGAATTTCGTCATAAGTCGGATTTTGCCTTTGATCTTCCAACCAAAGCACCAATAACCTTTCCATCTCAATAATTAGACCACTACGCTGCTTGGTTATCACTGCCGCTTTCATAGGAGCAGATCAGAGCCCACATCAGGTACTTCCTCCCACATTGGGCACGCACAGGAGGCGGTCTTCTCCGCCCTACAACCACAACAGAGCGTACTCTTCCACCGTGCGCCGCGCGCCGTTCGCGTTTGTTTACGTTGCTTACCATGCTAAACCGCGTAAGACGGAATGACGCGTAATATTATTATTATTTTTTCAATGGGGGCGCGTTCACCACGAAACGTCGTAAGTCAAGACCATCGTAACCCGAGGACCCCCTGTAATGGTTAACTGTATCTCATTTTATTTCTTTAGATTCAAAGGTCCTCTCAGCTGGAGCCATCGCTGGGATAACTGTTGCAGTATTAGTGGTTGTTGTTGGAGTTGTGGCAGGAGGGTTTTGTGTGTATAAACACCAGTAAGTTATAAGCACCACATCTTTAGTGTTTTATTTATAATATGTATGTAAACCTACTGTATATTGACAATGTTATGTTTGATTTTTTTTCATCAGAAAAGGCAGAGAGTTAAACAATAACAGTAAGTATTCTTGTAGTTTATCAAATATTCAGATTTAAGTGTTGTTGTGTCTCTACATACAGGTCATAAGGAGCTACATGTCTACGAGAATACTACAAATACACACAACTCTTACTCTGATGAAGAAAAAGTGTATGAGAATGATGTAAATCTATACAATCGAAACTTGTAACTTTTATATTTTTTAATTTAAATGTGCACTGTATAACTTTTGTGATGGAAGGTCTGCCACTTCCCCAGCAGCAGTTCAAAGCTGTCTTTGTTTGGTGTCTTTTTTTTTTTTTTTCAATTTTTTCTTTTTACATTTTGGATTATTTTTGCTTTTCCCCTTCTTTTGGTTGTTAGATCACCTCCTCCCAGCACCCCGGCTGAGGGGGAGACGCTTTTTCTTTTCCCCGTGAGCCTGCACTAGGCCCCAGACCACAGCGATGGATGGCGAACTGGGCAAGGAGAAGCCAACTGAAAGAGCGGGTGACAGGAAGGAAGATAAATGATGGCGACACTAGGAAAAATAAGGATGTAAAATACCAAAAAGAGCTGATGGTTTTTTTGGAGCTGGAGGGTGGAGCGGGCTTGTCCCCTGTGGCCTTGCTGAAGGCTACAAAGGAGGTGTGTGGGACTGTACTTGCCTGCCGCATGGTGACTAAGGACAGGTATGAGATGACGGTGGCGTCCCAAGCAGCCAAGGACAAGCTGCTGGATCGGTTCCGGGTCGGCGAGACCAGGGTCCACAGGCGAGACATCAACACGGACGAGTTGGTGGTGTCTTTCATGAGCCTGCCGGCGTACATCCAGGATGAGGAAATTGTGCAGAAGCTCCTCTCCTGGGGAGTCTCCGCTATTTCCGGGGTAAGGAGGAGAATGTGGCCGGGGACTAGCGTCACTGATGGTACCAGATTTGTTAAGGTACGTTTCACTGACACTGTCCAGTCTCTGCCGTATTCTGTCAGGTTTAACACTGCGGGGGGCCCCCGAGTACTTTAGGGTCATACACGACCCGAGGCAGGTGAAGGTGTGCAGGGGGTGTCTCCGGCCTGACCATGTGTTGCGTGAGTGCCCTGATTTACTGTGTAGGAAGTGCGGGGGACAGGGGCATTACACCCGGGAGTGCGTGGAGCCCAGGGCTCATAAGTGCAGTGGCTGCCAGTTTCTCCTCCATCTGTGTGTGTGCTCGGACCAGCATGGCTCTGGCCCTGGGGAGGGGAGCGCAGGGGGAGGTGGTGGTAGCCCTGCGGCTGTGGCTGAAACCACCCCCTCCTTCACCGCCTCGAGTCTGGACAGTGAGGCTGCCCAAGTTGCTTGTGACGGACGGGGGCGAGGAGCCGTTTTCTCGCACCTCCTCTCCGCGAGGGAGGGAGGCTGGGGAGAGCCTCCACTCTGAGGCCGTGGTAGTGGGGGCTGAACTGGGGAGGGGAACAGATGCTATAACGGTGCAGCATTTCACCCCTGAAGCGGGGGGCGCCGCCTAAGGGCCAGACCAGAGGGCCTTGCCGCTCTAGGGACACCAGTGAAGGCAGAGGATCGGGGCGTGGAGGGGCAAGCAAGGAGAAGCCAGGATCTCGGGTCAAGAGAGACAGATCCGCTCATGACAGGCGGGCCGCTGAGCCTGCCCAGTCCTTGCTAACTCCAGCCCCGTGTGGTCCGGTCTCTGCAGGTCCCTGTGAGCCCGCTACCACAAGTGCAATCGCAGATGAAGAGCTGATGGACTGCAGTAGTGGCAATATTGAAGAGGAACTTAATGACGAAGGCGGTGTGAAAGGCGTTAAAAAACTCTGAATGTAATGTTTAATCTTTTCCTCTTCTCTTTCTTTATGGCGCTCTCCCTGGTCTCCCTTAACGCGTGTGGTCTGAGGAGTAGAGTCCGGATGCACAGTGCGATCCACAACACTACCTGGGACATACTGTGCATGCAGGAGATTGGGTGGGAGGAGGAGCACGCGCACAGAGTGGAGGCGATGCGGGTCGGCAAGCTGTACTGCGCTCTGGGCTCTGTGCATCCCGTGGTGTAGCTGTTCTGGTTAAGCCGGGGGTGCTGGGTGAGTCGGCGCTGGTTTACGCAGACCCGTTCAGCCGCTTTTTAGTGATTGATTTTGGACGCGGCCCCCTTAAAATCCGCCTCATTAATATCCACGCGCCGAATGATGAGATGGAGAGGAAAAGGTTCTTCGTCAGCATTTTTTCCTTTGTTAACGAATCCACAGTTATAATAGGGGATTTTAATGTTGTCCTCTCAAAAAATGATCTAGGACCAAATAATGTTTTTAGAAACGATGCGAGCAGAACCGCACTTTTTGATTTGGTCTGTAATCATGACCTGTCTGAGGTCTGGAGGGGCCTCAACCATAAGGCCAGAGAGTTTTCTTGGCGCCAGGTGGTGAGCGGGGTCCTCCGCCAGTCGCGTTTGGACATGTGCTTTGTTTCATCTACAATATGGAAATTTATTAGCGGGGCCACGTATACGTGCTTGGGCTGGAGCGATCACTCCCTTTTCTCAGTCAGCCTCGACTTCTTAGGTGGGAAAAAGAATGGGAGAGGCTGGGTGTTTAATAGCTCTCTCCTGGACGATCCCAGTTTTATTCAGAAAATGGAAAGGTTATGCGACTGTTTCGCCACTGAAATTGAAGTCTATGATTCTCTAATAGATTGGTGGGATGGGGCGAAGGCCCGGATAGAAAAACTGGCCATCAGCCACAGCAAGTGGAGGAGGTGGGAGCAGGCTGCACGGGAGCGCATGGTGCGTGGCCGCCTCCAAGTGCTGGCTGTGGCGTCTCTGGCGGGTCCTGTGGACCCAGAGTATCTGGAGCTGCAGGCTGAGCTGTGCAATTTACAGGAAAGTCAAGCTAAGGGTGCCATCCTCTGGGCCAAGTACGCGGTGGAGGGGGAGCGCTCAACCGCGTATTTCTATGGTCTGGAGAAGGCCAAGCAAGGTAAGTTGTATATAGGCCTAGACAGTCTGGTAGATGATACAGGTGGGTTAGTTAGTGACACAGGTAAGATTTTAGAGGTGGCAGGAAAGTTTTACTCGGGTTTATTTGACAGTGAGGGGATAAGTGAGGTAAGTTGCAGTCAAGTACCAGATGCGCTGGATGCGAGGCTTAGCACTAGTGACGTGGATTTGATGAGCCGTCTCTTTTTTTTTAAAATTTATATTTTATTGTTTTTTTTTTCCCAAATAGAAAGAAAAAGAGGTAAAAATAAAAAAATAAAAATAAAAAGATAAATAAATAATATAAACAAAAAATATCTACAATGCTGACAGGGGAGTAATTTTCAGATACACATATATTATACATTTAGTACAAATACATAGAACAATTTGGCCATTTGGCTGTGATATAACTGCGCCATTTTGTCCACTGGTTAGTAAAGATCTCAATTTTGTGGTTGATATGGGCTGTAAGTTGTTCCATCTTATAAATGTCAAACACTATATCTCTCCACATATTAATTGTTGGGCACTCTGGTTGTATCCATTTCTTTGTAATAGTGTTTTTGCTGGCCACCAACAAAACATTCATGAGATATTTGTCCATTTTCAGCCAGTCTTGAGGGGCATATCCCAGGTGCAGGGTCTTAAAGTCCAATGGTAAGTCCTCTTGAAAAATGTCCTTTAAGGCATTGTGAATTTCTGACCAGAAACCTTTAATATTGGGGCAGTCCCAAAAAACGTGGTAATGGTTTACGCATTGATGACCACATTGTCTCCAACAGACAGGGGTAGAGTCACTGGATTTAGATTGTTGTACTGGTGTGATAAAATATCTAATGAAGTTTTTCCAATTAAATTCACGCCAGTTCATTGAACTGGTGCATTTCCATTGATATTGCCATAATTTTGTCCATTCTTCATTAGATATTTTAATCTCTGATTCCCTTTCCCATTTTGCTTTAATGTATGTTGTGGAGTGTGTATTGAATTCTAGTAAGCAGTTATATATAGCTGATATAGTACCTTTATTGAATTCCGAGTTATATGCTCTTCTAAGCAGTTCTAAGAGATTGTGATTAGATTCTGTTACATTTTGAATCTTTGTATTAACATAATGCCGCAGTTGTAAATATCTGAAAAAGTCTTGTTTATGCAATAGGTATTTTTTCTGAAGCAGCTCAAAACTAAACAGTGTATTTCCCTTCATAATATTACATAGAGCTGTTATTCCATTAACTCTCCACATTTTAAATCTGGTGTCTGTTGTGTTTGGTGTGAAATCAGAATCATACGAGCACCATTTGAGGGGAAGAAGATCTCCTTCCAGTTTATATTTTTAAGAATATTTTCCCACACTTTCAAGATAAATTTAACCCATGGATTATCTGTGTTGTTTATATATTGTTGCAATTTTGAGTCCGCTATAACTACTTGTACAGGGATGGGAAACAATCTTTCTTCAATGTCTTTCCATTGTGCCTGGTATGATGGATTGCACCAACATAGTATAGTTCTCATCTGGGCAGCAAGATAATATTCTTTGAGGGAAGGTAGACCCCAACCTCCCTTTTCTTTCGTTAATTGTAGTGTTTTGAGACGTACCCTTGGTTTCTTCCCTTGCCATAAATACCTGGACAGCATTTTATCCCATTCATTAAATTGGCTTTGGGGTATTTCTACAGGTAGAGTCTGGAATAGGTATAGCAACCTTGGTAATATGTTCATTTTAATAGATCCTTATCCTTGAGTTAAGACTAAGCAGAGGAATGAGATTCCACCTTGCAATATCTTCTTTAATCTTTTTATCTAAAGGTAGGTAGTTGTATTCTGAGAGTTTTGAAAGATCCTTTGGGATAGTGATACCCAGGTATTTAAAAGATTTTGTTTGCCATGACCATGAGTAGTTTGTCTTTATTTCGCTTGGTGGGTCGTAATAATATGTTAATACTTGGGTTTTACTTACATTAACCTTATATCCTGACAGTTCCCCATATTTCTCAAGTGCCAGCATTAGCTGGGGCAGAGAGTGTGTTGGGTTGCTGAGGTATGTTATCACGTCGTCAGCATAGATAAGATAAGATAAGATAAGATAAGCCTTTATTGATCTCACACAGGAGAAATTTACTCGCCACAGTAGCTCCAGGACATTTGGACAAGAGGGAAAAAGTGCATGCAGGCAGGGAGGGGATAAAGTAAGTAATAAATAATACAAATAGTAATACGTAATAATAATAATAATGGAAAATAGTAATAATGATAATAGTAACAACAAGCATCAACATGAAAAAGGAGGATATTGCACGTCTGGCCTATATGTTAGAATTATACAGTCTGATGGCGGTGGGGATGAAGGATCTGCGGTAGCGCTCCTTCTTGCACTGGGGGTGTCTTAGTCGGCTGCTAAAGGAGCTGCTCAGCTCCTCAATAGTCCGGTGCAGAGGGTGAGAGGTGTCGTCCTTAATGGACATGAATTTGGCCAGTACCCTCCTCTCAGCCACCTCCTCTACACGGTCCAGAGGACAGCCCAGGACAGAGCTGGCCCTCTTAACCAGCTTATTCAATCTTTTTCTGTCCCGTTCTGTGCTGCTCGGGGCCCAGCAGACGACAGCGTAGAGGAGAGCAGAGGCCACCACAGAGTCATAAAAAGTCTTGAGCAGAGGCCTGCACACTCCAAAGGAACTCAGTCTCCTCAGGAGGTGGAGGCGACTTTGGCCCTTCTTGTACAGGGCGTCGGTGTTGTGGGACCAGTCCAGTTTATTGTTGAGGTGAACACCCAGGTACTTGAAACTGTCCACAGTCTCTATGTCCTGCCCCTGGATGTTCACCGGTGAGTGAGGTAGTGGTCTCCTCCTGAAGTCGATCACCAGCTCCTTTGTCTTACTGGTGTTAAGGCACAGGTGGTTGCGCCCACACCAGTCCACAAAGTCACTGATGACCGAGCGGTACTCCAGCTCGTTCCCCTCAGACACACAGCCCACAATGGCCGAGTCGTCGGAGAACCTCTGGAGATGCCAGCTGTGCGTGTTGTATGTGAAGTCCGAGGTGTAGATGGTGAAGAGGAAGGGTGAGAGGACAGTACCCTGGGGGGCCCCAGTGCTGCAGACTACCACCTCTGACTCACAGCCGCGCAGCCGCACGTACTGTGGACGGTCAGTGAGGTAGTCGATGGTCCAGGCAGCGAGATGTCCATCCACTCCCGCGTCCTCCAGCTTCCCCCGCAGCAGCGCCGGCCTGATGTGTTGAAGGCACTGGAGAAGTCAAAGAACATGACTCTCACAGCACTCCCGGCGGTCTCAAGGTGGGTGCCTGCTGCAGAAAGTAGATGACGGCGTCCTCTACTCCTACGTTTGGCTTGTAGGCAAACTGCAGCGGGTCCAGGGTGGGGCTCACCACAGAGCGGAGGTGGCTGAGGATCACCCTCTCCATGGTCTTCATGAGGTGGGAGGTCAAGGCGACTGGTCTGTAGTGGGCCGGTTCCCTGGCGTTTGTTGTTTTGGGAACCGGGACCACACAGGAGGTCTTCCACAGGACGGGGACCTTCTCCAGGCTGAGGCTCAGATTGAACATGTAGCAGAGAACCTCACAGAGCTGGTCTGCACAGGTTCTCAGCAGCCTAGGGCAGATACCGTCGGGTCCTGCGGATTTCCTCTGCCTGAGTCGCCTAAGCTCCCTCCTCTCCTCGTCCGGTGTGATGGAGAGGGGGGGCTGGGGTGGACTGCGGGGGGTGGTGGTAGTGGGGGGTGGAGGGGAGGCTGGTGCTGGGTTGAGTCCGTGTGAAGGGGAAGGGGGGTATGGCTACTGGCCCGGGAAGGTGTGAAGAGGAGGAGGAGGGAGTCGGCAGAGGGGCAGGTGGGGTGTGGGGCGAGTCAAACCTGTTGAAATAACAGCATGCTAGTAATGCAGGTAATAGCAGGCTAGTTTATGTTCTCTTTCTGTGAGATGTATTCCCTTTATTTCTGTATTTTGTCTGATATATTGGGCAAGTGGTTCTAGAAAAAGTGCAAACAATAGTGGTGACCATGCACATCCCTGTCTTGTTCCACATTCCAATATATATATATATAAAACTATTTGATAACTGACCATTGACCTTGACCCTTGCTGTGGAGTTATAATATAAAGTTTGTATAGTTTTAATAATTTTGTTGTGGAAACCGAATTTATGTAAGACTCTGTAGAGAAAAACCCATGTGACAGAGTCAAATGCTTTCTCCGCATCAATACTCACTACTATTGCTTCTATTTTGGTTTTCATTATGTGGTTAATAATATGTAGTGTCCGTCTTATGTTATCCTGTGTTTGACGCTGATGTATGAAACCTGTCTGATCATTATGGATCAAGTTAATCATGAGTTCCTCACAACGTTTGGCCATTATGGAGGTAAACATCTTATAATCTATGTTTAAGACTGATATTGGTCTAAATGATGCACATTCTGTTTTATCCTTGCCTTCTTTTGGAATGGCTGTTATAATTGCCTCCTTCCAACTAGGAGGTATTTGTGCTTTTTCCAGGGTCCAATTTAGTGTGGGAAGTAGAATAGGAACCAATTCGTTTTTTAAACTCTTTGTACCATTCTGCTGTGTAGCCATCAGAACCTGGAGATTTGCCCACCTTCAGTTTACTGATCGTGGCTAATAGTTCACTTTCTGTTATTTCAGCAATCAGCGCATGATTCTGTTCTTCAGTCAGAGTGGGTAATTGCAATGAGTCCAGGAAGGTGTCAATCTGAGTTATGGTTCCCCCTGGGGCTCTGGCATATAAGCCTTTGTAAAATGTCTCAAAAGCTTCATGAATTTCACTTAAATTGTTTTTAGGCTCTTTTGTTATTGGGTCATGTATTTTATGAACTGTATTTTCAGCTATTTTTTTCTTAAGCTTCCATGCAAGTAGTTTCATTGATTTTGAATCACTTTCATAGTATCTCTGTTTTAGATACATAAGGTTTCTTTTGACGTCTTGTGTAGTTATATTTCTGATTTCATTTCTGACTTTATCCATTTCCTGCAGTGTATTCCTATCTGAATCCATTTTATGCTTTCATTCTAAATCCTTTAATTTTTGTTGGAGTCTTTTGAGTGCTTCCCCCTTTCTTATTTTTTCTATTGCTATGATTTTCCCTCTTAAGACAGCTTTCATGGCATCCCACAATATTGGGGGTGATACTTCTTTGTTGTCATTTAATTCTAAAAAAAAAATTATTTCTCTTCTAATGTCTTGTTTAAATATAGGGTCGTTCAGTAGGTCAGAATTTAGTTTCCACGTAGTATTTCTGGGTCTCAGATCAAGGTCAGCTGTTAAATATAGGGGTACATGGTCACTCAAATCTATTGTCCCAATTTCACAAGTGTGGATTTTATCCTTATCTTTTCCAAATATTATAAAATAATCTATCCTTGTGTACAGAGAGTGAGGGGCAGAGTAGTAGGTATAATTCCTTTTCTCCGGAAACATTTCTCTCCAAATGTCAATAAGCCCCACCTCTTTAAAAAGTGTGTTAACTTTTTTTTTTTTTAACAGTTTTTGTTTCTTCCATTTTCCCACTAGAGCAGTCAAGTTTTGGTTGTAAATGTATATTAAAGTCTCCCCCACATATCAGTAGACCTTCTGTTTGTGTTATCATGAGTTCAGTTATTTTTTGGAAGAAAGAGATGTCACTTCCTGGAGGTGCATATATATTCAGAAGGGTTACTATGTTTCCCTCTATCTTTCCCTTAACTAGGACATACCTACCCTCATTATCTTTTATTTCAGACATTTTTTCAAAATTAACCTGTTTAGAAATGAGTATTGCTACTCCTCTTCTATGTCCTGATTTATATGATGAAAAAATAAGTCATTAAAACCCATTCTCTTTAGTTTTCCATGTTCCTTATCATTTAGGTGTGTTTCCTGTAAGTATACCACATGTGCCCTCTCTCTTTTCATTTTAGAAAGAATTTTGGAGCGCTTGATTGGATTTAACAGCCCATTAACATTATAAGAAATTATTTTAATTTTATCACTAGCCATACATCTCGTCCATATATACTTATGTTGTACCAATAATCAAGTAAATTACTCCCCATGAGGACAATTAAAAGAAAATTTACATAACAAACAAAGAAAGTAGAAAACAGTGATTCCAAGGCTGGGGTACTTAAATGACCCTTTGCTATGCTAGTAAAGACGTCTAGCTTGGAAGGCGAGCCTCTTTTTACAGGTTGAGGGCCTCCTCTAAAATTTAAAGAAAAGTCTCTGTCCATCAATATGAAAAGGCTAACTTAAGGTTCGTTTCCTCCATAATGTGTATTTGAGTTTATCATGGGGAAAAGCATAATAATACTTGTCCGGTAAACCGAAAATTGAGCAATAGAAATAAGATTTAGGATATATAATATCATTTTAGTCAGGGCTCTCAAGTTTTGAGCGGGGTCATGCGTGAGACTGCGTCATTTCCGAGGAGGGGGGGGGGGGCGTGTCAATGCGTGAGACTTGAGAGCCCTGTGTAAATGTTTGTCTAAAGAGCAAACTTAAACTACAAAGCAACTAATGAGAGTTATATAAATGAAGTTATTACCTGATGGTTCTCAGTTTGTTTTATCATCTCCTCCTGTTCAGTCGCTGTCCTTATCACTGAGCGCGCACTGCACTGTCAACAGTCTGCCCAACAACAGAACAATCTATTTTCTGATTGGCTGAAAAGGGCGCGGCGCCTGATATCTGAGATTTTTTTCCGGGGAGCGGGGCGGGGAGGAGCGGGGGGGGGCAGGGGAGTTTTTTGTTTTGCTGAAAACGCGCGGTGCCTGCATAAACTGAGCCACACAGACCGATTTTCTGGGCACAAAAAAAAAAAATCAGCGTGAGAAATGCCATGTGTGAGCGTGTGAACACGTCGAATTGCGTGTGTCACACTCTCAGTGCGTGAGACTTGAGAGCCCTGTTTTAGTACTTAGCTCAGCCACATAGGTAGACCACCGGTGCTGAGGGGTGTCTCCGTTTACCCGAGTCTTCTCACTCTCACTCCGCATCCGCCCCTCTCCTGCTTGGATCGGCTCTCTCCCATGCTATGAGCGCCAACAGCGCGGCCAGATCTTCCTTTGGTGCAGACTTAAAAATTTCGATGGGAAGTCCTCTGTTCTTCATATCTGTTGTTGCCCCCTCTGCTGATTGGTAGAGCCGTGTCCCATTCGCGTAGTGTACTCGCAGTTTGGCAGGGGCGGGTGTCTGGAAACTAATCCCGCTCTGTTTCAACACTCTTTTTGACTCGGCGCATTCCTTCCGTCTCTGAAAGATGGCTGGGGGATAATCGTCAAAGAATATTTGAGTGTCCTTGTCAAAAAGCACCTTTTTCCTTCTTCCATGCTTTGGTTAGAATTTCTTCCTTGGTCTTATATCGGAGTAGTCTTATGACTATTGACCGTGGCTTATCTTTCTTGTCTTCAGTAGGTTTAGGTACCGGTGCTCTATGTGCTCTCTCGATATCGTCTTGATATACTGTAACATTGATGATCCCTCTGCGTCATTACATATTCTTACATTTTTCCGTCTGGATCTATCTTCTTGGTCCAGCACCTTGTTTTCGAGATGGGAAACTTCTTTAATTAGTTTTCCCAGCACCTGTTCCATATTCTGTGCGTGGTCTTCTGCTTCACCAACTCGGGTTTCCACTTCTTCAACCCTTCGGTCAACTTTCGTCAATTCAACTTTGATATCGTTAAGTTTCATATCTTTGCGAAATTCATGAATCTCTTCCAGAACTATTGTCAGACTAGCTGCGGTTGAGCTAACGTCGTCGTGGAATGTAGCGTCCTCTCCACCTGTTGCACTCGTGGTCTGCCCAGTGCCTTTTTTCCCAGTGGTTCCCCTTGTTGTTTTCGGCCCTGACATTTTGACCGTGTATAGTAACAGACCAATATTATTTGGCTATGTTCGGGGCGAATTTAATTAATTCTCGGAGGAGCTGTTCTCTCAAGCAACCATTTACTGTGGTGACGTTACCGGAAATCCCCGAGCCCGTCTCATTAAATGGAGTTTTTGCGGCCATCAAGGGGCTCAATAAATGTAAGAGCCCCGGAGAGGACGGCCTGACCGCTGAGTTCTACTGGGAGTTTGCTCACCGGCTGGCGCCTATTCTCCACACGTTGTTTCATGATATCGAGATTGAGGGGAGGTGCTCGCCCTCCTTCACTCTTGGTATCGTGACTCTAGTCTTTAAGAAAGGTGCTCGAGAGAGCCTGGCCAATTACAGGCCTATAAGTCTCCTCAACACCGACTACAAAATTTTGTATACGTATGGCATCCCGGGGCGTGACATCTCTGACACTTTCTTTAAAGTACTTGTTGGGGGAGATGCATGCCTCGGGTGACATTCACTTCTCTGTTGACTTCAATAAGGCGTTCGATAGAGTAGAGCACAGCTTTCTCTATCGCGTTCTAGGTAAGTTTGGCTTTAAAGGCAGGTTCATCAATTGGATCCGCTTATTATACTCAACAAAAATATAAACGCAACACTTTTGTTTTTGCTCCCATTTTTCCTGAGATGGACCCAAAGATCCAAAATTCACTCCAGATACACAACACTACCATTTCTCTCAAACATTGTTCACAAATCTGTCCAAATGTGTGACAGCGAGCACCTCTGCCCCGCCGAGACAATCCACCCCACCTCACAGGTGCGCCACATCAAGATGCCGATCCGACATCATGACCAGTGCACAGGTGCGCCCCAGACTGCGCACAATAAAAGGCCACCCCGAAATGTGCATTTTTTATTTTTTTGCTTTATTGGGGGTCTGGGGACTCAGAACCAGTCAGTATCTGGTGTGACCACCATTTGCCTCATGCAGTGCAACACATCTTCTTTGCATAGAGTTTATCAGATTGTCAATTGTGGCCTGTGGAATGTTGGTCCACTCCTCTTCAATGGCTGTGCGAAGTTGCTGGATATTAGTGGGAGCTGGTACACGCTGTCGTATACGCTGGTCAAGCACATCCCAAACATGCTCAATGGGTGACATGTCCGGTGAGTATGCTGGCCATGCAAGAACTGGGACATTTTCAGCTTCCAGATCCTTGCAACATGGGGCCGTGCATTATCTTGCTGAAACATGAGGTGATGTTCATGGATGTATGGCACAACAATGGGCCTCAGGATCTCATCACGGTATCTCTGTGCATTCAAAATGCTATCAATAAAATGCACCTGTGTTCTTCACCCATAACAGCCTTTGAAGAGGAGTGGACCAACATTCGAGTGCGGTCAGCAGCGTGAAATGCAACGGCCTCCTCTCTGTCCCCTTCCTTTTGCGAAGGTCGGTCAGACAGGGGTGCCCGTTAAGCGCGTTCCTCTACAGCATAGTAGCTGAACCCCTCGCTGCTGTGCTGAAGAAAGACAGGGCCGTGCGCGGACTCACGAGTCCCTCAGGTAGGGAATACAAAATCTTTCAATTTGCGGACGACACAAATTTGGTCCTTCGAGATGCACAGAACCTCGACGCGGCACTCCACGCGCTCAACGTTTACTGCCTTAATTTTGACAAGTCCTTCGTGGCTTTCTGCAAAAGCCTCGCGGCCGCCCAGAATACCTGGGGCCTCAAGGACGCGGGGGACCTTTACAGGGTCCTCGGCGTCCCACTGGGGAGAAATGAGGCGGCCTGTAGAGACAATTTATGGACAGGTTTGTATAACAGTGTTAACGCTTGCATAAATGTATGGCGATTACGTAATTTACAAATCAAAGGAAAGGTTTTAGTTGTCAATGCCCTGTGCTTGTCCAAGCTCGTGCATGCCCTCACCGTGTACGACTTGCTAAGTGCAGTGGCAAACAAAATTAGCATTGCGGTAAGTAGGTTTATTTGGAGAAGAGAGTGTGGGCTGAGGCCGTGCACTGTGGCAGCACCGTGTTCCCTGTGGCAGCTGGGGCAGATGCCCCTGCCTTTCAACCCTGACATGCTCTCCGACCCTCCCGAGAGGAGGGAGAGCATGTTCAGTGGAGTTTTGGAGAGAGCGGGAATTAAACAGGTAAGGCAGCTTTTAGATGTTTCAGGCAGGTTTGACATAGAGGAAATCAGGGGTAGGTTTATAAGGGCTAGGGTTGGGTTTAGGAGAGCTGAAATTCTCAGAAAGGCAAGTATAATCCAGTCTTCTGTCCTGGCGAAGTGGGGTGTCCTCTTTGAGAATGGCCCTCCTGACCCTGGCGAGGTAAGATAAGATAAGATATGCCTTTATTAGTCCCCCAGTGGGGAAATTCCAGTGCCGCAACGCACAGATCAAGAACAGCACGAAAAAGTAACGTCGGCCTCTGCGCGTCCTCCGTAGGAGCTCCTCCGCACATAGCAACGCACATAGCAACGGTGAAAAAGTTAAAATCCAGAGAAAATAGAGGTTGAAATGGAGCAGAAACATCGCGTATCTGAAGCACTTAGCCTTATAAATGAGGAAGAAGAAGGTAAGTGTTTTCTGGATTTTGCTATTGTAAGGGGGGAGAGGATGTCGAGGCTGACGGAGACGAGAACGCACGCCTTCTACCGACTGTTGGTGGCCCGGGGTTGCTCAGCGCCCTTCTGCAGAACACAGGTGGTCACAGACATTTCCCACGCATGACAATGCATCCATCTGGGCTCACATATATAATTTGTACACCCTACCCCTACCCCAAGTAATTTTGACTTTAAATTGAGACACAGGATCATTTACACCTGCACCAGAGTGCATGCAATACACCCTGACAGGTACGGCTGTGACTGTCCGGTGTGCGGTGAGGCGCCTGAAGACTTCCTCCATCTGGCCGTCCGGTGTCCTGTCGTGCGGCGGTTCTGGACCCGGCTGCTGGACCTTCTCACTGCCCATGGAATCGATGATCCTGAGCTCTGGTTCTGCCTCTTCGGACCTGTCCAGCAGCGACCTCGGGGACCAGACACCGCCATGGTCAACTGGGACGCCGTCCGCCTCATCCTGTCCATGGCCAGGTATTCCATCTTCGTGGCACGGAACCACCACCTCCATGACGGCCGTGCAGCAGAGCACTGGCCCCTCTTCAGAGCGCTCCTTAGCGCCCACATTCACCATCTCCACTCCGCAAGAGAAACAGAGTTTCTCAACACCCTCACCCCAGACAATACACTTTTCTCCATTTCTCGAACCGGTTCCCCTCAGTTGGACTTCTGACCCCTACCCTCCTCCGCTGTTCTCTCTGGACCCTGTCATCTGGACTCTCCCTGGACAATGCATGGCCCTTGTTTTCCCCCAGACCCCCTTTCTTTGCCTGGAATAATCCCTTTGGACCTCTTCACTCCTGTTTTTTTTTTCGGCCCCCCTTGTATTTCCCCCAGGTACCTGTTTGCCCCGGCCCACCCCCTTCAAGTCCCTTAGCCCTTGTACCCAGTCGTGTTTGTTCCTGTGCCCTCATCCCCCTATGTGTCTTCTGAGTACTTTGTGAATGTTATTGTGTTTTTAAAAAAAATGTAACTTTAATATTAAAAGATAAAAAAGAAAAAGTTTATTGCGTTGCCTGGTATGTTCCGCAGTATGACATAAAGCAGATCTATTTCGATGGTAACGGGTCAGTGATGCCACCAGGCCAAATTACATCTCTGTGGAGATGTTACTCTTACAGTATGAATGCACTGTTGAATTTATGAGCAATAAAAACACTTGTAACTGTATTAAATATAATATTTAAATTTAATGTCATACAATAGAGCATTCAAGGCAAAGCAATATCATCTCCATGGAGACCAGCAAGTGGCAAACCATCCACCACAAAAGTTAAACAGTGCACTTTTGAATTAGTGCATCACATAAATTATAGTTTATGTGTGAAAATGGCTGTGTTTTGTGTAGACTTCTGCTGTCAAACAGCTTCATCCACCAGGCTGTCAGGAAGCTGAACTCTCACCTTACCCGTCTCCCACTCCCACCCCCACCCCCATATTGGCATAACCTGTAGGTATTTGTTTTTGTTTTTTGTTTTGCAAGATTAGATTTTAGATTTTTTGTCTCAGATATTTTTTTGTTTTTTGTTTCGTCTTTATATTGTATTTTGTACAATGTCTTTTTGTACTACTTGGCCAGAGAGAAACAAAATTTCCGATTCACTGTATGTTGAACACATATGGCAGAATTGACAATAAAGCTGACTTTGATCTTTGATCTTTGAAAAATGAAAGAACCAGTGTTACATTAAGTAACCTTGAGTTTTCATTCAACAATGTCGTGACCATGCAGCTGGAAAGAGGTAGCAAATAATGTTCAGGTGCAGGACATGCTGTGTCAAAGAAGGATCAAAATGATAACAGGAGAAATTCAATTTGGACGACTGAGGGATTCTTCACGCATCTCAAGGATCAAAATGTCTTACAACCCCTTGGCCCTTTTTTATAGAGGGAAAAAAAGGTAATTCTAGAAAAGATGAAAATAATGATGAATGATTGAAAAGTACACAGTGAAAAAAGTATCCCATAAATTAAATTAAAACTTAAATTAAAAATATAGCTGCAAGCAGCAATGCGGGGGCCAAGCACCGTTTGACAGGGTCTAACAAGATCTGACAGGATCTAACAGAGTCTGACAGGGTCTGACAGGGTCAGGGTCTAACCCTGTCAGAACAGACACATCAAAGACAGATCAAAGGTTGCTAGATGCGTTGCTAGGCAAATGACAAATTCCTGCAACTTTGACCTGCTGGTGCCACAAGACGGTTGGGGCTGGGGACCTATAAATTGCTGTGGGTAATGAGGAGACAGGCTGGAATGTGCATGCCAAATTTCACAACTTTTTACCAAACGGTTCTAGGGGCTGCCATAGACTTCCTATACAATAGAAGTATAATAATAATAATAATCTTGAGACCAGAACATCAAAGGAAAGATCAAAGGGTTACTAGGCAACTTGCCTAGGCAACGGAATACAATTCCTATAGGGTGCCTAGCACCTTCGGTGGCCCCCTAATTAATATGGTGCCCGTGTGGAAGTAAACTATGTGCTCATGAAATAAATGGTGAATACTAATGCAAAATGTATAATTACCATAAACATTAAATGTAGAGAGCCCACTTTGTGGTTCTCCTTCTGGTAAAATGCTCACACTGTACTCTCCAATGTCACTAAGAGTCACGTTACTGAGCTCCAGAGATCCAGTAGAGATGAACAAAGTGTCTAAGTGTCTGCATACTCTGGAGAAGTAGAGTTACTACCAGGGACTGAAGTGATGATATTTGTACCTTTAAAAGTCCAGGTTATTGCTATAAATGGATTTTGTGTTGGATCCAGTGATGTGGTGAACATGACTTTTCCTCCAACAGCAGCATTCACAGACTCAGGCAACACACCAAATCCTGAGGCTAAACCTGGAGAGTGAATACAACTGTTAAGGGAAAATCAACAAGGGTAGCATAGATTTTTTAAAAAAGTTTACTTTAGTAGTAGTTTTGTATTTTAAAAGTTCTTAATGTAGCACAAAGAATAAGTTTGAAATACATATCTTCTGTAGTTTTTGCCTTCACCAGAACACAGTTGGAAAATAAAATGTGTATAAGAGTAATAATAATTAATAATAATTAATAATAATTATTATTAACAAAGTTTAACAAAGTCAAAGTCAAAGGGTTGTTATGGAGCATGTCAATAATTAACAGGGCCTCTGACTGTGCCAACCGCAACAGTAAAGACACACAATATTCCAGTTGTACAGTAGGGGGCGCTCCTATGCTGTAAGTACAGAGTACATTGTACTGTCAGAGTGACATTAGCTTCAGACACACCTTTACTCTCCTCTACTTCTCATACAGAGCACAGGAGGTCAAACAGCTCTGATCATTTCCCAAGGCTTTCAAACAGTCACATCACAAACAATATAAATGGAATTATTTACTGTATTCTGTGGGATTACTGCTGCCTTCACAGGTAAGTCAACTTAATTTTGCTTCAGTAATAATATTTTATTGTGCATGAAATAAATCCTCTGGATTCAGTATTATCTGGCATGCCTTATGTGTCTTTTTGTGAAAGTGAATTACAGTTTACTGGCAAATCTTTTGTACACGTTGCAAAACTATTAACCGAAGACACAAAATTAAGAATGTTTGAAAAAGTGATATAATAATAAATAAATAATTTAATAAATAATAATTAATACAATTTAATAAAATAATACATCATAATTTAACAATAAATAATAATAATAAAATATGAACAAAAAAACAAACAAAAAAAAAGCACATTTCTCTATATGAATGTTTTCCAAACAGCTCAGACAGAATCCTAAACAGAATTTTAGTGTCACGTCAAGATGTCCCGATGTTAAAACTCCACTGCCATAAAACACTGAAGGTGTATGTGGCTCTGATATTATGGCGTAAACATTATTGTGATCTGTTTAATTCAGTGAAAAGTGACAATGTTGTTATTGATCATGTTGATATGACTGATGATGGTTCATGCCAGTGAAATCTATGATGCCATTTTAAAACTTGGTGGAAACAAAGCTTGTGGACTAGATAATATCACAGCTGAGCACTTGAAATATTCAAGTCATAAATTATGCCTCTGCTGTCCATGTGTTTTATTGGCTTTTTAACTCAACTTTTTTTTAACTCTGCCCGATTCTATAATTGTTTTTTGTTTGTTTGTTTGTTTTGGTTCCTGTCATTAAAGACAAGGCTGCTAATTTAAATAGTTTGCTAAACTACAGACATGTTGCCCTTGCCAGCATTCTCTCCAAAGTTTTAGAAAATGTATTGCTCACGAGATTGGAAGTGTATGTTTTAACGTGTCAGTTTGGATCAAAAAGGGACATGGAGCTGATATGTGTATTTATGGACTGAAATAGTTGGGAAATATCTTGGTTTGAATTCATCTATATTTTTAGGTTTTATTGATACCACCATGGTGTTAGAGTAAACCACAACAAATTATTTTTGAAAGTAATCAATAGAGGTGTGCCACAATATTTGATTTGTGTTTTAGTGTTCAGGTGTGCAAAGTGATTAATGAGAGTGAAATGGGACAATTTCACGTTAGTAACGGTGTTTGACAAGGAGGGATACGCCCCCCATTTTTATTTAAGGTATATATTGATCAACTGTTTACAGAGTTAAACACTTGTAAAACAGGTTGTGTTGTGATTATGGCTGTTAGGAGTAAAGAGGATAGAAATATTAAATTTCCTCTTTTCAAATTATGTGATCAGCCTCTTGAGCCCACTGAACAGACCAAATACTTTGGTCACTTTTTGACAGATGATTGGCGGGATGACAGAGACATCAAGAGACATTATTGTAAACTGTATGCCCAGGCAAATACGCTGCTGAGGAAATTTAGTGTGTGTTCTCATGTTAAATGTTCTCTGTTCAGAGCTTATTGTACTCCACTGTACACAGCTCTTCTGTGGTGGAATTATGGATGTGGGACCTTCTGCAGGCTCACTGTGGTCTACAATGACGCCTTTAGGCTTCTGCTCACATCCCCACATGTGAGGCACTGTTTAATCATTTAATGTACAAATTTATGTCGTGCCTGGAGGTGTCTGAAAACTCCATCATCATGACTTTGACCAATCCTCAAATGAGCTCATGAAAAAGCACTGGGTACAGAAACTCCACACTTTTTAATGAATTTTATGGACTAATTTGAGTGCTTTGTATGTTTTTTGTATCCAGTTTTTAATTTAAATTATGGACCGAATAATAGTTGTGTCTGAAATAGAGAATAATTAATAAAAGGTGGAGACCTTCTCCTCCTGGGTAAAACTGAGTACTCTCTTTGCCTCATTAATAGACTATTTAATGCTAATTAACAATACAGAAACGTATAGTTTTTTAATCGTTATGAGACATAATTCAAATTAAACCAAATAAAGTTAAAATTATGGATGTAAGAATAAATTAATCACTTAATTAATGTCCAGTTTAATTAACATTAGCTGTTAGTCCATTTAGCTGCCAAAATCCACTTCTATCGTGAATTTGGAGTTTTGTAAATTCGGTAAAAGGCACAGGCTTTTTTCAATCCTTGATAATGTATTGATCCTTGAGCGCAACAATAATCCACAAACTCTGAAACTCCGATAAAGTTTGTTCTTTGAGGACCACGCATGGCCCATGTCATTAGTTTGTGTGGGAATTCTCAGCTGCGACCACTGCCAGTGTGGGATTTGGAGGTGCATCCTGGGACTGTGTGACGACAACTGCAGCAGCTATTTAGTATACTGTAACAAACACCACACTGTTACTAGAAGTTATATATTTTGTTCTTAATGTTTTTTGTGTTTTTGGTGAGGAGATGCATTTGAGATACATGTGATACAAATTAGCAGCTGTGACATAGGTTTTTCAAGGTCTTTGGTCTGAGTCCAGTCCTTTCTGGATTCAAACAGAATGTAGAAATTCAGGCAAATATAACTCTGTGATTCTTGAGTTGGAACAAAACAGCAATTTGTAGGAAAATAGTTTTGAAATATCATAACTTGCATACTTATAAAGTTAAATCTAAGGGAGCTCTGTATACTGGACCTATTTATTTGAAAATTTCTGGAAGATTTTGAAGTCAGTGTAATTTTGTGTGACCTCTGCCATATTCACCTGCTCTAGAAACTATTTAAAAATTATTTGTATAAATAAAATTGAATTAGACTGACTTAAAATTATTTAAATATTCAAAACAATGCATAATGTAAAGTTTTGAAAATATTATTCTCTAAAAGGTGATATTATTCTGGCAAAGCAGTTAGCACTCTTGCCTCACAGCAAGAAGGTCATGGGTTTGATTCTGAGGCTTTCTGTGAAGTTTGCATGTTCTTCCTGTGCCTGCATAAGTTTCTTCCGGTTTTCCGCTCCAACTAAAAACCTGTACAATAGGGTCCCCTGTGGGGCCAGGAGAAATAGTCCCTTAATCTCAGCGGGACTATCCTGATTAAATAAAGGTTAATAAAATTAAAATTCTGCTTGTCTCAGCAGTGAACAGCACTACTGAACTCAGCACTACCACACTATTTTTGATATTTAAGGCCTGCAATGTCGAAATTTCTCACACCCGGAGAAGGTCAACTCCATCAGTCCCTTCTGATCCATATATTACAAAAAAAAAAACTTAGTTAACATTAGTTAGAAGTTAGACATAATATAATTAAATACAACCTACATAATATAAGTTACATATAATGTCATTGTCAAGTTAAATGTGATGGATTTATCATTTTAGGCTAATGGAGTAGACAGACTGACCAACTTAATAAAAATGAATGTTTAGTGTCCTGTTTTCAAGTGTATAATTTAAGGGGAGTTGATATGATTAAATTGGATTCAGGAGCTGGACCACGCCTCAACCTCCTCGCCAGCCAACCACAGCTCATCTCCACCACGCCTTCAATTACCCAGAAGCCCTGGGTAATACAGCCTATCCCGACAACACCATCCATGTCAGCTCTCTACCCCCTCCCTCCCACCCTGTGTCTGTCGTCCATCCTTCAGCCTGAAGACATCATCTTTAAGTGAAGGGGGGTTGTAACCATTTTGGATTGGAGACAGAGCCCCCACCCTGAGTCTCCCCATATTCACATATGAAACTCAAATGTTCATTAATCTCCTAGGACCCAAACTCTTGGATGGCATGCTTGATTGATTTCTCTTTGTTATTTGGGCTGATTGGGGCATAATGAGTGCAAAAACAAAGAATTAAGTGCCTGCACACAGCAACATTTTTCCTGAGTGTTAAAACAAAATGAAAAATAACAACTGTGTCTCATTTGAAGTGCTGCTAAGTGCAGGAAGACACATGCTTTTAACAAAGTAAAAAAAAAATCATTCTGGACATTCTAAACTCTTAAAAATATTCTAAATTGAACATTTTTACATTGTTGTTGTTCTAAACTGTCCACCTATATGTGAAAGTCTGAATTGGCTGGCTGACCATCTGAGACAGAGCCTCATCCTGAGTCTCCACTATATGAGCCTATCACTATATCCATCATCAATAGATATTAGTGCTGTCAATTGATTAAAATATTTAATCGATTGACAGCACTCATGAATGTTATAGTTATACGTTATATGTTATAACTCACATTTTTAACTTGCACATCTTTGTCCCTTGAATCATCCTTTTAATACTCTTATCAAAATAAAAAATTGGATAGGTGCCGCTTTGTGCAAATGTGTTTTTACTGCAAACCAAAACAATTGTCATTTAGACACTTTGTGTTGTTGTGGGTGAAATAATGTGCTATGACCCTGAGGTAGTTCTCATTATTGAGGGACGTAATCTCCAGTTAGCACCACTGTGTTTGTCTGTTCCAACACCTGCGGTGCTAGGCTCGCACTCGAGCTGGGACTTTAGGGCCTTGCCGTGCTCGGGCGAGGTGGCGGTGGAGTGCGTTCGCCATGCCCTGCTCGGGCGAGGTAGCGTTGGACCGCGTTCGGACCTGCGCGGCTGGTGATGGCGTCGTTGCACAGCGCTGTTTGTTTAGATGCAGCAGAGAGGGTGTGTCCGACATGGAGCGGAGAAGGTGTGTCCAATGTGGGTCGGTGTGCGCTCCTCCGTGAGTTCGGGGAGTGGGGGCAGCGGGGGGACAGAGGCTGTGGGGCTTCTGTCGCTGTCCGCAGTCTTTGGCGGGGGTGGGAGCGGATTCACCATACGTTTTGAAGCAGACTTTGTTTCGTATTTTCCTCGTGTGGGTGGCATTAGTGCGCGCCGGGCGCATGGGGTGCAATTATTAATTGATTAATTAATTTATATTAACTATTAATTAATTAATTATTAATATCAAATATTGAAAATTGGCAGGGCGGTGCGCCCACTAATCCTGAGGAGATGCCTCAGCTGTATTAAGGGATGGGACAAATGCAGAAGACAAATTTCCCTATGAGAACACTGAAGTGTACCTTAACCTTTTTAATTGATATGAGAGTTAAGGTTTGAAAATGAATATAAGATTGCCATTACATTGAGTTTAGGTTATTATTTATAATGCGTAAACCTGAATATGTTTCTGTTGAATTATTATTTCAGGTTTAGCTTCAGGAGCTGGTGTGTTGCTTGATTCTACGAATGCTGAAGTTGGAGGAAAAGTCCTGTTCACCACATCACTGGATCTGACACAAAATCCATTTTCAGTAATCATCTGGAATTTTGAAGATAGAAATATCATCACTTCAGTCCCTGGTAGTAACTCTACTACAGAGTATGCAGACAGGATCACTTTGTTCATCTCTACTGGATCTCTGGAGCTCAGGAACGTGACTCTTAATGACACTGGAGAGTACAGTGTTACCATTGTATCAGAAGGAGGTGGAGCAGCAAGTGGGAGGTCTACATTGAACGTTTATGGTAATTATACATTTTGCATTAGTATTCACCATTTATTTCATGAGCACATAGTTTACGATTTACTAATTAATTTACATATTAATGTCTGTATACCTTAATGTTATTGGAACATGGAGAAGAAATCAATCATTCATCATTAACTTATTTTATATTATACAATTAACATTATTATAGAGTGAAAATTACTTGTCAGAGGCCTGTCAGACTTCTTGACCCTCAATGATAAAGGCACCCAAAGGCATTTCCTTTTTTTAATCATTTCTGTTATCAGTTAAAAACTGTCTTCTACAGTTACTGACACACCAATCATTCTATATTTTAATATTTAGATTAACATGCTCTGTTTCCTCTCCCTCAGAGCCAGTGTCTAATGTGAGCGTCACAGTCAGCAGCTCAGACTTAGTGGAGTTAAACGATTCTGTGACTCTCTCCTGTTCTGCCTCTGGTTCCTCTCCATCTTTCCTCTGGTTAAATGGCAGCACTGAAGTTACAGCCAGTGACAGAGTGACCCTCACTGATGGAGGCGCAACTCTCACTATAGGCTCTGTGTGGCGCTATGACCAGGGACCATTCACATGTGAAGTGTCTAATCCTGTCAGTAGCAGCAATCCAGAACTCTCCATCAGCTGTGAGTAAAGGATGTCTACAGTAAACACACTCACTTTCAAATACTAATTTTACATTCACTAATATTAATCATTTATTTCTTCAGACGGACCTGATGATGTCATTTTGAGGGTCTCTCCTTCACTTGATTTCTATGAGGAAGGTGCAGATGTGTCTCTGTTCTGCTCAGCTGACTCCAGACCTGCAGCTCAGTTTAAATGGCTTTTAAATGGAGAGCTGTTGTCCTTTACTGGAGCACAGATACAACTGAAGAACATGCAGACGAACCAGAGTGGAAACTACAACTGTCAGGCTTTCAACAGCAGAACTCTCAGATATACAACATCTCAGCCTGTGACGATCTCTGTGCTGAGTAAGAATTCCAGTTTTATAGACCTGTCCTTCATGCACTTTTATACAATGGACATAAAATGTTCCACAATTGTGTCTTTAATCTATAAGGTTTGATGTCACAGTAATTTGCATGTGTCAAGATAAAATTATTAAATTTGTCATATTTACTGTAACTCTTCTTACACTTTGACAGCACTTACATCAATGCCCAGTGAGGAAACTTTTCTGAGATATTCTGTTTTGTTTTTCTTCCAGGGAGAATAACAAATATTTATGTTGATTCATCCTCTAATGAGCCAATCGAGGGCTCCTCAGTGAACTTAACCTGTGATGCCTCTGGTTCCATCTTCACCATAAAATGGTCAATAAATGGACAGGAGCTAAATCCTTCTGAAAACATTATATTTTATGACCAAAATCGAGTGTTGTCCTTTAAAGTCCTGAACAGAAAAGACAGTGGACGTTACCTCTGTGAAATCAGCAACCCCATCAACACTCAGACAGCTGTTTACACTGTGGATGTAATTTGTAAGTGTCTGGGGGCACATTATATTTCATACATTACTGTTACATTTACTTTAACTTAACATTATTTTTCAGATGGACCAGAAAATGTTCAAATCTCAGGTCCAAAAGAGATTCAAATAAGCAAAACACTAAACTTATACTGTTTGAGTGACTCTGTCCCAACTTCTAACTTCACCTGGATAAAATATGGGACTGCTCTCACTCACTCATCTGAATATTCTAAATCCATGGTTGGATCTTCAGACAGTGGAGAGTACATCTGTCGAGCTTCAAATGAAATCACAAACAAAACATCTGTGGCATCACATACAGTGCTTGTAACAGGTAAAAAGCAGATTTATGTTTATTCACAACTTTCATGACAAACAGGCTCACTACAGATTTTTTTTAAAAAGATGACATTATTAGATATTTATTCAGTATTAAACTACAGTGGTCCCTCATTTATCGCGGGTTTACGTTCTAAAAATAACCCGCAATAAGTGAAATCCACGAAGTAGGACAACTTTATATTTTACAATTATTATACATGTTTTAAGGCTGTAATCGCCTCACCACACACATTATACGCTTTTCTCAGACTGGAATTAACATTTTTTCCACATTTCTCTTTCGTTTAAGCACTCAAACTTTCGTTGATTTTCAACAAAAAAATGTATTAATAGTGACGCGTGTATTTCACAGTTTCTCTGATCGTGCCTCTTCGTCCTGGCCCCGCTCTGTCTTGGAGCAGGCGTCTTTTCTGAGTGTGCTCTTTTTTTCTTTTGTGTGAGAAGATTCTTATAAACAGACATGCCTCCTTCGATTATATTTGAGAACGTTTCGTCGACATTGTGGGTTTTGTTGAGGAGAAAACTTCTAAACAGCACTCCAGAGTCACACTGTGAGCCATCGAACATCTATATAAGTCCCGGAGTCCGGCTGGATCCACGAGGGGAGCGGAGACATGAGTCACTGGATCAGGAAGCAGCTCTTTTTGGGTCTGCTGAAACCAATGCTAGTCTGTCCCTGGTTTTCGCATCCTTCCTCATGCTCCACGGCTTGCAGAGAAGGACGCACTGGGGCTGAAAAACGGGCGGCCCCAGAGCCTGTTGCAGCCCCGAGTCCGGTGCGCCCCGGAGCATGGTGTGGATCGAACTGCTTCTCATTCAAACACAGTGTGAGCACAGAGGGATCCACGGACCAGGGCGCACCGCGCTCATCCAACGGCACTGCCACGTCTTGGGACGCATTAACCTCCCGGAGAAGTGTGCCCGCGGACACGTGCACCTGCTCATCATGGTCAAATCCGTGATAGAGCAGCATGACCGGCGCAAGGCCGTGCATCTCACCTGGGGCTGCGAATACGAGACCGAGGCCGCGGTCCCAAGAAGAAACATGGTCTGGACACTGCCTATCATAGATTTGACCACGATGAGCAGGTGCACGTGTCCGCGCGCACACTTCTCCGGGTGGTCAATGCGCATCGGGAAGTAGCGGCAGTGTTTCCATAGAACGAAGTGGTGGAACCTGGAGTCCAGGTGGCGGAACCAGTCCTGAGAGCGCACGGAAGCGTTCTCACTAGAGTTCAGAACCTGTGCATCCCAAGACATGGCAGTGCCGTTGGATGAGCGTCTGTGCTCACACTGTGTTTGAATGAGAAGCAGTCCGAGCTGCACCAGGCGTTCTTCTCCATAAGGAAGGATGCGAAGACCAGGGACACACTCAGCACTGGCTTCAGCAGACCCAAAAAGAGCCGTTTCCTACGGATCCAGTGACTCATGTCTCCGTGCCCCTCGTGTATCCAGCCGGACTCCCCCCCCCCCCCATCTTTAAGATCTATATAAATCTGGCAAACTGAACACATTCTGTACTGTACAGGAGACACGGCACGGAGGAGAAGGACTGACAAATCGGTAAAGGTCTACAGTCCCTTAGCCAATCAGGATGCTGAACACAATGTTGATACACGAAAAACAAAAACAAAAATTAAAAAAAATCTGTGAAACAGTGAGGCCGCGAAAAGTGAACCGTGATATCATAAATAGACAATTATTTATATTTTGTACATTGTTAATCAAAGTATTAATTTAAAAGAGTTTAATAATAGAAACAGATCCATTGACTTCCTGTTCAAAATTGCAGGAGCATTTGACTGTCGCATTTTTCTGTTTTTATTGTTTGAAAATGCTTCAAACATGCATGGGTCAATCCAATTACAACAATGAGTAAACTAATGCTGATGAAAAGCTATAACGTGTTTAAAAGCTCATAAAAGTAAATTGTATATAATATGTCCTCTTTAAACCACAGGAACACAAATCATCACTGAATCTGTGGTAATTCAACATTCACTAGTCCAGGGGTCGGCAACCTTTACCACTCAAAGAGCCATTTAGACCCGTTTCACACAGTAAAGAAAACACTGGGAGCCACAAAACCCTTTTGAAAAATGAAACAACACCGCATATAACATCTTTTTTGCCTTTGTGCCATAGAATTACATTTTGAAAATGAATGAACTAAAATAAAATACATTTTAATTAAATACAGTGGTCCCTCGCTATATCGTGATTCACTTTTTGTGGCTTTGCTGTTTCGTGGATTTTTTTATTCCAATTTTTTTAGAGTGTATCAGCGCGCATTGTGTTCTGCGTCCTGATTGGCTAAAGGATTGTCGACCTTTGCCGATTCGTCAGTCATTCTCTTTCGTGTCTCCTGTACAGATCGCGTTCAGTTTGCCAGATTTATATAAATGTTCCGATTGCAGTGTGACTCTGAAGTGCTGTATGTTTGCAAGTTTTCTCCCTGACACAGCGAAACGGTGCAAGGACGAAGAGGCTTGGTCATAAAAACTGTGAAATGCACACGAAATACACTTTGTTTTTATTCGATAATACTGTGCTTTTTTGTTGAAAATCTACGAAAGTCTGTGTGTTTAAACATGAGAAAAATGTGAGAAAACGTTTTTCCAATTCCTGTCTGAGAAAAGTGTAGAATGTGTGTGGTGAGGCGTTTACAGCCTTAAAGGCAAATTAACGTTTTTTTTTACAATCTGAGCCTTCTTTCGGCAATAAAACAAGTAGTTTTACTCACCCATAGCATTTTTCTATCAATTGGAGCAGTATCGCAGAACTTATGTTGAGCCGTTCTGTTCTAGTAATGATGCCGTATCCGTTAACATGGTGCTGTATCATTTGCTCGGGGCACTACTTTGCGGTGTCCAAATAACACAAACTTTAGCACTTTTCAAATCATAGAAGCCCGATGTCTTAATGAAAGATTTCGTTTGAAGCAAAAGTGGCCTGTAATCCGAGATTTAGCCATAGTTTCGAGTAGATGAGGACGCCAGTGCGCATGCGCGGACTGCTCCCGGGACCCAAACATGAAACGCAAAGCTGAAAACTATGGATAAATCTCGGATTACAGGCCACTTTTGCTTCAAACGAAATCTTTCATTAAGACATCGGGCTTCTATGATTTTAAAAGTGCTAAAGTTTGTGTTATTTGGACCGCAAAGTAATGCCCCGAATACAAATGCTAACGGATACGCTACAACATAACTTTCTTCAAACAGTTCCAAATGACACGAACGTGATATGGGTGAGTCAAACGACTTGTTTTATTACCGAAAGAAGGCTCAGATTGTAAAATAACGTTACTTTTCCTTTAAAACATGGAGAATATTTGTAAAATATTAAGCTGACGACTTCGCGGATTTCGCTTATCGCAGGTAATGTTTAGAACGTAACCCCCGTGATAAACAAGGGACTGCTGTACTGAGCCGCATCAGAGGGATCAAAGAGCCGCATGTGGCTCCGGAGCCGTGGGTTGCCGACCCCTGCGCTAGTCAGAATATACACAATCTACAGTAACACAGAGAGGCCACTAGATGGCGCTGTGCTCTTCTCACTTGTAAAAGTTACAAGTTAACAAGTAATGGTTAACTGTATCTCATTTTATTTCTTTAGATTCAAAGGTCCTCTCACCTGGAGCCATCGCTGGGATAACTGTTGCAGTATTAGTGGTTGTTGTTGGAGTTGCGGCAGGAGGGTTTCATGTGTATAAACACCAGTAAGTTATAAGCACCACATCTTTAGTGTTTTATTTATAATATGTATGTACACCTACTGTATATTGACAATGTTATGTTTGATTTTTGTTGTTGTTGTTTTTTTCAGAAAAGGCAGAGAGTTAAGCAATAACAGTAAGTATTCTTTGTAGTTTATCAAATATTCTGAAAAACCTGATTTAAGTGTTGTTGTGTCTCTACATACAGGTCATGTCTACGAGAATACTTCAAATACACACAACTCTAATGAAGAAAAAGTGTATGAGAATGATGTAAATCCATACAATCGAAACTTGTAACTTTTATATTTTTTAACTTAAAGATGCACTGTATAACTTTTGTGGTGGAAGGTCTGCCACTTCCCCAGCAGCAGTTCAAAGTGCACGTGTGTGTGGTGTGCCCCTCTGGAGCTGTCTTTGTTTGGTGTTTTTTTTCATTTTTTTCTTTTTACATTTTGGATTATTTTTGCTTTCCCCCTTCTTTTGGTTGTTAGATCACCTCCTCCCAGCACTCCGGCTGAGGGGGGGACGCTTTTTCTTTTCCCCGTGAGCTTTGATCACCCCCGGGCAAACAGAGCGATGTCGGCCCGCACTAGGCCCCAGACCACGGCGATGGATGGCGAACTGGGCAAGGAGAAGCCAACTGAAAGAGCGGGTGATAGGAAGGAAGATAAATGATGGCGACACTCGGAAAAATAAGGATGTAAAATACCAAAAAGAGCTGATGGTTTTTTTGGAGCTGGAGGGTGGAGCGGGCCTGTCCCCTGTGGCCTTGCTGAAGGCTACAAAGGAGGTGTGTGGGACCGTACTTGTCTGCCGCATGGTGACTAAGGACAGGTATGAGATGACAGTGGCGTCCCAGGCAGCCAAGGACAAGCTGCTGGATGGGTTCCGGGTCGGCGAGACCAGGGTCCACAGGCGAGACATCAACACGGACGAGTTGGTGGTGTCTTTCATGAGCCTGCCGGCGTACATCCAGGATGAGGAAATTGTGCAGAAGCTCCTCTCCTGGGGAGTCTCCGCTGTTTCAGGGGTAAGGAGGAGAATGTGGCTGGGGACTAGCGTCACTGATGGTACCAGATTTGTTAAGGTACGTTTCCCTGACACTGTCCAGTCTCTGCCGTATTCTGTCAGGTTTAACACTGCGGGGGGGCTCCGAGTACTTTAGGGTCATACACGACAGGCAGGTGAAGGTGTGCAGGGGTGTCTCCGGCCTGACCATGTGTTGCGTGAGTGCCCTGATTTACTGTGTAGGAAGTGCGGGGGACAGGGGCATTATGCCCGGGAGTGCGCGGAGCCCAGGGCTCATAAGTGCAGTGGCTGCCAGTTTCTCCTCCATCTGTGGGTGTGCTTGGACCAGCATGGCTCTGGCCCTGGGGAGGGAAGCGCAGGGGGAGGTGGTGGTAGCCCTGCGGCTGCGGCTGAAACCACCCCCTCCTTCACCGCCTCGAGTCTGGATAGTGAGGCTGCCCAAGTTGCTTGTGACGGACGGGGGCGAGGAGCCGTTTTCTCGCACCTCCTCTCCGCGAGGGAGGGAGGCCGGGGAGAGCCTCCACTCTGAGGCCGTGGTAGTGGGGGCTGAACTGGGGAGGGGAACAGATGCTATAACGGTCCAGCATTTCACCCCCGAAGTGGGGGGCGCCGCCTAAGGGCCAGACCCCCAAGCCTTGCCGCTCTAGGGACACCAGTGAAGGCAGAGGATCGGGCCGTGGAGGGGCAAGTAAGGAGAAGCCCGGATCTCGGGTCATGAGAGACAGATCCGCTCATGGCAGGCGGGCCGCTGAGCCTGCCCAGTCCTCGCTAACTCCAGCCCCGTGTGGTCCGGTCTCTGCAGGTCCCTGTGAGCCCGCTACCACAATTGCAATCGCAGATGAAGAGCTGATGGACTGCAGTAGTGGCAATATTGAAGAGGAACTTAATGACGAAGGCGGTGTGAAAGGCGTTAAAAAACTCTGAATGTAATGTTTAATCTTTTCCTCTTCTCTTTCTTTATGGCGCTCTCCCTGGTCTCCCTTAACGCGTGTGGTCTGAGGAGTAGAGTCTGGATGCACAGTGCGATCCACAACACTACCTGGGACATACTGTGCATGCAGGAGACTGGGTGGGAGGAGGAGCACGCGCACAGAGTGGAGGTGATGCGGGTCGGCAAGCTGTACTGCGCTCTGGGCTCTGTGCATCCCGTGGTGTAGCTGTTCTGGTTAAGCCAGGGGTGCTGGGTGAGTCGGCGCTGGTTTACGCAGACCCGTTCAGCCGCTTTTTAGTGATTGATTTTGGACGCGGCCCCCTTAAAATCCGCCTCATTAATATCCACGCGCTGAATGATGAGATGGAGAGGAAAAGGTTCTTCGTCAGCATTTTTTCCTTTGTTAACGAATCCACAGTTATAATAGGGGATTTTAATGTTGTCCTCTCAAAAAATGATCTAGGACCAAATAATGTTTTTAGAAACGATGCGAGCAGAACCGCACTTTTTGATTTGGTCTGTAATCATGACCTGTCTGAGGTCTGGAGGGGCCTCAACTATAAGGCCAGAGAGTTTTCTTGGCGCCAGGTGGTGAGCGGGATCCTTCGCCAGTCGCGTTTGGACATGTGCTTTGTTTCATCTACAATATGGAAATTTATTAGCGGGGCCACGTATACGTGCTTGGGCTGGAGCGATCACTCCCTTTTCTCAGTCAGCCTCGACTTCTTAGGTGGGAAAAAGAACGGGAGAGGCTGGGTGTTTAATAGCTCTCTCCTGGACGATCCCAGTTTTATTCAGAAAATGGAAAGGTTATGCGGCTGTTTCGTCACTGAAATTGAAGTCTATGATTCTCTAATAGATTGGTGGGATGGGGCGAAGGCCCGGATAAAAAAAACTGGCCATCAGCCACAGCAAGTGGAGGAGGTGGGAGCAGGCTGCGCGGGAGCGCATGGTGCATGACCGCCTCCAAGTGCTGGCTGTGGCGTCTCTGGCGGGTCTTGTGGACCCAGAGTATCTGGAGCTGCAGGCTGAGCTCTGCAATTTACAGGAAAGTCAAGCTAAGGGTGCCATCCTCTGGGCCAAGGCTCAGTACGCGGTGGAGGGGGAGCGCTCAACCGCGTATTTCTATGGTCTGGAGAAGGCCAAGCAAGGTAAGTTGTATATAGGCCTAGACAGTCTGGTAGATGATACAGGTAGATTAGTTAGTGACAGGTAAGATTTTAGAGGTGGCAGGAAAGTTTTACTCAGGTTTATTTGACAGTGAGGGGATAAATATTTGACAGTGAGGGGATAAGTGAGGGGATAAGTAAGTTACAGTCAAGTACTAGATGCGCTGGATGCAAGGCTTAGCACTAGTGACGTGCATTTGTGTGATGAGCCCGTCTCATTAAATTGAGTTTTTGCGGCCATCAAGGGGCTCAATAAATGTAAGAGCCCCGGAGAGGACGGCCTGACCGCTGAGTTCTACTGGGAGTTTGCTCACCGGCTGGCGCCTATTCTCCACACGTTGTTTCATGATATCGAGAGTGAGGGGAGGTGCTCGCCCTCCTTCACTCTTGGTATCGTGACTCTAGTCTTTAACCCTGTGAGACCTGAACTCGCCCTCCTTCACTCTTGGTATCGTGACTCTAGTCTTTAAGAAAGGTGCTCGAGAGAGCCTGGCCAATTACAGGCCTATAAGTCTCCTCAACACCGACTACAAAATTTTATCTTGCATTCTGACAGGTAGGTTAAAGCACGTCATAGGTAAGAGAGTCGTGGACACGCAGGCGTATGGCATCCCGGGGCGTGACATCTCTGACACTTTCTTTAAAGTACTTGTTGGGGGAGATGCATGCCTCGGGTGACATTCAGCACAGCTTTCTCTATCGCGTTCTAGGTAAGTTTGGCTTTAAAGGCAGGTTCATCAATTGGATCCGCTTATTATATTCGAGTGCGGTCAGCCGCGTGAAATGCAACGGCCTCGTCTCTGTCCCCTTCCTTTTGCGGAGGTCAGTCAGACAGGGGTGCCCGTTAAGCGCTCTCCTCTACAACATAGTAGCTGAACCACTCGGTGCTGTGCTGAAGAAAGACAGGGCCGTGCGCGGACTCACGAGTCCCTCAGGTAGGGAATACAAAATCTTTCAATTTGCGGACGACACAAATTTGGTCCTTCGAGATGCGCAGAACCTCGACGCGGCTCTCCACGCGATCAACATTTACTGCCTGACTTCAGGCACCAAAGTTAATTTTGACAAGTCCTCCGTGGCTTTCTGCGGAAGCCTCACGGCTGCCCAGAATACCTGGGGCCTCAAGGATGCGGGGGACCTTTACAGGGTCCTCGGCGTCCCACTGGGGAGAAATGAGGCGGCCTGTAGAGACAATTTATGGACAGGTTTGTATAACAGTGTTAACGCTTGCATGAATTTATGGCGATTACGTAATTTAAAAATCAAAGGCAAGGTTTTAGTTGTCAATGGCCTGTGCTTGTCCAAGCTCGTGCATGCCCTCACCGTGTACGACTTGCTAAGCGCAGTGGCAAACAAAATTAGCATTGCGGTAAGTAGGTTTATTTGGAGAAGAGAGTGTGGGCTGATTGCACACAATGTTATGATAGGTGAGCACAACCAAGGGGGACTTAAACTCATTGATTTAGTTGTTAAAAAGCGCGCGTTACGTCTTAAAATACTCAAGAAGTTCCTTGACACCGGCTTCACGGCCGCGTGGAAGGACTTCTTTGCAGTTCAGGTAGGTCATTTCGGTGAGTACGGTTTATTTAACCTATGCATGCTCCCCCAGCAAGCTACCCTTGAGCGCTTTCTAGAGGGAGATGTTTGAGGTCTGGGCTGCGCTGAGGCCGTGCTCTGTGGCGGCACCGTGTTCCCTGTGGCAGCTGGGGCAGATGCCCCTGCCTTTCAACCCTGACATGCTCTCCGACCCTCCTGAGAGGAGGGAGAGCATGTTCAGTGGTGTTTTGGAGAAAGCGGGAATTAAACAGGTAAGGCAGCTTTTAGATGTTTGAGGCAGGTTTGACATAGAGGAAATCAGGGGTAGGTTTATAAGGGCTAGGGCTGGGTTTAGGAGAGCTGAAATTCTCAGAAAGGCAAGTATAATCCAGTCTTGTGTCCTGGCGAAGTGGGGTGTCCTCTTTGAGAATGGCCCTCATGACCCTGGCGAGGTAAATGAGGAAGAAGAAGGTAAGTGTTTTCTGGATTTTGCTATTGTAAGGGGGGAGAGGATATCAAGGCTGACGGAGACGAGAACGCACGTCTTCTACCAACTGTTGGTGGCCCGGGGTTGCTCAGCGCCCTTCTGCAGAACACAGGTGGTCACAGACATTTCCCACGCATGACACTGCATCCATCTGGGCTCACATATATAATTTGTACACCCTACCCCTACCCCAAGTAATTTTGACTTTAAATTGAGACACAGGATCATTTACACCTGCACCAGATTGCATGCAATACACCCTGACAGCTACGGCTGTGACTGTCCGGTGTGCGGTGAGGCGCCTGAAGACTTCCTCCATCTGGCCGTCCGGTGTCCTGTCGTGCGGCGGTTCTGGACCCGGGTGCTGGACCTGCTCACTGCCCATGGAATCGATGACCCCGAGCTCTGGTTCTGCTTCTTCGGACCTGTCCAGCAGCGACCTCTGGGACCAGACACCGCCATGGTCAACTGGGACGCCGTCCGCCGCATCCTGTCCATGGCCAGGTATTCCATCTTCGTGGCACGGAACCACCACCTCCATGACGGCCGTGCAGCAGAGCACTGGCTGGTTAGCTCAACTGGTAAGTCACTGACTTTCCCCCCTGGGGGTTGTGGGTTCTAATCCCCCCCGGCAATGAGCTAACCAGTGTGGGTCCTTGGGCAAGACCCTTCACGGTACTGCCCCCTGGGTGCCAAAAAAGATGGCTGCTCACTGCTCCTGAAAAAGGATGGGTCAAATGCAGAAGTCAAATTTCTCCCATGTGTCATTGTGTGTGAGACCAATAAAGGCTTAATCTTAATCACTGGCCCCTCTTCACAGCGCTCCTTAGCGAACCACATTCACCATCTCCACTCTGCAAGAGAAACGGAGTTTCGCAACGCCTTCACCCCAGACAATACACTTTTCTCCATTTCTAGAACTGGTTCCCCTCAGTTGGACTTCTGACCCCTACCCTCCTCCGCTGTTCTCTCTGGACCCTGTCATCTGGACTCTCCCTGGACACTGCATCGCCCTTGTTTTCCCCCACACCCCCTTTCTTTGCCTTCTATAATCCCTTTGGACCTCTTCACTCCCCCTGTTTTTTTTTCGGCCCCCCTTGTATTTCCCCCAGGTACCTGTTTGCCCCGGCCCACCCCCTTCAAGTCCCTTAGCCCTTGTACCCAGTAGTGTTTGTTCCTGTGTCCACATCCCCCTATGTGTCTTCTGAGTACTTTGTGAATGTTATTGTGTTTTTAAAAAAATGTAACTTTAATATTAAAACATAAAAAAGAAGAAGTTTATTGCGTTGCCTGGTATGTTCCGCAGTATGACATAAAGCAGATCTATTTCGATGGTAACGGGTCAGTGATGCCACCAGGCCAAGTAACATCTCTGTGGAGATGTTACTCTTACAGTATGAATGCACTGTTGAATTTATGAGCAATAAAAACACTTAGCTGTATTAAATATAATATTTAAATTTAATGTCATACAATAGAGCATTCAAGGCTAGGCAATATCAGCTCCATGGAGACCAGCAAGTGGCAAACCATCCACCACAAAAGTTAAACAGGGCACTTTTGAATTAGTGCATCACATAAATTATAGTTTATGTGTGAAAATGGCTGTGTTTTGTGTAGACTTCTGCTGTCAAACAGTTTCATCCACCAGGCTGTCAGGAAGCTGAACTCTCACCTTACCCGTCTCCCACTCCCACCCCCCCATATTGGCATAACCTGTAGGTATTTGTTTTTGTTTTTTGTTTTGTACTGCTTTAGATTTTAGATTTTAGACTCTAGATTTTAGATTTTTTGTCTCAGATATTTTTTAGTTTTTTGTTTCGTCTTTATATTGTATTTTGTACACTGTCTTTTTGCACTACTTGGCCAGAGAGAAATGAAATTTCCGATTCACTGTATGTTGAACACATATGGCAGAATTGACAATAAAGCTGACTTTGATCTTTGAAAAATGAAAGAACCAGCGTTACATTAAGTAACCTTGAGTTTTCAACAATGTCGTGACCATGCAGCAGGAAAGAGGTAGCAAGTTCAGGTGCAGGACATGCTGTGTCAAAGAAGGATCAAAATGATAACAGGAGAAATTCAATTTGGACGACTGAGGGATTCTTCACGCATCTCAAGGATCAAAATGTCTTACAACCCCTTGGCCCTTTTTTTTATAGAGGGAAAAAAAGGTAATTCTAGAAAAGATGAAAATGAATGACTGAAAAGTACACAGTGAAAAAAGTATACCAGAAATTAAATTAAAACTTAAATTAAAATTAATGAATATGGTGCCCGTGCGGAAGTAAACTATGTGCTCATGAAATAAATGGTGAATACTAATGCAAAATGTATAATTACCATAAACATTCAATATAGAGCTCCCACTTTGTGCTCCACCTTCTTCTGGTATAATGGTAACACTGTACTCTCCAGTGTCACTAAGAGTCACGTTCCTGAGCTCCAGAGATCCAGTAGAGATGAACAAAGTGATCCTCTCTACTCTGGAGAAGTAGAGTTACTACCAGGGACTGAAGTGATGATATTTGTACCTTTAAAAGTCCAGGTTATTGCTATAAATGGATTTTGTGTTGGATCCAGTGATGTGGTGAACATGACTTTTCCTCCAACAGCAGCATTCACAGACTCAGGCAACACACCAAATCCTGAGGCTAAACCTGGAGAGTGGATACAACTGTTAAGGGAAAATCAACAAGAGTAGCATAGATTAAAAAAAAAAAAAGTTTACTTTAGTAGTAGTTTTGTATTTTAACAGTTCTTAATGTAGCACAAAGAATAATCAGTTTGAAATACATATCTTCTGTAGTTTTTGCCTTCACCAGAACACAGTGGGAAAATAAAGTGTGTATAAGGAAGTACTGAATGTTTTGGCATTTGTTTGTTTCCTCTTCCTTGATTAATCATTATACACTGCTGCATATCTCAAATCAAGGGACTCAGTCCTATTATGGTAGTAAATTGTGTGAAATATTAGATAATTGAGATAATTGTAGTTAGTCAAGTTTTGAAGACAATGACACACGGGAGAAATTTGACTTCTGCATTTGACCCATCCTTTTCATGAGCAGTGAGCAGTCATCTTTCGGCGCCCGGGGGGCGATAACGTGAAGGGTCTTGCCCAAGGACCCACACTGGCTAGCTTATTGCCAGGGGGGATTTGAACCCACATCCCCCTGGGGAAAGTCAGTGACTTACCAGTTGACTTACCAGTTGAGCTAACCAGCTAACCATATAACTAACTGAGAGTTATATAAATGAAGTTATTACCTGATGGTTCTCAGTCCTGAGTTGGATGTTCGTTTGTTTTATCATTACAAACATATTTGTAACCACAAAACCGCAGATGTCGCTCCACCTTTACCAGTTAAGAGATGATGCTAATTCAGAAGTGGATTTCTGCAGCTAAAAGGGCTAGCATTAATGCTAATGTTAATGGTTTGATAAACGTTAATCAAACTGGGCATTAATTAAGCTATAAATGTTTTTTACATCAATATTTTTTCTTTATTTGGTTTAATTTTGAATGATTAAACCATAGTCTCATAAAAAAAACTGTACCTTTGTGTATTGTCAATTAGCATTAAATAGTCTATTAATGAGGAAAAGGAGATTGAAGAGAAAAGACCCCAGATGCTTTTTGCTTTGTTGTTAAGTGTTTTTGTAACATTTATATAACATTTAGTGATTTACTGTGCTATGTAGCTACAGCATCTACACATTAGTCAGAGCACATCATATTTTGGTGTTAAATTCACATTATTTAAACTGTCACTATCAATAAACGTTATATGTACAGAGCTCTATAATAAAGTCTCTTTTTTTCCACAAACATCTCCAAAAACCCTCCAAAAATGGCCCGGTGCCATTCTTTAGCGTTAATCCACCACTGCCAACATGGCCTCCCTGTCAGATTTAGTCACGTGGGTGCAGGAGCTCTAAAGTGTGGTCAGTCACTGCCAATTTTCTTTTTGTACAGATTAAGGTACAGGAAGCAAGTACAACATCCCTCTTTTGTCGTTTAATAATAATTATTATTTTATATGGGCTGTTTAACAAAGTCAAAGTCAAAGGGTTGTTATGGAGCATGTCAATAATTAACAGGGCCTCTGACTGTGCCAACCGCAACAGTAAAGCCACACAATATTCCAGTTGTACAGTAGGGGGCGCTCCTGTGCTGTAAGTACAGAGTACATTGTACTGTCAGAGTGACATTAGCTTCAGACACACCTTTACTCTCCTCTACTTCTCATACAGAGCACAGGAGGTCAAACAGCTCTCTGATCATTTCCCAAGGCTTTCAAATTGTCACATCACAAACAATATAAATGGAATTATTTACTGTATTCTGTGGGATTACTGCTGCCTTCACAGGTAAGTCAACTTAATTTTGCTTCAGTTATAAAATTGTATTGTGCATGAAACAAATCCTCTGGCTTCAGTATTGTTTGGCATGCCATATGTGTCTTTTTGTGAAAGTGAATTTCAGTTTATTGGCAAATCTTTTGTACATGTTGCAAAACTATTAACCTAAGACACAAAATTAAGAATGTTTGAAAAAGTAATTATATGAACAAAACTTAAAGCATTTTGAGACAAAAACACATTTCTCTATATGAATGTTTTCCAAACAGCTCAGACAGAATCCTAAACAGAATTTTAGTGTCACGTCAAGATGTCACGATGTTAAAACTCCACTGCCATAAAACACTGAAGGTGTATGTGGCTCTGATATTATGGCGTAAACATTATTGTGATCTGTTTAATTCAGTGAAAAGTGACATTGTTGTTATTGATAATGTTGATATGACTGATGATGGTTCATGCCAGTGAAATCTATGATGCCATTTTAAAACTTGGTGGAAACAAAGCTTGTGGACTAGATAATATCACAGCTGAGCACTTGAAATATTCAAGTCATAAATTGCTGTCCATGTGTTTTATTGGCTTTTTAACTCAACTTTTTAACTCCTGCTGTAGGGTTCTCATCTCCGTTGTCTTCCATGTTTATAAAGTAAATGTTTTCTTCGTCCATTAGTTAGTATTCATGATGCATCACTCAGGTTTACTATTTTTGAGTTGAAATCTCATTTATTTTGTTCTTTTTACATGGCAGTGGCAGGTACTGATGTGAACAGGACCACGCTTACTTAACATCTAAAATTTTACCCAGAATGCATGCACGCATTTCCTCCCGAGTCCACAGGGGTCAAAATAAGAGTCCTTGATATGACATTAACACATATCACACAAAAGTAAAGACATTGCTTATTAAACACATGGGCTGAAATAAAGAATAATAACACAACCTAACACCCCCACTTGTTCTCATCTTCACAAGACCATATATGACCATTGTAGTCCTAGTGCATCTAAATGCATCTAATTTCCAAATAGGAAATTTTTAAACTGGAGAATTCGAACTTTTGTTACAGATTTTGTAAGTATGTCTGCAACCATGTTTTCTGTGGGACAGTAACTAATAGTTATTCTTCCTGCCTGAATAAAGTGGTTTCAAGAAAACAGATGAAGCCTTGAGCCTGTCCGCATTCAGTGACTCTGATTGGGCATCCTCAGTAGAGGACAGACGCAGTACCACAGGTTACTGCTTTAGCTTGACAAAACAAGGTCCTGCTATTTCTTGGAAGTCTAAGAAACAACCTACAGTGGCATTTTCGACCGGTGAAGCTGAATATATTGGCTTAGCAAACACAACTCAGGAAAGCTTGTACCTGATGCAGCTAATGAATGACTTGGATTCAAATGTTTACAGTTGTACAGTTGTACAACAATCTATGGTGACAATCAAGGAGCAATCGCACTAAGTAAAAATCCAGTGCATAGGTCAAGGTGTAAGCACATTGATGTGAAATACATAGCTCGTAGTGAGAGGTACCTTTCAAGTATCTTAGAACATGTTTGGCTGCCACTAAGTCTTGTACTTTTGGTCTTGCTAAGGATTGTGAGTTTGCTGACAATCCAGCTGATATCAGGCCTGGTGCAAGTCATTGCACAGATCAAGCTTCCAACAATTTCTCTGTAATCTTTGGGATTTTCAATCTCAGTATTGTTTCCGTCCACATTTTTGTTACATTCCATTTTCAATTCATTTGGTGTAGCTCTAGGCTTGCAGTTAGACATTTCAAACCTTTCAAGCATTTGGACTATGTACTTCCCTTGGGTCATTTTTATTTCTCCATCTTTCTGTTCAAACTGAATGCCCAGAAAATATGATATTTTTCCTAAATCTTTCATATTAAATTTGGACTTCATTGTTTCCTTGAACCTGCTAAGCTGATCTTCACTACTGGCTGCAATGATCAAGTCATCTACCCAGATGATGACTATGATTGTGTCATTTTCAATCTGTTTCTTATACACGCAGTGATCGACCTGGTTCCTCTTAAAGTTGTTCTGCTCTAAATGATCATTTAGGAGTTTGTACCAATTTCTCCCAGATTGTTTCAGCCCATAGAGGGACTTTTTCAACTTGTACACCAATTTCCCACCCGTTTCTGATGTCGCTTCGAAACCATCTGGTTGATCTATATCTCTTCCTCAATGGGGGCATGTAAATATGCCGTTTTCACATCCATCTGATGTACAGAGAAGTCATTCTGTGCAGCTATCTGCATTAGTGCACGCACCAAAGTGAGATTTGCTGTAGGAGCAAATGTTTCATGATAGTCTATTCCTTCTGTTTGTTTGTATCCTTTGAACATTTTCCCTGTTTCTGTATTTTCCTTCAAAGCATAGACCCGTCTTCCCCCCACTGTGTTTCTATCCTTTGACAAAATCACCAGTTCGAATGTGTCATTTTCCTTAAGTGAGCACATCTCTTCCTTCATAGCCTGTTCCCACCTAACAGCTTCAGGTGACATCATGGCCTCTCTATATGTTTGGGGAATTCCAAACACTGCCCTGTAACAAGAATCAACATTTGTATTGGTTATTTCATCTTTGGAGCATGTTATGTAATCTTCTAAGTATTTTGGGGTTCTCCTTTCCCTTTCTGAATGGTATCGCGTCTGGTTTATTGTTATTGATGTCCCTGCACTATTTTCACTATTCCCATCCATTTCTGTTTCTGTGGGTTCATCCTCTTTTGATTCGTCTTTGTCATCTGTGTCTTTAGTATCAATATTTTCATCTGTGACCTGTTTCTCACTTTGAGATTTGTCATTTTTGTTGTCACTATCCCATATTTTATCTCTGTATATTGGGAGCTCGTAGTCACCGTCATCAGTTTGGGTCTGTTGTTCAACACTGCTCTTTGTGATAAATTTCACTAATCTGTGTTTTGAAACTTTTCTGGATTGAGGGCTGTAAACCAGATAAGCAGGGCTGTTCCGGCTATAGCCTACAAATATTCCCTTGTCACCTCTAGGATCCAATTTGCTGTAGCAATCAGACCCAAAAATCCACATTTTTGAGAGGTCTGGCTTCTTTCCTGTTAACATGAAGTATGGGGTATTTTGTATCCTGTCACTAAAGCATCGGTTTCGTATGTGAGCAGCAGTTTGGACAGCGTAAGGCCAAAGTGTTTTTGGTAACCCCTTCTCTAGTAACAGGCACCTTCCCATTTCAAAAATGGTCCACCATTGTCTCTCGGCTGTACCATTCTGATGAGGGGAGTAAGGGGATGACGTCTCATGCCTTATTCCTCTTTCTCGCAGGAGAGACTGGAATTCATTCCCTGTGTATTCTGTACCATTATCTGATCTAATGCATTTAACTGTGCCATAGGGAGCTATGTCTGCAAGGAATTTTTCTGTGGCTACAGTTGTGTCGCTTTTATTCTTAAGGAAGTAAATGGACACAGTGCCTGAAAAATCATCTGTGAATGACACTGCATATTTGTACCCCTCATGAGATGCTGGTTCAACAGGACCAGCTAAATCTGTATGCACAAGCTCTAAAATTTTAGTAGCTTTTGGGTCAGGCTTCCTATTCCTGGTGTTTGTGAATTTTCCTTCAGTGCATACATTACAGTCTAACTTGGTATTACCCGTGATTTTCATACCATCAACCACTTCAGGCAATTTCAACACATCATCAACATTACAGTGCCCCATTATTTCATGCCATGTTTTAACATCACAAGCTAGGTTGACCTTGTCTGGGGACATCATATCATTTACAGAAGCACTGATATTATGTTTGAGGTGGTTTACCGTTTTCAGGTAGTACAGCCTCTCATGTACTTCAATGTTGAACACTCTTCCATTTCTGTACATCAGTTCATTCTGTCCCTCTTTGAAGATCACCTTGGCCCCGTCGTTGGTAGCTGCTTGTACAGAGATGATGCTCTGGGGGTATGTTGGTATGAACAGGGCCTTCTTCAGTGTGACTGCGACGGCTCTCCCTCTCACGTCCTGTAGCAGCACCTCTGCGTCTCCTCTTCTCAATGCAACGTTGTTCATCCTTGTTCCATCAGCAAGTTCCATGTAGTGGCAGCTGGGATTGAAATCCTCTTCAAAGCGTGTAAAAGTGTTTATGTCTGTTAGGATGTGTGAGGTTGCTCCACAATCCACCATCAGTCCGTTTTTCTTAATGTTGTCAGGGAAGGTTGTGTGACTGACCGTAAACACAAATGTTCTTTCTTTGTCAGGTTTTTGTCTTTCAGCTGTTTGTTTTGCATCATCTTTATGGTGATCTCTACTTCGGCATGTCTCATCACTGTGTGTAGAACTTTTATGGTAGCTGCACCAGTTGTCACGGTCGCATTTTTCTGCTGTTTGTTTCGCCTCGTCTTTGAACTTCTCCCTTCTTCGGCATGTCTCGTCACTGTGTGTAGAACTTTTGTGGTAATTGCACCACTTTGGCGCCCCCTTTTGTTTGGATTCGCGCACTACGTGGCCTCGGTTTCCGCACCCGTAACATGTCACTGATGAGATGTCCACTTTCATTACGTTGTCAGCTTTGGTTTTATAGTCAAACCTTTCTGTTTCTTCGTAGCTTCACAGTCTGCTTTTGAACTGTATGAACGTGATTTCTTCACTGCTCTGTGTTGTATGAATGGCGAAGGGTTTGTAGGATTCTGGCAGGCCCTTTAGGATCACTGCTATAATTAGTCCGTCACTTATAACTTCTTTCGCGTTTCTTAGGGAAGTCACTGCTTTCTCAGCTCTGATAATGTAGTCTGTGACTGTCTCGTTTTCAGCTTTCTTCAACGACGTTAATTCGGTGTACAGGGCTATGATTCTGGGCTTACCCTGGCTGGCGTAATGACCCCGCAGTATGTTCAGAGCTGTGTGATGACAACTGTGACGACAACTGCAGCAGCTATTTAGTATACTGTAACAAACACCACACTGTTACTTATTTCAGGTAAAATAAGTTATATGTTTTGTTCTTAATGTTTTTTGTGTTGGTGATGTATTTGAGATACATGTGATACAAATTAGCAGCTGTGACAGAGGTTTTTCAAGCTCTTTGGTCTGATTCCAGTCCTTTCTGGATTCAAACAGAATGTAGAAGGTCAATATAAGGCAAATATAACGTTGTGATTCTTGAGTTGGAACAAAACAGCAATTTGTAGAAAAGGGGTTTTAAAATATCATAACTTGCATACTTATAAAGTTGAATCTAAGTGAGCTCTGTATAATGGACCTACTTATTTTTAAATTTCTGGAAGATTTTGAAGTCAGTGTAATTTTGTGTGACCTCTGCCATATTCACCTGCTCCTCATAAAGTCCTCATAAATCATTATTTAATGGGTCAAGTGGGCTGTCAAAATGAGCTCCCTTCAGACGGAGCCTGATTTGATAGAGAATATAACCATGTCGAAATGAACTGCCTACATATATAAATGAGTTGGAATTTTACATGACTAAAGACAATGCAAACAGCTCAATAGAATCACCATTATTTACCCATTGATATGAATATAGGTAAGGGGAGCTCATTCCGACATGCTTATATTATCTATCAAATGCATGCATGCGCAAAAAATTGGATTTCACAAAAAAATCTGAATTGACCATTAAGCCCTGACGATCGACTGACACTTGGCCCCTGATTGACCTGTCGACGTATTGAGAACCCCTGTTCTAAACTGTCCACCTATATGTGAAAGTCTGAACTGGCTGGCTGACCACCTGAGACAGAGCCTCATCCTGAGTCTCCACTATATGAGCCTATCACTATATCCATCATCAATAAATATTAGTGCTGTCAATTGATTAAAATATTTAATCGATTGACAGCACTCATGAATGTTATAGTTAACTCACAACATTTTTAACTTGCACATTTTTGTCCCTTAAATCATCCTTTTAATACTCTTATCAAAATAGAAAATTGGATAGGTGCCGCTTTGTGCAAATGTGTTTTTACTGCAAACCAAACCAATTGTCATTTAGACACTTTGTGTTGTTGTGGGTGAAATAATGTGCTATGACCCTGAGGTAGTTCTCATTATTGAGGGACGTAATCTCCAGTTAGCACCACTGTGTTTGTCTGTTCCAACACCTGCTGTGCTAGGCTCGCACTCGAGCTGGGACTTTTGGGCCTTGCCGTGCTCGGGCAAGGTGGCGGTGGACCGCGTTCGGACCTGCACGGCTGGGCCGCGGTCGATGGCGTCGTTGCACAGCGCTGTTTGTTTACATGCAGCAGAGAGGGTGTGTCCGACATGGAGCGGAGAGGGTGTGTCCAATGTGGGTCGGTGTGCGCTCCTCCGTGAGTTCGGGGAGTGGGGTGGTGGGGGAAAACAGAGTCTGTGGGGATTCTGTCACTGTCTGCGGTCTTTGGCGGGGGTGGGCGCGGACTCACTGTACGTTTTGAAGCAGACTTTTTTTCGTATTTTCCTCGTGTGGGTGGCATTGGTGCGTGCAGGGCGCATGGCGTGCATGGATGCGCACACACCTGTCCAATTATTGTCAACTGTCATAGACAGTTCACAATTATTAACTGATTAATTAATTAATATTAATTATTAGTAAATTAATTATTAATATCAAATATTGAAAATTGGCAAGGCGGGACACTGAACACTGAAGTGTACTTTAACCTTTCACCTTAATTGATATGAGAGTTAAGGTTTGAAAATGAATATAAGATTGCCATTACATTGAGTTTAGGTTATTGTTAATGAGTAAACCTGAATATGTTTCTGTTGAATTATTATTTCAGGTTTAGCCTCAGGAGATGGTGTGTTGCCTGATTCTATGAATGCTGCCGTTGGAGGAAAAGTCATGTTCACCACATCACTGGATCCAACACAAAATCCATTTTCAGTAATCATATGGAATTTTGAAGATAGAAATATCATCACTTCAATCCCTGGTAGTAACTCTACTACAGAGTATGCAGACAGGATCACTTTGTTCATCTCTACTGGATCTCTGGAGCTCAGGAACGTGACTCTTAATGACACTGGAGAGTACAGTGTTACCATTGTATCAGAAGGAGGTGGAGCAGCAAGTGGGAGGTCTACATTGAACGTTTATGGTAATTATACATTTTGCATTAGTATTCACCGTTTATTCCATGAGCACATAGTTTACTTCCACACAGGCACCATATTAATTTCTGTATACCTTAATATTATTGGAACATGCAGAAGTCAATCATTCATCATTAATTTATTTTAATTATAAAATTAACATTATTATACAGTAAAAATAATTTGTCAGAGGCCTGTCAGACTTTTTGACCCTCAATGATAAAGGCACACTATAGCATTTCCTTTTTTAATCATTTCTGTTATCAGTTAAAAGCTGTGTCTTCTACAGTTACTGACACACCAATCATTCTATATTTTAATATTTACATTAACATTCTCTGTTTCCTCTCCCTCAGAGCCAGTGTCTAATGTGAGCGTCACAGTCAGCAGCTCAGACTTAGTGGAATTCAACGATTCTGTGACTCTCTCCTGTTCTGCCTCTGGTTCCTCTCTGTCTTTCCTCTGGTTAAATGGCAGCACTGAAGTTACAGCCAGTGACAGAGTGACCCTCACTGATGGAGGCGCAACTCTCACTATAGACACTGTGTGGCGCTATGACCAGGGACCATTCACATGTGAAGTGTCTAATCCTGTCAGTAGCAGCGCCAGTGATTCACCAGAACTCTCCATCAGCTGTGAGTAAAGGATGTCTACAGTAAACACACTCACTTTCAAATACTCATTTACATTCACTAATATTAATCATTTATTTTTTCAGATGGACCTGATGATGTCATTTTGAGGGTCTCTCCTTTACTTGATTTCTATGAGGAAGGCGCAAACGTGTCTCTGTCCTGCTCAGCTGACTCCAGACCTGCAGCTCAGTTTAAAAGGCTTTTAAATGGAGAGCTGTTGTCCTTTACTGGAGCACAGATACAAGTGAAGATGAGTGGAAACTACAGCTGTCAGGCTTTCAACAGCAGAACTCTCAGATATACAACATCTCAGCCTGTAGGGATCTCTGTCCTGAGTAAGAATTCCAGTTTTATAGACCTGTCCTTCATGCACTTTTATACAATGGACATAAAATGTTCCACTTGTAAATTGTGTCTTTAATCTATAAGGTTTGATGTCACAGTAATTTGCATGTGTCAAGATGAACTTATTACATTTGTCGTATTTACAGTAACTCCTCTTACACTTTGACAGCACTTACATCAATGCCCAGTGAGGAAACTTTTCTGAGATATTCTGTTTTGTTTTTCTTCCAGGGAGAATAACAAATATTTATGTTAATTCATCCTCTAATGAGCCAATCGAGGGCTCCTCAGTGAACTTAACCTGTGATGCCTCTGGTTCCATCTTCACCATAAAGTGGTCGATAAATGGACAGGAGCTAAATCCTTCTGAAAACATTATATTTTATGACCAAAATCGAGTGTTGTCCTTTAAAGTCCTGAACAGAAAAGACAGTGGACGTTACCTCTGTGAAATCAGCAACCCCATCAACACTCAGACAGCTGTTTACCCTCTGGATGTAATGTGTAAGTGTCTGGGGGCACATTATATTTCATACATTACTGTTACATTTACTTTAACTTAACCTTATTTTTCAGATGGACCAGAAAATGTTCAAATCTCAGGTCCAAAAGAGATTCGAGTAAGAAAAACACTAAAATTAACCTGTTTAAGTGACTCTGTCCCAACTGCTAACTTCACCTGGATAAAGAATGGGACTGCTCTCACTCACTCATCTGAATATTCTCAATCCATGGCTGGATCTTCAGACAGTGGAGAGTACATCTGTCGAGCTTCAAATGAAATCACAAACAGAACATCTGAGGCATCACATACGGTGCTTGTAACAGGTATTGACTTCTACTCTCTAATTGCATTTTGTTTCATTCAATCACATATTCACATCTACCACATGGAATAGTTTCTCATTAGTTTCCCACTATCGGCCTGTTCACACATGGCAAAGGATTTTAATTCTAACATAATAAAACATAACTCATAACTCACTCGATCACAAATCAGTGAAACCATATTTGGGTTTCTGTCTCACTTGTTTTTGCAAATGTCCATTTTGAAGAAAAGAAAAAACAAATCTACAATTGCAGTTAGAAGCTGTGAATCATTTTGTTTAATTTAAATTGTTTATTTTTCTTCAGATACCAAATCCTGTCCAGCTGGATGTATCGCTGGAATAGTATGTGGCTGTATTGCCTTCATTCTAGTTGTCTCTGGCACAGTGCTCTACTTCCTCAAGAAAACGTAAGTAGATCGAATATCACCATCATGTGTAATTTTGTGTTATACAATTGAATCTATGTAAATTGCAAAGTGAAATATTAAATGAGCTGAAACAATACTTCTTTTGAGGAAAAAATGCATACTACTGTATATATGGTATGATTATCAAAAAAAAAAAAAAATCAATATACTAATTGATACTGAAACCACCCACTTGAACAAGTATCATTATTGGAAAAAAATTGCAAATAGGACAGATCTCTCCTGAATGGTTTTAAAATAATCATGATCTATATCAAAATGGTTATAAGACCACATAGTAATATTTTAGAAAGTACTTTGTGTTGAAAATGGCATTCTTGTTTTGTGTTTTTTACATTATCATTGTGAAAAACAGTGTTGAGTTTGAGACTTATTTGTCTTGTATTGCAACTGAGTTAGTGCTATAACTACACACTACAACAAAATGACTTAATGCTTATCCTCTCCCAGAAGTAGAAAGCTGAACGAGTCAAACACTCAAAGAGGTAAGGAGAAATACAGATGTTAAATAATTACAATTACTCATAACTCAGTTATTTAATGTTTCTGTTTTATTACCTTAAAGATGGTGGAGGTCAGGACAACACTGGATTTGCACAAAGTCAGGTAAGAAGTCTATAAAATTTCCATATGCATAATCAATTATCATAATCAATACATTTTCATTTCTAGTATTATAGATAGTACATTATTGTGTTATATTCAGTACAATTACAGTGGTACCTCACCTTACAAAAGACTCCAAAAAAAAAATCCAAGTTACGAAACGCCTTCACTTTAAATTTCTAATTTTGTCTCTAGATACGAAAGAAAATTCAAGTTACGAAACGCGAAATCTCAAAAATTCAATTAATGCGCGCTCAGATGCGCGCTCAGATGCAGGCCCCGAAACGTAAATACACTTTATCAACACACACGGGGTTAGGTTCCAGAGGTGGCCCGCAGTGGGAGAGGTCCGTGAGGTAGGACAACTTTGTATTTTGCAATTGTTCTACATGTTTTAGGGCTTTAAATGTCTCACCACACACATTCTATGCTTTTCTCAGACTGGAGATGGGCATTTCTTGCATTTCTCTCTCGTTTGAACACTCGAACTTTCATAGATTTTCAACGGAATGTGTTGATAGTGAAGCGTGGGGGGGGCACGGCTCAATATAGCGAGTGAACAATCCAACACTGCGGGCGTGGGATGGAGCCGCGGCGCCCGGGCTGTGCCTTTCCCTCGGGGCCGCGTCCACGCCGAGCACGCACGGACGAGCTGGTCTAGACCTGGTTTAGTTCTGGTCTAGATCTGGAAGTCAGATAGAAGCAGAGCCCGCCCCGAGCGAGACCTTGCGGTCTTTCCCGCCAATAGAGCACCTTTCTCGGCCTGTTAGCTCACAGTGTCAGCCCCCCGGCTCTGGAGGTCAGATAGAACCAGAGCCCGCCCCGCCCCGCTCTTATTCCCGCTGAAAGAGCGTCTTTCTCGGCCTCTTAGCTCTAGCGCGGAACGCGCAAGGAGCGCGGAGACACGAGCAACGCACTCATCCAACGGCACTGCCATGTCCCGGGATCATCCTGGTTTAGACCTGGTCTAGTCCCGGTTTAGTCCAGGTCTAGACCTGGTCCAGTCCTGGTTTAGTCCAGGTCCAGTCCAGGTTTAGACCTGGTTTAGTCCAGGTCCAGTCCAGGTTTAGTCCAGGTCCAGTCCAGGTTTAGTCCAGGTCCAGTCCAGGTTTAGACCTGGTCTAGACCTGGTTTAGTTCTGGTCTAGACCTGGTTTATTCCACCTTTAGTCCTGGGTCTACAGTCTCTTAGCCAATCAGGACGCAGAACACAGTGTTACACTATAAAAAAAAAAAAGTTACACTATTAAAAAAACAACAACCTTGGAATGAATCAGGCCTTTTCCATTGAAATAGCTACTCAACTTACGAAAAATTCACGTTACGAAACCACTTCTGGAACGAATTAATTTCGTAAGGTGAGGTACCACTGTATATTAATTGCACTGAATGATAATTTTCTTTTTTAAGAATACAGAAGCTGACATGTAATTACTAACAGTAAATGATGAGTAATTAGTAGTTTCTAGGCACAATAGCTTACTTTGAATTTGATAATGGTCTAAAATAGTCTAATATAGTTACTTATAAGATCAAAGATCAAAAGATCAAAGTCAGCTTTGTCAATTCTGCCATATGTGTTCAACATACAGTGAATCGAAATTTCGTTTCTCTCTGGCCAGGTAGTGCATTTCAGTCCTTCATACTTCATACTTGAAGTTTTCTTTTCTTCAAGTTCAATTTAAAATGTGCCAATTGTGGACCTTTTGTAAGTCAGCTTACACAAATGTTCCCCAAAGTCATATGTTGCTTTATTTTTATTTTTTTTGTCTCATTTTGACTTCTCTGTCTTAAAATCTGCTCAAAGCTGCAGTACATAGTGAGGGTTGCTTATTAAATAAGATTAAATATATTACCAGACCATCTGTCACTATTGAGCCCATCAGTTGCTGCAGCACTGACTTTATGGCTGTTTCTTTGCAGACTAGTTTCTTTAATATTTCTTTCACATTTTTATTCTAGGGCAATTATGCCGATGTCACGTTTTTCAAGAAGGATGGTGGTGTGGTGCAGCTAGCTTCACCGAATCAGACAGAATACGCAGAGGTGCAGAAACGCAACAATCAACCATCATCCAGTCTGCCCACCTACAATGATCATGTGAAGAGAGGGAGAAGACCCCCTCCTATGCCCCCAACGGCAGGCACAGAGTACGCTGAGATACGCCGGAAATGACTTAAGAGCAGGATTTTTCGTTTTTCAACAGACACAGTGATGTTTGTTTATAATAGCACCGTGGTTGGACTTGAGATAGTAGTTAGTTAATAATTGATGATGAGACAAGCGGTGGCTTTCAGTTTTCCATGCACTATGAAACGAGACGTACTGTATGTAAATATAGATCTTTATCTTGGGCTACTCAGGTAGTTTATTTTACTTGAATTTAATTTAATTTGAGCACTCCTTGGATTGTTTGTGGATTTTTTGCTTTGCGTTTTTGTGTGATTTTTATGATCATGTCCCGCAGCTCCCCACTTGAACCCATGTGAACTTAATTCAGGTTTTAAAGTATCTTTGTAACTTAGATACTTAGATAACCTAGATTTTGGAGAATGATTGAAGGAAGTTTATCTTGCTTATTACTGAATTAACATGAACCTGAGTCATTTGTGACTTCTAAACCTTGTAACCTTGATTTTAAGAACAGAAAATCTATTTAGCTATCCCAGGATGCAGCACACACAGTTTATTTATATGTACACCAAATAATTCTAAAACAGAACAGATTCAAAAATGATGAATCAATAAATGTAAATGTTAAGCTTTTGCAATTAGCTAAAAGATTATATTCAATAAAGTAATTATTTTTGCTAGTATGTATCTTGTCACTTTTTAAAAAGATTGAGCAAATATTAGATGTCTGAGGAAGCATCAGATTAGTGACATAATGCACTTTGTACGTTTATTCAGGCTGACCTAATTACACATTGTGTAAATGAAAAAAGTGAGGTGACAGGGATCACAAAAAATGAAAAATAAACATGAATATAAAATACGCCAACAGATCAACTTCCAGAAAACAAAGGTTAGAGTACAGTTATAGCTTTAATCAAATTCAGTGCGTTTGCTTATCAAAGTAAACAGATAAATACACAAATGCCTTTTTATGAAGGTACAATCTAAAGTTCCTTGTTTTATTTAGACCAAAGATAATCTTTTAGAGAACAGCTTTTCCCCTCAGAGCGTGGGCTGTTGACCAACTTCCTTAAACATACCAGATGGCTCAATGAGTTACGGTCAGGTCAGCTGAGTGTTAATGGTTAAACCTTCAGCCATGCTGTGGGAGAGGGAACTTTGGATAGTCTGTTAATATGTACTGTCATGTAAAACAACACCATCTAGTGTTCATACTGTAGAAAAGGGATCCAAATGTAAAAAGTTAAATTATATAAGATAAGATAAGATTATTGATCTCACACAGGAGAAATTCACTTGCCACATTAGCTCCAGGCAGTTTAGTGCAAAAGAAATTTTGAACAGAAAGTGCAGGCAGACAAGCAGTAATAATAAAAAATAAGTAAATAAGAGTATATAAAATATTGCACGTCTGGACTATACAGTGGTGGTGGGGATGAAGGATCTGTGGTAGCGCTCCTTCTTGCACTGAGGGTGCCTCAGTCGGCTCCTGAAGGAGCTGCTCAGCTGCTCTACAGTCCGAGAGGTGTCGTCCATGATGGTCGTAAGTTTGGCCAACACTCTCCTCTCAGCCACCTCCTCTACAGAATCCAGAGGACAGCCCAGGACAGAGCTGACCTCCTGACCAGCTTATTAAGTCTCTTCCTGTCCCGCTCTGTGCTGCTCGGGGCCCAGCAGACGACAGCATAGAGGAGAGCAGAGGCCACCACAGAGTCATAAAAAGTCTTGAGCAGAGGCCTGCAGACTCCAAAGGACCTCAGTCTCCTCAGGAGGTGGAGGTGACTTTGGCCCTTCTTGTACAGGGCGTCGGTGTTGTGGGACCAGTCCAGTTTATTGTTGAGGTGAACACCCAGGTACTTGAAACTGTCCACACTCTCTATGTCCTGCCCCTGGATGTGTACGTGTGTTATGAGCTACTCTAATTATTGAGGGTATCAAGTCTTTATTTGAGGAATGCAGTTCTAACTCAAAAAACCCAGAAAACAGTCTTTATTTGAGGAATGCAGTTCTAACTCAAAAAACCCAGAAAACAGAGACAAGGCTCAAATCAGCTTCAAGATTTTTATTGAATTTTTTCAACTTCTTCTTCAGTAGTAGTAGTAGTAGTAGTAGTAGTAGTAGAAAACCTTTAAAGTAAACATATGTTGAATAATGAAATTACATTTATGTTAGTATTTTAATCAATTTGTATTTAATTAATCAATTTTAATAATAATAATAATAATAATGTATTATTATTATTATTATTATTATTATTATTATTATTTTAACCTTAAATATAAATATAACTTACTTTTCTTTTTTCACTTAATGTCACTTAAATCTGGACATTTCATGAAAAAAATCAGCCAATTCCATTTACAATCTAACTAAAGCTTCTCATTATGCTACTTAAATTAAACAGAATATTCACTTGAATGAATTAAGACTGATGAATTACGATTATTTTTACACTATTGTGTCCTTGGGGTCTTAACACCATTTTCACTATTTTAACTATCCTTAAAAACTCACTTTGCAGGTAAATGAACTCACCGGTAGTGTCTCTGTTTGCCCTTTTGGTGTTGGTGTTGGTGCTGCTCCGGCCTAATGAGGGCAGCAGACACCATGGCGCCATCTACTGGCCAGAGTAGGACTAAGATAATCAGAGGGAAGGAGAGGAGAGGTGAAGAGGGGCTGGGCTTTTCACCTGACAAAGGGTGACAGATATGTTTTTCTTTTTTTAGTTTGTACTATGAGTTATGTCATGAACACTTTATCCAATTTAAAATTTAAAAAAGATGGACTGGTAATAAGATCGCAGGCTGCTTTATAATGTCAATAAAGGTGTGCAAAAGAACACAAAGTTACAAATACCATGTTTGATGAAATGCATGTGAAATTATGAAGTCCTCGAGCAACTATTTTTATGCAAAAATAAATTTCCAATCAAAAGATAATGGCCTTCCCACTTCCCGTAAAAGATATTTTATATAGCCGCCTGTTCCAGTAATCTGTATAGGTGAACCTTAGTCCGGGCAATAAAGTTATTAAATAATGGAAAATGCAACATTCACAAAAGCTTCTCGTTCTTTCTTTATTGCTAAAGAAAAGAGAGCAGCCATTCTCACAGTCACACATTTGTAAGAGAGCTTAGTGGAAATTAATTATTGCAAGTCACACCACATGCATTATTATTTTATTATGCATTTTAGTAATAACCCAGGCTCACCCAAAGTGTTCTGAAAAGTCATGACACATTTTTCTGATCATATGTCATAATCCCAGAAGGGGGGTATTTTGCTATTGAAAACATTTGTATAAGAAATTTCTAAAAGGTTTCACAGATGTTCAGCCTAATCATTTCGATTAGTTCGCTCTAAAATTTAGCTCATGTAGTCAAGAGTTATCTCACTGTGCACAATATTTGAGTCATTTTTCACTTACCAGTATTTATTTACATTTCTCTGATTAAAGATTTCTGAGCTGATGAGACCAAGAGAGAAATGTCTTATATAAAATATGTGCCTTATTTTCTTAATATTATCTTTTACAAATGTGTCATTGTTGCCCATTTTTTGGATTTTGTGTGGATTTCTTTATTTTTGCTTAAATCTGTAAAAATGAACATCCCAAGTTTTTGTTTAAAATGAAATGTGTTTCAAAATCTCGAGTGATGTCAACCCAGCAGTAATCTCAATGACATACCTTCTGTCATAATTTGTCATATTGTGTTTGGTCATCTGTAGAACTTCACCCAGCTCCGCAAACTGACTCTGTAACGCTTTCTTTGTGATGCTGAATGAAAAACGACTAAACAATTCTGAACACCTGCAGATAAGGTGGGTGCAGTGGCAGTATGGGTTTATGGGTGGGGGGCTGGCCATCATCATATCCATGTATAATAGAGGAGTGTGCAGTGGTATTCAGAGCAAAAACACAATGGAGAGACTCATGTTTGTGACTGTGGCGCTGCTGGGGTTTTATCCAGGTAGGCTGTTATACGTTTGGTACATCCTGGTATTTTTTATAGAATTAAAATGACTTGTAAAATACTGATTTCTCCCTTGCATCCTTATTGTATGACTTCCAGTTTTGTTTTAAATTTGTACTCGTATCCAGCATGTAGATATTTTGTTTTGTTTATATTTCTTAGACTTTCTAATTTTTCAAATACAAATTGAAATTTGCAAGAGACGTTTATAGTGGTATAAATAATGCTGTCAAATAACATCATGGACAGTTAAAACAATGCTCATTTAAAATTTATTCTGAATAAATGATTAGATAATAAGTTACTTCTATAATTATTGGTTCATTCAGTTATTTATCTGATGCAGCTTATGTGTTTTAATGATACTGACTATCTAAAAATGCTTTACAAGGGTTATCATGCTTTATTGTTATTGTGTCAGTGGCATGAAGTAGTGTCAATATTATCATTTATTGCAGGATATCTCTATTTTTAAATTATTTTAAGCCATTATTTATTATCTTGTTTTATTGCATACATCATGCTTCAAAATGTGTTAGCTTAACAGGCCTCTGTACACAACGAAAGTAGTCTCTAGTAATAGTCTTTGATTGTAAATTGCAACTTACAAATACAAATACACAATATATACATACAAATACATAGACCTACTTTTTATAATGTGCACATGTTTTATATCATGTTAACAGCAATTGCATATGTTCCAACATCAGTCCCTTGATTTTCTTCTTATCCCAGATGCCTGCAATGCTTTGGAGATCAAACCCTCAGCTAACCCAGCGGTGGTGGGCCAAAGCGTCACCCTGTCCCTGTCCCCTCCCACCCCTTCGAGCAGTGGGAGCTGGGCAGTGGGGGATGCCCTCATACTCACTTGGACCAGATTAGGTGACCAAGACCAGGTAGCAGTCTTCCCCGACCATTTGGGCCGGGCATCAATAGATGGCAGCAGAGCACTGACTTTAAGCTCTCTCAGCGTGAATGATTCTGGGCTGTACACCATGAGAAGCACCGTTGATCCGGCTCTCACCGCATCTGTCAGACTCACTGTAATGGGTAAGAGTAAGAGGTCATTGTTCAGTGTTTAAGGGCCAATATTACACTATTTTCTAATCTATGTTATAATGTTTTTTCCTCAACATAAACATACCTGGAGCTGTGTTTTGTTTCATCCACACACATATTTAACACACAAATCCTGCATATTTAGGATGAGTTCTTCCCTCAAACAGAAAACACTCGCACCTTGCGTTGTCATGTGGTAATACAGGAAGTGCCTTTAAACTCTTTTATACTCCATACATCTTCACTAGAATTAGTTGGGTGATTTCAACCCTGGAATTGCATATAATGTATTTACTAAACTAAAGGTCAAGGATAGCTGTTAACTTGAAGACTGCCACTTCATGACATCAGAAGGTGGAAAAGCATTTTGAGCTTTAGAGATGTAGACAGACAGACTATAATAGAGGATTACTCTATTGTGTGAATGAAACAAAACACAACTCCAGGCATGTTTTTGATGACGTAACAACATAATAACACGGCTAAAACAACAAGAGTCAATTTTGTGTAATACAGTGGTACCTCACCTTACGAAATTAATTCATTCCAGAAGTGGTTTCGTAACGTGACAAATTTTTAAGTTGAGTAGCTATTTCAATGGAAAAAGCCTGATTCATTCCAAGGCCCAGATCCAAGTTTTTTTTTTTTTTTATAGTGTAACTTTTTTTATAGTGTGGTCTGGACCTGCTCTAGACCTGCCAGGCACGGAGCCCCAGACATCCAGGGACCCAGGGGGACACTGCCAGCCCGCCTTAAGAGCTCCTTAAGCGGGCATGGGTCCGGGGATTGTCCCGGTCACTGGCCTGGAGGTCTTGAAGAGGTCGACCTCACGGTTCTATCCAGGCCGCTCTGTGAGCGGTCTGGAGCGGGTCTGGACCGCCGCGGCTCTTGCGTGCGAGCGGCGGCTCGCCTCGGCTCTGGCTCGAGGGGAGGCCAGGGGGTGGACGCGCGCGCGGCGCTTTGGTCCACCTGGTCTAGTCCTGGTTTAGTCCAGACCACTGCGGCTCCTCCTGGTTTAGTCCAGGTTTAGTCCTGGTTTAGTCCAGACCACCGTGGCTCCTTTAGACCTCCTCTAGACCTGGTCAGGTCTAGAGGAGGTCTAGACCACCGCGGCTCTTGCATGGGTCTCGTTCATGCGCTCAGACTGCGTGCTGTCCTACTCGCTGCTCCCCTCAGCTGTGACTCGAAACGAAACCAGGAAATAGACCGCGCGCAGCGCTTTAATCCACCTGGTCTAGTACTGGTTTGGTCCTGGTTTGGTCTGGGTTTGGTCCTGGTTTGGTCCAGGTTTAGTCCTGGTCCAGTCCAGGTTTAGACCTTGGTCTGGACCTGCTGGCTGCTCTGCGCCGGGTCATGCTGCGCTATCACACATGTCCGCGCGCAGTCTTCTCCCCCCTCCCGCTTCCCCCCACACTTCACTATTGATACGTTTTGTTGGGAATCTGTGGGGGTTTGGGTGTTTGAACGGGGGACAGGTGTGAGAGGGGTTTAAATCCAGTCTGAGAAAAGCTATAATGTGTGTGGCTGAGCGGGCATTATTTGAATTTTTGAGATTTCGCGTTTCATAACTTGAATTTTCTTTCGTATCTAGAGACCAAAATTTACCGTGAAGGCGTTTCGTAACTTGAAATTTTCGTTTGTTGGGTCATTCGTAAGGTGAGGTACCACTGTATAGAACCTTTAAAATAAGCTATGCATGTTAGTTCTTTTATGAGTTTTCAACAATACCTTATAATTATCTGTTAAAATATAGGCCTACCTCTAAGTGTAAAGTATTGCTCCAGGTGGCAGTATAAGACTATTGATACTTTGATGATCTCTATGTTGTAATGTTCAGCAGTGGAGACACAATGCACACATTAGCAAACACTGTAAGGTTTAATCGGCTCAAGAAAACATACAAAATGGATTTAAACACGTTTTCTGGAGCCTGTGAACCATACAAGTGTTAATTATTCTGTTTAGGGGTTTGATTTTCAACAAAATGGTGACAGAAAGAGAAAAACTGTTGATTAATGCTCGCCTGCTTGTGACTGTTATTTTATTTAAGAGGGAACATATCAGCTCACCGGCTGTAGCTCCAACTAAATCAGCTCTTTCTGGTCAGATTGTGTTAAAACAATTTCCCTTGTGGATCAATAAAGTTTGTCTAAGTGTCTAAATAAAGATCAGATTCAAGTTTGAGTAACAAAGCTTCAGACAGAGCAGTGCCTACAATTCCCCCTCAAGGAATGTTGATGACATCAGCTACAAAGCATCAATAGTTGAAAATAGGCCTATCAAGAGGTTCAAGCAGGCCTACAATGAGGTTATTAAGTGAAAGAATACAACCAATCAAAGTCAGTAAATGTGACTGGTCAAAAATACAGCTTAACAAGAGTAAATATAGACTTTAAAGGTACATTGTATAACTTTTTAGAGATGTCGTCACCTGTTTTCCTTCATGGAGATGTTGTGAACTTTCCTGAACTTCCCTGCACAGTATGGCATTAAACATATCCAAATCAGTGATACAATACAAAATTAATTGGAACCGGAGTCAATGGAGCGTGCGCATGCTCACTTCCTCTTTGGAACGTGGCACCAGCACCTGTCAGTTATACCATCTGTGGTCACATCTGCAAATAATATCTCCATGGAGACAAGCAAATAGCAAAACCCTGCACCAGAAACGTTAGATAGTGCACCTTAAAGTAATGAGTGGTAGGTCAGTATTTCACCAGGTTCACAATATTAACTATTAAACTATTAACTTAAATGTAAAAAAAAAAAAAAACTATTCATATTTAATTCATACATTCATATTTTTTGTTCCCACAGAGCCTGTTTCCAATGTTACCGCAAGTACCAGTGCTTCTGCTTTGATTGAACACAAGATGGGTGCGGCTGTTGCCTTGTGTTCTGTCTCCTCTGGGTCCTCGGTTTCGCTGGCCTGGTTTAACAGGAGCTCTGACGTTATAGCCAGTGACCGAGTCCAGCTCACTGACGGAAACTCCACTCTCACCATACTCAAAGTCAGCCGCTATGATCAGGGACCCTTCACTTGCTCCGCTTTTAATCCTATCAGTAATGCAACCAGTAATGCAGTCCACCTCACCGTATACTGTGAGTAAAACATTGGAATACATAGAATCCCATTTCATTTTGGAATGAACTTATTCAGAGTTATAGTTTGACTGACTGGTGCATGTTTGAGTAATCTATTGTGCTGTAAATGAGGCTTTAGTGCTCAGAAAATTGCTGATTTCACCTACACCCTGTCTCCACCCATTGCTCTGCTCTGCTCTTTAGGCTGTACCTTTTTTCTGTTATTAAGACCAACATTACGATTACAAAATGTAAATAATAGTCCGCATATGTAATCCACATGATATATCTTCTTTATTACTTTTGATTTTACATTGATTGTTTTTTCCTAGATGGGCCTGATAATATGAACCTGACTTTTGGATCCCAGATTATTGGATCCAATGTGACGGCAGTGTGTGCATCTGAGTCCAATCCTCCAGCTCAAATACACTGGGTTTTCAAAGAACAGCTTTTGAACACCACTGGCTCTGTACTGGAGTTGTACCATGTCACTAAAGACCAAAGTGGTTCTTATTCCTGTTTCGCTTTCAACAATGAGACCAACTTGAGCCACAATGTCACCGGATACCTCGAAATAAAAGGTTAGAAGGGGGAAAAAAACTACCATTATAAGAAGACAAATTTGTATATTCAATAAATTTTTTATCTTTTGTCTTTTTCGAATAGATGCCAATTCTGGATCAGAACAACCTCTTGGAGATTTGTGGCTTCTCTGTGTGCTGTGTTTGGCTGGGGTGGTTTTTACATTTACTAATATATAAAATACACAGTCACATGGGTATAATCACTAACTTGACGCACAATTTAAACAAGGAATTGTGAATGAATGAATGTGAAAATAAAATCTTCAATTTTTTGCTACCTCATCCAAGTGCATTAAAGATTTAGAAAGATAATCTGCATACAGCAAATTCCCCAGAAATGAATCTTAAGCAAAATTCAAGCCTAGAAGACATACCTGCAGCTTAATCATTGCCTCTCCCCAGCTCTCCTCCCCCTTGCCCGACTCTGGCAGGTCACCCCGTCCTGTGTGCGGTATCAGCATTTGAACCCTCTTTTTTTCTGGTACATTTTTCTAATTTCCATTTTTCTCTGAGTCTTTCCAGGTTGAAATGTATTTAGTAGTTCTTTGTTGATTTTCTATCCTAAAACTATATAATAAACATGAATTTTTGTTTTGTGTTGTATAAAAAATTGGTTGTAGAATCTGATGAGTTAATTCCCCAGCAAATTTACACCTGCAGAAGTTCAAGCTATGACATGGACTTCATGGCTAGCATAGTTTTGTAGAGGGTGAGAAACAAGAGATTAGAATAACAACCCACTTGTGTAAGATTTCAGCAGTGCCTTTTAAATGGCTTAGGTTTATAGGACATTGGGTAACACAAAAACATTGGAACATTGGCTTTAAATATCAAATTTTAGAGAAATAAAGTGTTTCACTGATGCATATTAATGAAACTTTATAACAAATATCACTCAAAAACAGTAGTGACTTTTATCTCCTCTTTGTCCAACAAACTATTCATTAGAGTCCAGACAATTTTTAATGTTTTTAAAATGTGACAAAATGTGTGGAGTGATTTTTTTCTCTGTGGAGACTACAATGAGTATGAACCCTTCCAGTCAACAATTCAATCTAAATTTATATTACTCTCACATTGACTGTTATAATCTGCAGCAGTAATAATGAACGGACACAGTAAAGGTATATAAATATTTCAAACTATCTCACAAACACACTTATCGGTATAAAGTTATTTATTATGCAATATAAAAAAATGAAAAACATGGTTATAATAATGTTATACATGTAAACTGTTATTAGTGGTGTAGCTAAGAGAGACTATACATATCATGGAAAAAAGGATAGATGGTTCCATATTGTGTATCAGATGGGAACAATGGGGCGATGGGGCCCCTGCTGGCATTTCTTCAGGTGTTTCATCTTTTTTCTTTGGCACAATTTTCTCACTTTTTACAAAGATAAAACATAAGTGAGTCTTTTAAAATGTCAAAAGATTTGATGTTTTTCATGGTAACCTTACATTTTGCACGCCCGCTTTTGCGTCGAGCTGAGTTGGTGCAGGTACATAAGTTCTCTTCTCGTCTTCCAGGTACTGGTTAAACAAACCAACAAAAACATAATTAAAAATGAATATATTTGCAAGTCTTTTTACTCATTTTCGGCATCATACCTTTACATTTACAAAGCCTGTTGCGAAACCTTGTGCTCAGGTCCAGAGAAATCACTGGGTTCCCTAGAGCATATGCTTCTTAAAAACATGTCATTGTAGGGTTGACAAAGCATTAAAATAAACTCACCAGCTTTGTCTGACTTCAACTGTGTGTCATGCATCTTGTAATTGCCTTTAACATAATAATAAAGCATTACCAACACATTATTACCATCAAGTATTATTCATTACCTTCAACTTGGTCCATGTGGTATATTAAAAGTAAAAGAGGAACCCAAATCAACTGTGATCCCATGGTGTCTTTAAGTCCTGTATGCAGACGCAGTACAAGTGTGAAAGGTGTGCCTCATAGCTCTTTATAAAAGATGGTGTCCATGTCAGTAATTGTAAGCGGGTCTATTCACTGCCTGTCAGTGGTTTGAGACATTTGAGCCAGAACTTTTACAGTGGCTGACATTGAATAAGTATAACTCAGTGTATTTGCCAAAAAATGGCTTTTGATGATGGTAAAGGAGATAAAGTGAAGATGGGCTGCTTTTCAAAATGATTTGAGATCTCCTACATGTGTACCAAATGTACTACTTGCTCTTTTGCCACCTCTCAAAAAGCATGATTAATTCCAGTCAACTACAAAAAGTTAATCTAGCATGTTGAAATGTACTGAACCAAAGGCAATCAATTATAAGGGCATCTTTCAGCAATCATAAAGCAGTCTGCATCATTGACATTGCCTAATACCTCACCTGATTTGAGGACATGATAAAACTGAGTGAAGACTACTTTGCTTTTTTTTTTTTTTTTGCAGTTTAATGCATCATATCATGGAACATTATCAAGGAAACTGGCAATGCATGTCATGTTTTAATAGTAGATTAACTTGCATTTTTGAGAAAAAGCCCTGTAACATTAGATGTTCTTACATATATAGTGCATATACAAGTATTTATAACATACAATATTTATAGTATTGTGGCAACTCACCAACATACAGCAGAGTATAGGAATAAGTAAAAAAAAACAAAGCATGTAATATGAATGGGCATTCTGGGAAAAGGCAAATATAGCAGTTCAAAATATTGTTCTTATAAGATCTTAAACCTTTAAAAAAAGAGAGCACAGAGTTTATGGGGATATAGCTTAAAATATGGACTTGAAAAGTGTGAATGGGCAAGAGTTTAAGTGTGCTCAGAACAAAAAAGTTTTTTCTTCAGTGCTCAGCAGGTTTTTCCAGCAGAGATTTGATATGTTCGTGCAGAGGTTCACAAACAGCCTCATAGCCCTTGGGAGTCAGGTGTAGATAATCGTACATGTGTTGGTGGGAGATGCTGCCGTCGGACAGCACAAAGCCAGGGTCAACATTAAGAAAAGAGGCATATGGAAGAGAAGATAAGGCCTCTTGCACCAGCTTGTTCACCAAGGCATTTCTTTCACGTAAAAGGTTTGGCATTTTACCTCTTGGGAGCAAACCCTGAAAATGCACAAAAACATGGATTTGAAATGGAACGTTTCTGTACAAGTACTGTATTGTACAAAACTAAATGAAAACTCCCTGATGCACCAGTAGCATACATGAACTTACCTTACAGTATTACAATACAATATTCACGAATATTCAAGGAGTTTGACGTTGAATAAAAAATATATTTACTTGCAATTACACAATGCCTTTCATCCAAGAAAATCTTTAAATTTGCAAGATAGGACGAGTATCTTTGCAAGAAATCTATTTTGTGAGAGTTATGAGTTATCATTTTTGACATTTCATATATCATCTTTTACAGTTGATTATGTAGTTGTCAGAAATATTACTGCTGCTGGTGAAGGATTTAAGACATAAACATGTGGGTGTAAAAACAAAAGTATAACATACAAGTACAAGTGTGTGAGCCTGCGGGAGCTTGTTCTTGATGACTTGGACAATAGCCATAATGCCTCCACAGATTTCTTGAGCAGTGTGACCGTGGTTGTTGGTCCCTACCCATAGAACTATAACCTAAGGGAAAGAATGCACAAAGAAAACAATGGCTCAACTGAATAAAATAGCTGCTTTCAGATCAGTATAAAATACATACACAACACAATACAAAAAGAAAAACACAATACGAACACAAAAAATCAGTTGTGCCAACAAATCCAGACCTTGGGGCTGATGTTATCAAGTTCACCATTAGAAAGTCTCCACAGCACATGTTGTGTTGCATCACCCCCAATGCCAAAATTAAGGGAATGTAGAGGCGAAAAGAGCTGCCGCCAGATCTGTAAAGGAGACAAAATGAAAATAAAAATAAAAAATACAAATGACGAACTGTCTTTAACTTAAGTAATGTATTTACCCCAAACTGATGCATCAACTGAATTAGTGAGTCTCCCACAAAAACAACCTCAGGCTCCTTTCCTTTGCCATCACACACAAAACGTTCATGCTGCAAAGGTAAAATGCAGTTATGGAAAATATTGACAAGGGGTAATGGGATAACCACTCAATAAGTTTTACTCTACTTTCACACACCATGGAAATCCACCGTCCATCTCCTTGAATGTCTGCACAAGGGGTGGGTGTGGCGGCGGGGTTTGCATCTTCTGCACTCATGTCTTGGCGTTTCTTGATTTGGTAAAAGCTGCGACTTTGGTATACTTATTCTTGCACCCGAAGCACTTACAAATACATTACAACAAGGCGGGCGAAGCTTGAAGTGCAGCTGAGTTAGCTTCAACAGCTAGTTAGCCCTCTTTATTGATGCTAGCTATATACGAGAGAAACTGTCAGCCGTACGTTCCACTAACTGTGTACAGTGTTATTTAAGGTTAAATAGGAAACTTAATACTGAATGAAATAACATCCAATGTTGGTTCTAACTTCTAAGTATACTACTAGACCTAGCATAACCATAATAAAATTATCGACATCACCCAAATCCAGGAAATGCACGTTTGATCAATGTTGGCTGTACCACAATTGCCTAACGAGGTGATAAAGAATTCTGAGTATTGTGCAAAATTACATTACAATGACAATAATGGTGTGGTTAAGTGAAATATTAATTGCATATACCAACAAAAATCTGCACATCGCGGATTTAAACATTTAGGGGGGAAAAAGATATGCCCCTTGTCTGTGTGAATGGACTCGTCTGGTCCTGGCTGCTCATGCGCACACCTGCGACACGAGGTTGCCGAGCAACGAGATCTCTTCAGGCGAGTCAAATGTACTGGAACGTATGGTAGGACTTTTAAACTTTTACTTGGGCATCTTTGTCATTTGTGTTGGCTTTGTCATTTTTATGATCAGATTTAGCAACTCCCTCACTTCACCGAATCTGTCTAAATCTAAAAATGAAGTTCACTTGACAAAACACCTGTTGGAAAACCGTCAAATCAAGAAAGTAAAATCGCTACATCTAAAGAGTTAGCAAAATATTTTGAATACAAACTCCTGCCTGTGTCGTATTTGCTAGCGGGTCGTGTTTTAACGTTAACCGATTTTTCACAAACTTTACTCTAGTAATTTGACAACTAAACTTGAAATTGTCTAAAAGTAAATGTGAACGTTTAAGTATGTTTAAAGAATGTTCTTTTACTATTGTATTAGTTAAACTAATAATAAAAAGTTTATAGCAAATTTGAAAGTACAGTATCAAATAATTTAAAATGATAATATTTTTGTAATGTTTATTTTTTACAGAATTGTCCAAGATGAGCCATATGTGTGGGAGAACCTCTTTAGCTAAAGATAAACCATCAAAAGTGTTTTACAGAAAGATAAAACCAGCCTTTAAAGATGCTTTATCCATGGGCAAGGTGGGTGCAGACTGCAAATGTAGAAAGTGTACTAAATCAGATAGCCAGCAAAGAATGAAGATACTGCGCACCCGCAAAGAGAGGAATCAGATACGAGATGGAGGAAAAGAAGCACCAAGAGTCAAATCTTGTCACCATTACTGCAACCATCAAACTAGCAAAGATGTCTCCTATGTCCACCAGTGTTGCCATAATACCTCGGATGTGCTTCCAAATACTGTCCATGTTACACATGAGCCTAGTGTGATAACAGATAGTCGTCTCATAGGGCATCATGGCTTCTTTAACCATGAAGTCAAGTCTATTGATATTGAACGCCTGTTGAGTGATCAGAGAAAACTTGATAGAAGTGAAAAACTGCAAGAAAAAAGCAATTCAGAATTTGCCAATCCTACAAAAGAGACTGGATGTTTGTTAGATTCCACTAATGAAGAGGCTGTAATATCTAACAGGAAAGATTCACAAACTCCAAGGATATTAAATTATTCCAAAAAGCAAGAGAAGAAAACAATGGAGTCTAATAATCAAGTGACAGACCTCACACCTGGGCAGAGGCCTAGGAAAACCTCAATTTCTTCAACAGAAACTAACAAAAATGACAACTCCTCCGATGTTGTAATTACTGGAATGAAGGAGGCCCAACCTGGCATGTATGCAAACAACAGTGATTCACACCAGACTCCTTGTAGCTTTAATGAAAACAAGAGTATTTTACCTGGTTCTGTGGAATCTATTATAGAGCAAACACCACAGAAACATGCACCAGTTACTAATCCAAGACAAGTCAGTCAGCCCACTCTTCTACTGCCCTCTAGTCCTACCATGGCAGGAGCATCTAGCAGGCATATCACACAACAGGAAAACCTCGATGCAGATGCTGTAGCCATATCTGTGAAAGCAATAGCAACCAGTTTATGTAGCAGCATTTCTTTTTCACTGTTGGGAAAATGTGACTTATTGGCAGAGAGCAGAGAGGCGCTAGTAAAAGTACTGCGGCAGAGGCACGGAACACAACTTAAGAGCAACGTTTTGAAACTCCAGCGACAGTTATATTCCTGTGATGATGCTCAAGAAGAAGGCTCTGAGCTGTGTTGTAGCCCTATATTTGCTAATAGAAAAGAAGGGACCTTTTCTCCAGGTAATGTAAACTGTAATTTTTTTACTAGATTAAATATTGTCTGAAATATTTGTTTTGTGTTTGTTTTTCAGCTGAATTCACAGCACAATCTAAAACCACAGGCTTTGCCACATCTTCAACTGAAAATACAGAAAGACTTCACTTTGACTGGAACTCGAATGACTGGTCCAACCCACTGGATAAGGTAAGGTATTATACAGAGGACTTAGTAACATAGTTAGATCATATTTTTGAGTGAATAAACTACTCTTTTTGTGTTTCCTGTAAAGACCGCAGAATGGTTAGGGACTCCTCCTGAGAATCCTGTTGTTCTGGACGGTACCTTCAGTCATAAGGGCTCACCGCAGTTCTCCGTGGATTTTGAATTTAGAAATGCAGTGTCAAGAGAGAGAGGGTGTTTGTTCTCACCTCCTCTTGTACCATCCTGTGTTGATGGGCCTAGAAGCTCTGGTCATGTAAACGACTTTTTCATCACCACACAAGAGCCAGAATTTGCTGTGCCTCAACAAGAAAACAAAAATTATATGCCATTCTCTGACATAACAGTGAGACAGAGAAGGAACCTGCTTCCTAATATTAAGAATTACTACAGCGTTGAACCTCTTTATTCAAAATCAGTACCCTTTCCACACAGCTCATGTGAAACACACAAATACTCTTATGGACAATCTTTCTCTAATGAAATCCCTTATTTTCATCACGAATGTACCTTTGAGCCTTCCAGCCACATAAGCTTCCCGTTAGAGTCCCCTGCTATCAGACCTGTAGACATGGCACACTACCCTCCCTCCTACATGCTTGAAAACAGCCCTATTGTATCCACCAGTTCCTCTTTTCCAAGCCCTGGGCACTGGTCCTTTCCTCCCATGAGACTATACTGAGTTGTACATTTAAAAAAAGCACACCGGAAAACAATGCAGTGCTCTTTTAATTTATCAAGGTACCTGCACAACATTAGTTACAAAGTTTTACATGTAAAAAAAGAAACAAAAAAATTATGGACTTACACATATTTTTAGTGCAAATATTTGCTAAGAGGCAGAATTCTGAAAGCACTACAATGGAAGTTTTTAGGCAAGCATTGTATGAAGCAAATATTACCATAATTTTATGAAACATTGTAAGTCTACCAAGTCTACGATAGGTTAACATCATAAAGAGGCATTGTTAGCATTGATTGATCTCATTTGTATTTCAAAAATCCATTGCACTTTTATTTACATGCTGATTAATTTCAATAAATGTCTATACAATCAAGGTAGCAAGTAATGTATGTCACCTGATATTTCACCCTCAGACTGTGTACTTTTGCACAGGTCATTTTCATATTGGCTTTTCTCCTTCATAGCTCTCCGTAGCTGGGTCCAGAACAGCTTTTGGGCTTGTTCTGGGTGTGTGCAGTCGGAACCGGGCCACTGCAAATAAGTCTTCTTGAGCATGACCTTTCTCATTCGATGATAGGATGAAATCTGTTGCTCCGAAATAGTCTCCAGGAAAACCAGAATCAGAACATCCCTGTGCTCGTCAAAGAGGCGATAGCTGGCCAGTTGAATTTCCAATGAACACCACTCACTTCTGAGAAAGTTCCTGCTCACCACACAGATGGTTTTGCGGCTGCTGTATACTGCTGAAACAATGTTATCCACAATGTTGCGTCCAACCTCAAAGTCTCTGTGATGTAGACAGAGTTTGAAAGAGGACCCGTTTCCCTCCAGATTGGGCATTAACTGCTCCATAACCCATTGTTCATCAGAGGAATTATACGAGATAAAAGCGTCATATATACAGTTTTCTTCCTCATCTCTCAGTCTGCGCCACTGCTCGCTAAACCAGGCACGAAACACAAAATAGCTGTACTTAAATGTCCAGTAGAGCTTCACGTAAACAATTGTAAAAAATGTAAAAAGAAAAACAACAGCTGCTGTGGTGAAACAGAGATACTGTCCAAGGTCTGCATAACACACTTTGGTATCAAAACTGTAGAATTTATGTTTTGTGCTTTCTTGACAGGGGTGGTCATGTAGGAACACCACCTGAACGTTAGGGTTGTTCACAGTCCAGTTTTGCAGCTGTGAGTTCTCACAGGTGCAGCTCAGAGGAACATTACGTATGTCCATGTATTCCAGATCTGGAAGACTTTCAAGGGTGTCCACATCAATACTATGCATCACGTTGCGGTTAAGCTGTAATGATTGTAGTTTTGTGAGGTTTCCAAACACTTCTTTTGAGAAATTCTGGAGCCCCATGTTTTCAACTATCAGTCGGGTCAGATTCCTCAGGTTTTTGAACATTCCTGGCTGAAGTTGAACGGCACCCACGCAGCAATAGTCTAAGTTTAAAAATTGCAGCTCTGTCAGATCATCAAAAGCATCTGGTGCCAAGTGAGAGATGTGATTGTTTGTGAGATATAGTTCTTTCAAAGAGTGGAGGCCCCGAAAGAAATGTTGGGGTAAGAGAATGAGTCCATAGGGTCGCTGACTGTCTAAACTGAGCTCACTGAGCCGACTGAGATTCATAAATGGTGAACTGGTAGTTTGAGTGATGAAGCTAATTTTATTGCTTTTAAGGCTTAGCACTTCGAGTTTATCAGAAAATGCGTAGTACTGAGTAGTGTCAATCACTTTGAGATTGTTATCATCTAAAATAAGTTTGGACAAACTTGTAAGCCCATGAAAGCCTTGTTTTTCAATACGAGTGATTGTATTTCCCCCAAGGTCCAGTATTTTCAGCTTTCCTAAATTGCTAAATACCATGGGGAAAATTACTGAAATACGGTTTGAGTTTAAGTTGAGTGTTTTGAGGTTAACTTGGTCTTGAAACAATTCACTGTACAAGTCTCTCATTAGATTATTGTCCAATCGTAGATTTTCAAGATTTCGCAGACCCTCAAAGGCCCTCCTGCTTAACTTTGCAATTGAGTTTATGTTAAGAGTAAGATTAACCAAATATGGTGTATTATAGAAAGCATTGTTACTGACAGAGAGAATCCAGTTGTAACTATAGCTAAGGTCTATGAGATTTTCAAATATAATTTTTCCTTTGCACGAAACAAGCTCACCAAGAAGATTATGCTCCACTTTAAAAACTTTAAGGTCTTTGATGTGATTAAGAAACAATAAACAGTTTGTGTCCTTCAATTTGTTTCTTGATAGGCTCACCTGCTCAATGTGTTGAGGACAGTACTGCAGCGATGTCGAAGACAGTTGGTGTATCAAATTTGAATTCAGATTCAGATGTGTAATATTTTTTGCTTTTCTACCTAGGACCTTGCAAAACTCAAGTAAACTGTCATTTTTTAGACTAGTATTAGAAAAATCAACAGAATTAGGTCTTACGTTACTATTATTTAAAAAATGTATTATATTGACATTTGTGGCTTGCAAACGCAAATGTTTTAAATGGGCTAAATCCACTCCTTCAAAAGCCTCTGTCGAGATCCACCGATTAAAAGACAAATCTAGATATTTCAACTTGTTGAGAAAGGACTGATGGCATCCCAAAGAAGACAGATTATTTCCTTGTATGTACAGGCTAGACAGTGATGGAAGGGAAGAGGCATTAGAGTGCCATAGAGAGGTCAAACTGTTAAAAGAAAGGTTCAGGGTTCTCAGATTCTGTAGATGAGAAACTGCAGAAGCAATTTGGGAAAAATTGTTCAGATTATTCTCCTCTAAATGTAGAATTTGCAGCTTTAAAACTGTTAAAAATATTTGGTTTGGGAGGACTTTTAACTTGTTCAGTGTTAGTGCCAGAAATGTGAGTTTTTTTAGGTCTTTGAACAAAAAGGGTTCCAGATGCGATATGTTGTTTGTGCTCAAATTTAACACCTGAAGTTGCTGCAGGTTCTGAAAAGCATGTTCACCGAGTGTTGATAGTTGATTTCGCTCTAGACTGAGCTCTATCAGGTTTGGTAAATGAACAAAGCTCTTGTCCGGGATGTGCCTGATCGGATTAAATGAGATTGTGAGGTTGACTGTAGACAGCGGTAGGTCACCCACGATTGCAGATATATTTTCCACAGTCCGTCTCCAACAAATGAATGTTTTTCCATAGTATTTATTAATGCAGTTGTTAAAGCTGTAACTGGTGACAAGTTGAACAGCGTGGAGCACAGCAGTAACTACCAGCAGCTGACAGGTAAGGCTTGTCATCACTCTCTTCAGACTCGCACTCATGGTTAAGGCATTTCTACTTTTTAATAAGTAAGACACTGAAATATAAAGAAAAAGGTTAACTTGTAGTCACTGTAAAAAATAATTTTAACAACAAATCATGTTATGCTTTAATGGATTAAAGTATTATTAAAATCCCCTAGTTGAACCTACAGTCTAATATATACATACATATATACAGATAAATCATCTGCCTTACCTTGAACAGATATTTAGTTCCCAGGTGCAATATTGCTTTGTTTCTCTGTACAAGATGTTAGTTTTGTAATGTCTTACACTTCCTCATGATCCACTTTCATATCTCTTTTATCCTTACACACTTCTCCAATTTTTATGTACCACACATTATATCATGCAAACATGCCTCTCTGTATTTAAGATAAGATAAGATAAGATAAGACTTTATTGATCTCACACAGGAGAAATTTACTTGTCACAGTAGCTCCAGGACAGTATGGACAAGAAAGAAAAGTGCATGCAGGCAATGATGGAATAAAGTAAGTAATAATAAAAATAGTAATAATAATAATAATACAAGCATCAACAGGGAGAGCATGGAAAAGAGGATATTGCACGTTTGGCCTATATAGTAGAATTGTACAGTCTGATGGTGGTGGGGATGAAGGATCTCCAGTAGCGCTCCTTTTTGCACTGGGGGTGCCTCAGTCGGCTGTTGAAGGAGCTGCTCAGCTCCTCTACAGTCCGGTGCAGAGGGTGAGAGGTGTCGTCCATGATGGACGTGAATTTGGCCAGTACCCTCCTCTCAGCCACCTCCTCTACAGAGTCCAGAGGACAGCCCAGGACAGAGCTGGCCCTCCTGACCAGCTTATTACTGTACGGTAAGTCTCTTCCTGTCCCGTTCTGTGCTGTATTTGACTTGTAATATACTTGTTAATCTAACCCAGTAATATTAAAATCACAAATAATGATGGATAGAAAAATACTTAATTGGAAAATATAACTTCTACCAGAGAATGCTCAAAATAATTTATTTTAGTTGATTTGAGAAGAAAATTTATTTAATACAAATCTTAACATTTCTCACTGTTAAACTGAAAATGATACATAGCATTTGAACAGATGAGCTGCAGTATTTACATTTTCAAATAAATAATGTGCACATATCAAAATAAAAAACTAAAATGTCTACCTTGTACTTTGACATGCACTGGGTGGTGCTGTTTATCTGGACTGAAATCTATTTTTCAGTATATAATTTATAACTGGACAACCTACTCTCGATTTTTTGACTATCTCCTCACATGTTCAGTCTGCTTTATGGTGATCTCTACGAAACATCAGACCTATATTTTAGTGCCCCCTCATCTTCTGCTCGCGCGCCATCTGACATAATCCACAAAGTGGGCAACATGCCATGACCACCCAGTCGTCACACACCGAGCCCTGTAAGGAAGCACAGTAATGTAAGCTCACATTGTCTCATTTTCAACAATATATAATTATAATGTGGTAGTTTGTAGTATTCAGTAGGCCTGACACAATATCAAATTTTGAAGTGCAATATATTGCTGAAGAAAATATAGACAATAAATAATAATATTAAAACCAAAGCATAAAGCAGAATTATCCCCCCAAAAATATTTTAAATGTATAATATTGTTCATTTTTTTTACTGCAATAAATAAATAGCAGAATGTATTTTGAACATATATTAAGTAGTTTGTATCTTTAATGAGTCATAGAAGTTAATAATTACATAGCACATATCTTATCGTAATACAGAATGATAACTAACCCCCCCCAAGTACAAAAAGTACCCATGAGAACTACTGACCTCCCCAAAATTACTTACAAAATTACAATCAGTCTTATAGTATATAGTATAGTAAGTCAATATAGTATTTAAATAAAAATACTTACGCTAATGTGATATCTGCTGCGAATGCTTGTCCTCAGAGCGATCATGGCACCTGGGAGGAATGGGATGCAGCAGCTGTCCCCATTGTCCTGGGCAACCTTACAGCCCAGAATGCACGGGATGAAGGTAGCGCACAGACCTAGAGCAAAAGAGGGCATTGAACTACACCAGCCTTTCAAAAACATTCAGGTAAGACTCTACACAATCGCACATACAAATGCCGCAGTCATCACAGCAGTCACACACATTGGAGTTCCATTCCGAGGAGCTCGAAGTTACAGTGTACTGCGTCACTGTGACCTGAGGCTGGCTGTTGATCACGTTCGGCTGGTAGGACATGACTGCTGAGAAAGCCCCAAAGAAGAAGAAGAAGAAGAAGAAAAATAGCAAATTAAACATGCTATAGTTTCCATCACATCACATTTTTCAGGAATCCCTATAGTTTAAAATTAAGCTGGATAACAGGTCAGGACTCTATGGTAGAATTTACTATTTAATTGGCAGATTTGTTGACCTGGTTTGTGGTTAATATCTATCCACATGAAACAAAAAAACTGGCACAAAGTTCAACATCTTTGCTGTCTTTGTTTTTTTTAAATAGTCTCAGAAAGTGGTGCTATTTTTCAACACTAGAGACGTGATTGTTGTCAGTTGAAAGGACTTGACATTAGAGATTAATATTGAATTTGTGAAGCCAACCTCAAACAAATAATGACGTTCAACATTTATGGATTCCTATTTTTGGATATTTCTTCTAAGAACAGTAAATCTCCCATAGAGTTACATTAGACTCTTGTCCACCATCTGACATTATGGCATCATCATCTGTTAAATCTGAGCTACAATCTTGTCAAATACACATTAAGAATACGTTTGAAACCTACCTTTTCAAATACGCCTTGTGCTGCCAATTATCACGTCCTGACCAAGCAGCCAAGAGCTTGTCCATAGCTCTTATATCCAGTATGACATCACCCATGCATCCTTCTGAGTCCAGTTTCTATGATCTGATGTGGCCAGTGATTGAAAAGCTGAACCTTTCAAAAGACACAACAAAAATGTTTGATTTAGGGGTGTATATCCACTCTTTGCATGGGAGCGCCTACTAAATCTTTTTATCTTCAGAGCCCGATAACAAAGGAGCCGTGTTGTCCATATTTGCCTTTAAATAGGTTTGCTTTTAGTGCAGGTGTGCTATGTGTACACACTGTGGGTCAATATGTATAGAAAAAAATGTCTAAAATGACTCAAATGTAGCTATCTATGGGTGTAGAATTTGGACATTATCTCCAGCAAGGGAATAGGAATTAAATAGATATTAAGGCAACCTGTGTTTTATATTGTCCAAACACACTGCACATGGATGAAAATTTGATGGTCAAATTCTGAATTGGAGGCTTGTTTTAAAATTTTAATAATTATAAACAATATGGGTGATCTGAAGAGGCATTTTTGAAACATCCTGAATAATACTTTTTTTGTACTTTTTACTTTTACAACTTAGGATTTCACAATAATAAAAAAAACAAAACATCAGTCTCCCAGCTAAGACACAAGAGGCCCTAACCATCTATTGCATTACTCAATCAACTGAAAACTGACACTCCTATATGTCTGGTACAAATATGACTCACTTTAGTGTTGCATTTTTTCTGAACCATAATATTTAGTGCATATTCTATACTCCATATTATATTATATTATATACAATTTTAAACACCAAACGTGTGACTTCAGGAATTCATATTTTCATCTTTAATCTCCACTTCAATTAAATCAAATAACCCTACATCAAATACATATTCAAATGCAGCTAATGTTATACTGTAGACCTAATTGTTGTTAATGTGTTAATGTAATTTGCAGTATGTGCTTTAACTTTATCTGATATCATTTCCTGTCTGTTTCTTTTTAAGGCTATCTCTAGATGTTGTGGGTTCCGTTTGTTAAATGTTCATTCCTCTTCTTGTGATAGGTTTCCTGTCAAAATGAAGACCAGTTAAGGTAATACATAGTTTTTGCTATTTGATAAAAAAAAGAAAAGAAAAGATTTTTCATATGTCAGAAATGTTTATTCAGAACCATTTTTCCTTTAACTAATGCTTTGTTTGTTGACAAAAGTTTAAAATGTAAATACTCATAGTGGAATAGGAACACTTGTAGATTGTTTGGTCATGTGCCTTCATCAGTCTCAGAGACACTGCTTTTTCTAAACGCATGTTTCACTATATTTCCTCTCAAACTCATCAATTCCTACGTGTTTGTTTGCATCTGTCTAAAGGACTCAGTTCCTGAATTTACAACTTCTTCTTTCTGGACCTCTCTTCTGGACAAACGGGACAAATATAGTGAAAGAAAGGGGATCTTAGACTAGTTTGTTCAAGAACTACACGCATTCTCTGTGTCTTACTAGATCACAAGATTGCAACAAAAAACACAACTATGGATGAGGTGATGCCAACCACAGAGGACTATTGGGTGAGTGGCTTTTTAAATTACACGTGTCAAACATTGTGCATACATTGTGAATTTGTGGGTTCTGTCTGTATTCTGCATTCAGTTTAGAGTTCTGACCACTCAGAGCACAATGGAACCCTGTAATGAGGTTTTGCTCATATAAAACTTAATAATGTGCCAAATCCTATAAAAATCTTGCTAATGTGGACAGAAGGTATTCAGGAACAAGAATACAGGAATTTCACAGTTTCAACAAAAACAGCAGATAGAACCTTTCAGTTCTAAGGGGACAATATATGAAAAATGTATATTGTACCAATTTATAACATTCAACAAATTGAATAGTGGAATGTATTTTACAGAAGTAAGAGGATGGGGAAAAAAGACAAGCTCACTTCTTCTTTGGTCACAATAATGTTATATTTAAGAAAGACTGTAGATGTAAGCCTATACAAACTTTTGGAATTCAGACTATTGAAAAAAAAAATCTGTTCAAATATTTGCACGTTTTATTGTACTCAGCATATACTTTCTTACATAGTATACTCAAAGTAAGAGAATCATGAGCCTGTTCTGTTTTTTGTTTTTTTTCTGCAGCCGGAGGACTATGATAACTATTCATACTTGAACACAGACTTCAGTGCTGCCCCCTGCAGCCAGGCCGATGCATATGGTTTTGCCCAGAGGTATTCTCCTGTGATGTACAGCCTGGTGTTTGTGCTGGCGCTGTGCGGGAACATCCTGGTCCTCTGTGTCATCCGCCGCTACAGAAGCTCTCAGAGCGGTGGGGCCTGTGCCTTCTCCCTCACAGACACATTCCTGCTTCATCTGGCCATTTCTGACCTGCTGCTGGCCTTCACCTTACCACTGTTTGCTGTGCAGTGGGCTCATGAGTGGGTGTTTGGATTGGCTGTTTGTAAGATCTCTGGAGCCTTGTTCTCTCTCAATCGCTACAGTGGTATCCTGTTCCTTGCCTGTATTAGTTTCGACAGATATCTGGCAATTGTTCATGCCATTAGTTCTGGCTGGAAGCGCAACACATGCCATGCCCAAATTGCCTGTGCTTTTATCTGGGTTCTTTGCCTGGGCCTTAGTGCAGTGGATATCATTTATAAACAGGTTGTGCAGGTGGAAGCTGGGACGTCCAAGACTCTTCTCCTTTGTCAAGTATGGTTCCCAGAGAAGTCAACGCAGTGGCAAATTGGGCTGCAGCTGGTCAGTGTGATCCTGGGCTTTGGACTCCCTCTGTTGATAATGCTGTACTGCTATATCCGGATCTTCAGATCTCTGTGCAATGCCACACGCAGACAGAAGCGCAAGTCACTGCGTCTCATTGTGTCCCTGGTGTCTGTGTTTGTTGTGTGCTGGGCCCCGTACAGCTGCTTCCAGCTGACGGACAGCCTACTGAAGCTGGAGCTGCTCACCCCCTCCTGTGGCCTGGGCCGAGTGCTTGACATTGGGACTCTGATCACAGAGAGTGTGGGGCTGTCCCACTGTGCACTAAACCCACTGCTCTATGGCTTTGTAGGTGTGAAGTTCAGAAGGGAACTGGCCCGCATGTGCAAAGGTTTCCTGATAGAGCAAGGCTGGTTGGGGATGGAGGTTTGGAGACCCAGAAAACTACGAAGAACCACAGGGTCATGCAGCTCTGCAGATAGTGAAAATACATCTTATTCTGTTATGGTTTAAAGATCATCAGATCACATTCAAGAGTGAGAAAACTGTATAGAGTCTTTTTCAGGATTACATTTATGTACAGCTTACAGCTCTGTTTAGGATTTGTTGAAAGAATGAAAACTTGATTACCAGTACATGAAAGAGCCTTTACATTTTAATCACCACAAATGTCTCAAATGTCTGTAAGTCAAATGTTGTGAAACTTCTTCATTTCATTTGAGAAAGGCTTGTTCAGCAGTTATAAGTTGCAGCGTTTACACACATTGCAACATTTGATTATGAACGGTTTTGAGACAAAGTTCTCACAACCTCAAATATATATGAAATGTTTTTTTCTTGATGTTTTTAAGAGAACAAATTACTGTAAATATAAACATTCAGCCTTTTGTTTTTGTATTTTTCTTAATAAAGTGAACTAAATATTGAAGCGTTTTTAGTTATTTCAGTAATTTCTCAGTTCTAATTGTTTAGACTATGTTATGATTAAATTCAAGTACTAATAAACATAAGAGCCAGTAGCACAGGTTATTATTGCTTTTTAAAATGGAGACAAAACATCAAACTAAATAATGCTAAATAATTAATTTCATGTGTGATGGGTTACATTTCCAGTCATCTTAAAAGAAAAATATTTTTTCATTGACATTATTTTTTAATAGTATACCTGTTTGATGATCAGGATGTGTAAAGATTAAAAGGATGGGCAGGAAATATAATTTTTTTGTATTTCCAAAATGTAAAGTTTTTTTTTTTTTTAAACAAGCCGAAAGCACTGACGTCAGAATCCAGAATCCTTGTAAAAGTAAATTATTAAAACATTAGGTCAAAAATATTCTGCTATGATGACATTTTTTTGTACTACAAGATTTAAAAGGCTAATCATCAAAGACTGGATGGGAAAGAAGGGATGTGCTGATGTACACATAGGAGGCCTAAACTCAACTTCCAAATAAGCCAAGTAGTTGTAAAAGAAATTTGAACAGAATTTAATTTGGTAAAGTCGAACAAAACCACACCGACAGCCCCATCTGTTGGACTGTGTTGTTTACTGCGCTTTGTTTTACAGCCTGTGCTTTGTTCAGCGCTCGCTTTTAACGTGTCAAACCCAAAGTGTGAGACGCAGAAATCGGAAATGTAACACAAGTCACCCTTCAAATTAAAAATGTATTTGAAATTCACAATTAAATTATGGATACAAATGTCTGCATATTCTTGTAATTTTTCGGAATAACTGTTGATTTGCTATGTAGCCATATGCTATCTTAAGTGGGGAACTCGACTGCAGTTATACAATATTGACTACAGTTTTATGGGGATTTTATTCTGAAATCTCAGTCGTGTGCGTCCGATTGTCGTGAATTCGGGTTTCGGTAAATGAGTAAATGAGGCGAGCGTTGATCATGTTCTGGCCGTGTGGCGGACTCTAAAATAAACGATAGGGAATAAACTCAACGCTTGGTAAGTGCTTTTTTATGCAATTACTACACAGGACACACACACATAATAAAATGTCCTGGCCCATTTGTAGGACGTAGGCTACAACGTCTTTGATAATTACATATGCACATGCACGCTTTGTCTGTTTACACTGGTTAATTATTCAGCTATTCAATAAATACATAGTTTCTTTCAAACTCGTTCTCGACCCTAACACATTTCTAGTTTCGTTTGACGAGCGCACAACAGCTGCTGCGTCTCCCTCCAAAAGACGTCGTTCCCGTGAGTCCTGCGCCCTGGTTGCGACAGATCTGTTCAACCCTGTGTTTACTGTCAATATTAAACCTCACACTCACTGTCTCGCGAGTTTTGAATGAAACTATTGTAGTGTTACAGTGTTTATCCACTAGTCACCAGTATAGTTATTACACCATTGTTCATGTGACTCCATATGTTTCCAAGTACTTCACTTTACGCACGGAGATATCATCTGACTTACTTCCTGTTGTGATCAAATGCCGTCAAAATCTACTGCGCAGCGACGTATGTAGAAGAGCTAAATATAGAAGAGGTATAAGTTTTTCAGTGGCCTAGTACTTGTACTGTACTTTCCAGAGCCACTCTGAAAATGTTGCTTCATTCCAGACTCAGTGACATCACCATGTATGGATCTTCCCAAGAGGGAGGTTTGAGCAAGATCATTTCACACTCATGACATTCAGAAGGAAGGCTCTAAGAGGTACCACTGTGTATTTCAATTATCTCTCATCACTTGTTTTTTGTTTTACCAGAAGATGGGACTGAAAGTGGATCTCGGAGGCATATTTCTCTACAATGGCACTTTTGACTATGACAGTGACTACACATATGAAGATGATCTGGAGCCAAGAGGAGCAGCGACAGTGCTTATCCCTCTCCTGTTCTCCATAGTGTTGGCTATTGGCGTCCTTGGTCATACTCTTGTCATGGTATTTCTGGGCCTGAAGAGACAGAGTTGGAGCACCTCGGACATCTTAGTGCTCCATCTGGGTTTAACTGATGTCATTCTCCTGATCACGCAGCCTTTCTGGGCTGCTCAGACTGCTCTTCGCCTGGGATGGTGCTGTGGCGTGTTCTGGTGCAGGATCAATGGAGCTTTGTTTAATGTAAGTACTAAACACTGAAAGGAAAGTGAAAGGAAGTCTTTTTCCTGTTAAGGTGTTTCTTTAGTTTCTTTATTGTTGGTACAGCCTTGGCTCCTCTGTTGATTCAAGAATATGGATTTTTATATCTTTAAAAAGTTCAATAAAAAAAACTCTGAAAGTAATCATTAATTTCTTTATATGTGAAACTGTTTATCAGGAAGGTCTTGTAGTTTTAACTTTTAACTTGTGGTTTCACTGATTTTTTTTCTCAAAAATGTTCTATTATTGTTATTCACATGGCAAAAAAATGTATTTTTATAATAAAAAATGTAAGTAAGAAGTTATAAATAAGATATTCAAAGTATAGTATAATATTCTCTTAAACAACAAATATAAAGTTAGTACTGTACCTGTAGGTCATTATACCCTTTACCTAATACAGTATGTGTATATAATGTATCTGTCTGTCCATGTAACAAACAGCATGTAACGTGGGAATAAGGCCAGTTAGTCAGTCAGTACTTCTAATTACTCTGTAGGGCTGTACCGTTATTTAAACTTTACTCAAATCGAGGTCTAATTATTTAACATGGTCAACAATATGCATGGAGCATTTTAATCAAGATGACAGTTTATTCTGAATTAGTAACAGTGCGTGATTTGCAACGGAGTTCAGTTCAGAAATAAATTTGGCTTTTTTCTTCATTTTCTTATGATCTGTCTTACCCGACAATAAGCCTGAAATCTTATTTAATGTGTCTTTGATGAGAAAAATTGTAATCTATTAAAAAAATGATGGTTGATTGTATGAGGAAGAAATATTGGAATGTTCAAAATATATATAAGATGCAAATATCATCTTAAGTCAGTTTCACTTCACTTTATTCATTTTTTATTATCTTTTTATGTCTTACTTGACCCTATGTTGCACTTTGCTTCGAACACTTGCCTGTGGTCTTCTAGGTAGAGGTGTGAGGAAAGGTTTTTATTTTTATTTTTTATTTTCCTTTTGCAGATCAGCTTCTACTGTGGCATGCTCCAGCTGCTGTGCATTGCTGGGGAACGGTACCTGAACATAACTCGCTCTGTCCAGCTGTTTACCCAGAAGACACCACGGCTAGCCCACATCATGTGTCTGGTCATCTGGCTGCTTTCTATTCTTTTGAGTGTCCCTGACTGGGTTTCAATGCTTTATATTCACGAAAAAAATATGGACCTTGAAAACGTCTGCTCCTGCATTGCCAATATTTATCGATCAAAATGGCAAATACCAGCCCGGGTCATACACCATGTGACCTTTCTGCTTGCAGTCGTACTTCTCACCATCTTCTTCTACTATATCTTGAAGCAGATACAGGACTCTACAAAAGCATGTGAGAGGTTTCAGTCTGTGAAGTTAATTCTTGTTTTTGCTTGTGTCTTTTTTCTCTGTTGGACGCCATACAACATCTCACTTATCATTGACACTTGGAAGAGCCGAGAGTCGAAAACATATGTACCAGGAAAAATGACTCTCTTGACTACGTTAGCTTTCGCCTGCATCCACGCCTGCCTCAGACCTCTCATCTATTTTGGACTTTGTGAAAAATTCCGACAAAGGACACTAGCGGCTGCCAAATGTGGACTTGAAGAGTTGAATGGGGACTTGTGGGATTTGGGAGTGGGGAGTGAGAATGTGCCAGATCAGAGTAGTAATCCAGAGGAGATGAAGCAGATGAATAGTATAGGGCAACGGTCAGAGGAGGTATGAGATACGAATGACATGGGATTAAAACTCTTGTTCACTAGTGACCTTAAGAGGAAACTGAAAGGAAGTAATGTCACGCAGTGGGTGGAGGGACTGTTGCACTGTAATGATGACAAATGAATATATAAACTAACCACACTCAGCACTTTATATGAGAAACATTTATGAAAAACATTTAATAACATCTGTCAAATGTCAGTATCAAAAGCATTTAATTTGAGACACAATTGTATTATATTATTTCTGTATAAATTATGTAAAACCAACATTTTGTATTGAGCAACATTTCTACTTAATGCAAAATGTAGGAATATGTTGTTTTCTGTTATTTTTATATATATTGAAATGTATTGGTGACATGCTCAGAAAATTCCTATTTTCACCCACCCCCCTATGTGTGACTACTGCTGTGTACTCAAGTGCGATAAAAAAAAAAAATCAGATTTCAGGTCATTCATTTATGGGTATAAAAATGAAAATAATTTTTCAGTAATAAAAACATAATAGAAAATCAACTTGTTTCGGTGAAAAGCAACAGTGAAGAGACAGAGCCTCTGGTCTTCAGTTTTGAACAGGCAATAATAATGTTCTACATGTGTAAATATCACATAGGGGAGGTAAAAGAATGAAAATAGAATTGTGATGTTTTTGCACCAAACCACTGTAGCATTTATTTTACACGAGAATCATGTGGGTTTCTATTGTATTGTTTTAAATGAAACAAAATTGCTAATCTATTAAGGTATAACAGGAAAGTATTTGCAAACACCTATTTAGCAATGGCAAAATGGTGGTGTTTATCACAAGATTGGTGCTTTTCCATCCCCCAAGCTTTAATGTAAATACCACTGATATATATTGGCAAACGAGCAATTCACTGGGAATTTCCCCTCCGGTAAATCCTGCTTTCATTTTTGACTTGTTTTGTCTGAGGTTTCAGCAAATTATGATGTCAGAGTCATGAGCAAACCTGGGAGAATCACGGTAAATAGCTTGTTCTTTCAGCTGCATTCCCTTAGTAAGAAAAGTGTGTTTGCTATGCATTCATATTATAAAAGCAGCCTGGAGTCAGAAAAAAATGGTAAAAACACAATTAATATGCTAAATACATATCATGTTGTATTGTAGGCTCTGTGGGATGTATGGAATATTGTGCTACAAGTCAGTATGTGTATTATTTATGTATGTGTTTATTTTTTTCTAAATAAACTTGAAAAATGTATAGGACTATTTTGCCTGTTTCTTTTACAGTTATATAAAAAAGATTAATATTGTACAAGAATGTATTAATTTAATGGTTAATAGTGTATAGTGCAAGTTGAAGTGATGAAGTTTGTGCCAGCTAACAGCAAAAAGTTACTGATCACACCTAGATGAATATACAAAGGGTCACATCCTGTTTAGAACAACACACTAGAAACAACAGCTATGGCAACTTTGCTAACACCATTTAGAGGAACAGAAATCACATTTTTGTTAATTATTGTGATTATTTAACATTTAGTTTCTGTTACTTTTGGAATAAGCCTCGAATTTGGGGGTTTAAGTTTTGTGTGTTGTTGGGTTTTTTTTCAGGCTTTGCATAGAAACTGTCTTTTAGTGTGCACAGTTTCGTATGTAGATCATTTCACAAACTATTCTGGCTAGTTGCTCCACTGTGTATCCTGTAGAGGATGTATTAGCGTGTGGCTTTTAACCTTTCAGAGGTGCTGGGCTTTAACAACTATAGATGTATGGCAGGTTTTATAGTTTCTATTTCCTGTGAGAAAAAAAACCTGTAAAGACTGAAAAATTTAAACCACACACAAGGGTTCTTTCTGAGCAGAATATTTTCCAGTGCATTGTGTTCTGCAGACAAGAAAAAAAAGCACCATGGTGGAAATATAAACATTTAATCAAAAATAACCATTTTATGGTCTTTACAAAATTCACATCTGTACATGAGAAAAGAGTATGATTTTTTTTTTTTTTTTAATCTCCTAAAGAGACACTACTGACAATATGCTGTTTGTCCAGTCCCAAACATGGATAAATGGTGAGGCTTCTTTTGGGAAGGGCATCTGGAGCAAAACCTTAATCAATATACACATCACTGGCTACAAAGAGGCAGACGCTGTGGTGATGATGTGAAGAACAAATCAAAAGGTATAAGATGTATTACACAAAATGCAAAAATAAGGATATGAATGTACCCTATATTATAGTATTTTTATGTAATGTTTGTGTGATCCCTCAGACCGCGATAGAGTTGCTCGTGTCTCCAGACTCAGACCACACAGAGCTTTTACGACTACTAGCCATAGACGGGAAGCGTGCTCTGGTCTTGAAGTTACAGCCCAGGAATCTGAGGAGATCCATGAGCTGCCGACGGAACTTGACCCCCACAAAGGCGTACAGGATTGGGTTGAGGCTGCAGTGGAGGTACCCCAGGCAAGCTGTGATGATTTTGACTCTCGCCATCCTACTCTTCTCATCGCATGTCTGGTTGGTACTGCTAGTAGGGCTGAACATGTACACCATAAGAGTGATGTTGTAAGGACTCCAGCAGAGAAAGAACACAGCCACTACAACCACAATGACTCTAGATGCACGTTGCTTTTGAAGGCTATGGGTGCCACAGCGCAGCTGGTGGAGAATGTAGGTGTAGCAGAAAATGAGAATAGCAGAAGGGAACAAGAAACCCACCACATGAGAGATCAGACTGGTCACCTTGGGTCCCACTATGAGTGCCTCAGAGCCATACAAGACATAACTGTGTATGCATTCAGTAATGTCGCGTCTATCATCTTTCTGAGCTTTGAAGAACAACCAGTCTGGGACAGAGAGGACCATGGAGAAGAGCCAGACAAACAGACAGCTCCCTTGGACCATGCAGGGGTTCCTCCGGGAATACATTTGCGTGGCATGGACAATGGACAAGTACCGGTCCAGACTGATGCAGGCCAGGAGAAAGATCCCACAGTACAAATTGATCTGATAGAAGGACAAAAGTAATATGTGACTCAGAAGTGAATGAAGTGAAGCATATGCAGTGATGATTATGATGATGATGATGATGACTTGTCAGTGCAGGCTGTCAGTCTTACCATGCTAACAGCGTCTTCCCACAAGCTGTTATAAGCTTGAACAATGCACTTTGAACTTTGACGTAGCACCATAATATTTTGGCTACTTAATCTTTGTAGCTTCTTTATTTCACAGTGTCAATATGTTGTCTGTGATGATCATTTATTGTTTGTTCATGTGGTTGTTTTTAATGTCTCATGGTTTCACTTTGAGCTTTAGCTGCATGTTTTTATCATGTGTTTTTTAAGTACAAATGGCAAATAAACAAACTAACCTTACCGTGAACACAGCCCCTGTGATCTTGCACAGGGCAGTTCCAAAGGTCCAGCCACTCACAGCCTCAGAGGCCCACAGAGGTAAGGTGAGGAGCAACAGCACATCGGCCACACACAGGTGCAGGATGAAGGTGTCCGTCACACTCCAGCCTTTTCTGCTGCGGAACAGAACTGCCAGCAGGGCCCCGTTCCCCAGGAATCCCACCACAAACACCAGGGAGTACATCACCGGGATAAACCTGGCCTTGAAATGCATGCGATCCTCAAGATCACACATGTCAGTATTTCCAGATTTATTTTCCAGTGTGTCGTTAAACATTGCATCCGATTCATTTCCCAGGGCGTAGTTAAATATTGCATCCCAGTCTTCCAAATCATTCCCATCTACAGTTATGGTGCCATACCTTCATAACATGATAATGAAGAAAAAAAGGAAAATATTATCAAAATATGTATAAACCTTTTTCTTAAAAATAAATATAATGATGTTCAGGTTGACAAAAAAGAAGAACTGTATTTTGTATAGTGAATGAACATAACAATATATCTCTCTTAAATTATTTCATAATTAATATTGTTTCTATGAAAATAAGATTGCACAAAATCAAATCTTCATGTTCCTCTATAGAATATGGGCATTTGAATGTCGCCTAGCAAGCAGAAATGAAATGTGCAAGAGGAAGCAAACATAATGGGATTACAAATAACTTGTAAATTTAAAGTTTGAAGAAGATGATGGTATGATAATACCACATCACAGTCTGCATGTGGTCACATTTGACGCTTAATCTCACACATCAAAATGCATAATCAAAGTCCTCCCACTATGAGACACAATTTTAATGTTGTCTTTAAATTCAAACATGCAATGTAATAATAATGCAAATGAAAACAAAGCAAGGCATGCTATAAAATATGACTGACATACCAATTTGAAGACATTATTCAGTTACAGATCCGTCAATGAGGTGCTTCACAAAGAGTGTGAGAGGCACATTGTATGACTTAGACTAGACTCTAGAAGCGGTGAGAGAGTGGGAGGGGGTTTCATTTACATGCATTTTTTTTTTTTTCAAATTTTACCTTTTACATGTTTGTAAATTTTAACACATTAGTAAAGCAATAAACTAAATCATCAAATCTTCAAATCTTAATATGAACATTGCATTTGAGACAAAATTATTTTAAAACTGTCAAATCTGTCACAGCCACACCAAAATCTGTTCTATTAAAACTTTTAAAATACACATATAAACATTTTCTTTTTATCACAGTAACAAAAAGCAAAGAATTAGTTATCTATTCATGCTTTCAGTTTTCTCCCTTTAGCACTAACATGGAGACATCAGATTACATTGTACTGCATGAGCTCTTGTTTTACATTCTTTAGACAAGGGGCAAAGTATCGACTTTCTCTGCTAAAATCACTGTTTACTTGCACTTCCCGTGTTCACAGTTTTCACACCTGTTTTTCACACCTTTTTTTTTAGCCTGCTAACATGCAGTGGTTACATCTGCAGTACAGTTCCTGTTATTCACACCCCTGATCTTTACCATAGTTGTGTATTTAATTGTAAATAGGCAAGTATCTGATCAATTGAAAAAAATCCTTAGTATTAAATGTTATAATGATGCATTTTTGTAAGTTGCTAAAATGTGTTTAAAGTATATTTAGGCATATACATTACATAGTGTGAGTTGCTGAGATGTGTTTGAACTATATTTAGGCATACATGGATAGGTGCTTATCTGATAAAAAGAGTGAACACCTGACTTAATGGTTTCAAGGGCCTTTTTGAGTGGCTCCTTCCTCATTTTCATACCAACAATAATGTAAATTATTTAATAAAGTATAAATATAATAGATGTGTTTTCAGTAGGTCTACTATACAGCAGTAGGCAATCATAAAAATAACATTATTATTATTATTATTATTATTATTATTATTATTATTAGTAGTAGTAGTAGTAGTAGTAGTAGTAGTAGTAGTAGTAGTAGTAGTAGTAGTAGTAGTAGTAGTAGTTGTAGTAGTAGTAGTAGTGGTGGTAGTGGTAGTAGTATTATTAGTATTAGAATTAGGATTAGTATTAGTATGGGGAAATTAGTATTAGTATTATTAGTATTAGTATTATTATTGGGGAAATTAGTATTAGTATTATTAGTATTAGTATTAGTATTAATAGCCTATTATCAGTATTATTAGTATTAGTATTAGTATTAATAGCCTATTATCAGTATTATTAGTATTAGTATTAGTATTAGTATTAGTATTAGTATTAATAGCCTATTATCAGTATTATTAGTATTAGTATTAATAGCCTATTATCAGTATTATTGGTATTAGTATTAGTATTAGTATTAATAGCCTATTATCAGTATTATTAGTATTAGTATTAGTATTAGTATTAATAGCCTATTATCAGTATTATTAGTATTAGTATTAGTATTAGTATTAGTATTAGTATTAGTATTAATAGCCTATTATCAGTATTATTAGTATTAGTATTAATAGCCTATTATCAGTATTATTGGTATTAGTATTAGTATTAATAGCCTATTATCAGTATTATTAGTATTAGTATTAGTATTAGTATTAATAGCCTATTATCAGTATTATTAGTATTAGTATTAGTATTAGTATTAGTATTAGTATTAATAGCCTATTATCAGTATTATTAGTATTAGTATTAATAGCCTATTATCAGTATTATTGGTATTAGTATTAGTATTAGTATTAATAGCCAGTATTAATAGCCAGAGCTGAACTCTGGGTAATACTCTAAATAATACTGAACTCTCAATAATACTGCACTAAACTACTTTTCATTATGCATAATATGTTTACTGCTGCTGCTCTGTATGAATGTATCAGGTCTGTCACTACCTCACTGTAAATAAGATAAGATAAGATAAGATAAGATAATCCTTTATTTGTCCCACAATGGGGAAATTGCAGTGTCACAACGCAGGTTTCAGAAACAGTTGGAAAAAAGAGCATGCATCAAAAATTAAGATAATAATAATAAGTATGTACAGCCTAAAAAACACAACACTGTAAGGCACAGGAACGCTGCACAATAAATAAATGTCTTTGGTTCTGAGCAGTGAACAAACAGCAGTTAAAGTGACTCCAGTTCAGTAATATATAATATCACTACAATAAAGTGACTCAGATGATTGTGTACAGTGCAGGGATGGACAGTGGTGGTTACATAAATAAGTAGCAGGTAAAGTGACTTTAAATAATATTGCACATGTAATTATTACTATGGAGATAATTACATGTGCAATATTATTAATATTAAATTACTGTTACCAGTGCAATAATCAGTGCAATAACCTATGTGCAATATTTATATCATACTATGTGCAATACGAAATCCACATGCAACAACTACACCACACCATATTATGTGCAATCTGTGAAATACTTACACCTTATTTGATTTAACCCTACTTGCACCTTGTACATTGTACCTTGTATTTTTTTTATTACATTTTATTACATATTTTATTATATTATTTATTATATTACTTCTTCCCCTGCACTTTTGCAACACTTTTCTTACCATGTACTATTATTGCATGTTATTAGTACTTCTTGACGACTGTGGTGGGTCTCATCTCTAATAACGATGAGACAAACTACAGGAGTGAGGTGAGCCTTCTGACCCAGTGGTGCAGCAATAACAATCTCCTTCTTAATGTTGAAAAGACCAAGGAGATTGTTATTGACTTCCGGAGAGGCCCCACCCAGCACCCCCCACTGTCCATCAATGGTGCTGCTGTAGAGAGGGTGAGCAGCACCAAATTCCTGGGGGTGCACATCAGTGAGGACCTCTCCTGGACAGTGAATACTGTATCACTGGCAAAGAGGGCTCAGAAGCGCCTCTATTTCCTCCGCAAACTGAGGAGAGCTGGAGCCCCTCCACCCATTATGACCACCTTCTACCGAGGCACCATTGAGAGCGTCCTGACCAGCTGCATCACTGTGTCGTACGGGAGCTGCACTGAACAGAACAGGAAAGCTCTGCAGCGCATAGTGAATGCAGCTGGGAGGATCGCTGGTGTCTCTCTCCCCTCCCTCCTAGACATTTTTAACACCCGGCTCACCCGCAGAGCATCCAGCATTGTGGGTGACTCGAGCCACCCCGCACATAGCCTGTTCAGCCTCCTGCCCTCGGGGAGAAGGTACCGGAGTCTCCGGGCCCACTCCACCAGGCTTTCAAACAGCTTCATCCACCAGGCTGTCAGGAGGCTGAACTCACACCTGAACTCACACCCGAACTCTCACCTTGCCCGTCTCCCACCCCCCACCCCCCATATTGGCATAACCTGTATTCCATAAAAAGACATATCACTCTAGACACTTTAAAAAACTGCTGCTAAGGACTACTGTTGCACTGTTGCACACTTACATTTACTACTGGATTTTACTCCTGTTGCACTGTTGTTTACTACTGTTATTGCACATTTACTTTTACATTTACTACTGGAATTTTTAGTACTGTTGTTTACTCCTGTTACTGAATTTTACCCCCGTTGCACTGTTGTTTACTACTGTTATTGCACATTTACTACTGGAATTTTTAGTACTGTTGTTTACTCCTGTTATTGCACTAGAATTACTACTGTTGCACATTTATTTTTATTTTATCTTAACTCCAATGCACATTCTACTGCACATGACCAATTCACTGCTGTATCTTCCATTGCACATTATGATGCACACTGCACACTTTGGAAATCTGTATATAGTATAGTTTATTTATTATGTTGCACTGTTTTAAGATTTTAGATCTTAGACTTTAGTTTTAAATTTAGATCTCTGTCTTAGATAGTTTTTGTTGTGTTTTGTCTTCATATTGTATTTTGTACACTGTCTTTTTGCACTACCTGACCAGAGAGAAACGAAATTTCGATTCACTGTATGTTGAACACATATGGCAGAATTGACAATAAAGCTAACTTTGAACTTTGAACTTTGAACTTGACTATCTTAGCGAGTCAACGGTTCTTCTGATCCTAAGCATTTCATTGCATTGTTGACCTTGTGTTGATTCTGCATATGACAAATAAACAATCTTGAATCTTGAATCTAATAGCCTATTATCATTATTATTAGTATTAGTATTAGAATGCAGTGCTCTCTGGTGCCATGGAGCCAGTGGTCTCTTGCTTACGTCTCAGCACCAAAAAAAAAAAGTATGTTTTTCTCCCGGCAGCCTGCAGAGAGTGAACATGTGTGTTAGCCAATGGAGAGAGACTGGATGTGGTGGAAACTGGAACAATTTAAATATCTTGGAGTAGTCTTTGATTCCAATTTAAATTTCAAGCAACATGTAAAGAAAATTTCGCATATAATTAAATTCAATCTGTCAAACTTTAAACACATAAGACCTTCTCTGACTACAGAATCAGCAAAGGCTTACATGCATGCCATGATCTCCAGCCATAACCTACTGTTATACCACAGTCTCACACTTCAGAGGCTGTTCTGAAGCCACTAAAGTCTCTCTTCAAGAAAACACAGAAAACTTTGGACAAAAAGCCTTTACAGTATCATTATTGTAACATCTTAAAGGGATAGTGCGTTTAAAAAAAAAAAGTTAATCTGTATGGGTTTCCTTCTAAAAGTTACGTGTGTTGACACCGGCTTACCTCTGACAGTCTCAGCTGATCCCGGTTCGGCTCGCTTTCTGGAGCCCACGTAAGTGGCGGATGTCTACGCCAAAGTTTACAAGTGATCAGGCTGATAGAGTTAACATGGGCGTAGTGATACGAGTGGAGAGAGAGACAATACGCGAATGCGAAATACGCTGCTGGATGTTTCGTGGACAACTGTTTCGGACGCAAATATATCACCTTTCTAACAAATGTTTTGTTTTGAGAAGAAAAACAAGCTTTATTTCATGTTCCAGGAAAGTTACCGGACCTACTTACGTAGGCTCCAGAAAGCGAGCCGAACCGGGATCAGCTGAGACTGTCAGAGGTAAGCCGGTGTCAACACACGTAACTTTTAGAAGGAAACCCATATAGATTAACATAAAAAAAAAACCTGCACTATCCCTTTAAGTAAGTATAACACTTTGGATTTTGATAGTTATCAGATATTTATGGATGCTTGTCTCATTTTTAAAGTTTTAAATGGGCTTGCTCCTCCTCCTTTACTGGATTTTATAGGTAAAAAATCTGGCGACTGAGTAAATACCAGAGCATCAACCAGAGGAGACTGGAACATAAAAAGGTGTAGGACTAAATTTGGCCAAATGTTGGAGTCTATCAGAGGCTCACAGACATGGAACACACTGTCAGCCCACGTCAGGAACTGTTGCACCTATTCAGCCTTTAAAACGGCTCTGAAACATTGGTTGAAAACTAACCAGACGTGCTCACACATGTAAACTCTGACATGCGTAAACTCTGAGATGGGTCTATTGCACCTACATGCTCTTGGTGAAATGTCTATTGTGTATTCTGTATTCTGTTTTCTCAGTTTGTGTGAATGTGTGTGTTTTATTTATTTATTTATTTTTGCCTTAGGACTACGGGTGTAAATTAGCTATTGTGCTAACTCCGGCATATTTACATTGAAGCTCTCTGCTGACATGTTGATTAATATGCATTGTCCTAATTAAAAAAAACAACAACAACAACAACAAAAACAGTCTTAGTATTATTAGTATTACTATTATTACTATTATTAGTATTAGTATTAGTATTAGAATTAGTATTAGTATTAGTATTAGTATTAGTATGGGGAAATTAGTATTAGTATTAATATTAGAATTAGTATTAGTATTAATATTAGTATTTAGTATGGGGAAATTAGTATTAGTATAAGTATGGGGAAATTAGTATTAGTATTAGTATTAGTATTAGTATTAGTATTAGTATTTTTAAGCATCAGAAAAGAATCAAATAAGACGCTACAGTTCGGACAGCGTCTCCTGACACTGCCGCTAGGTGGCAGTGTTATGGTGTTCCGCCCAGTGTTGCCAACTTAGCGACTTTGTCGCTATTTTTAGCTACTTTCTGGACCCCCCTAGCGAGAAAATTAGACAAAAGCGACTAGCGACAAATCTAGCGACTTTTTTTGGTGATCAGAGGCTCCAAGATCGCGGGAGGGGAAAAAAAAATTACGCCGTTTTCTCTCTTTCCCCGTTCAGAGAAAGAGACAGAGAGACACAGGCAGAGAGGGGCGGCGTGGACAGTCGCTTCCTTGGTTTTTTTTCCTCACTCACTCAGAGGCACAGACACCACTCACCAGTCTCTCCTCTGCTCCCTCCATCTCGTCAGATCGCCTTGGAGTCTGGTCATTCCTCTGCCATAGGCTCTGATTCTCAATAAGTGTATGCCTATGCGCTCTCATTTGTTTTCTTTTTCTTTTTGGCGACACAAAGTCACAAGTAGCACTGCTTAAAAGCTAGTTGTACAGCACATAAAAGTTTAAAAAAGCTACTTCTTTAGCACCAAAAACAAAAAATAAAAAGCTATAGTTTGCCCACTATAGCACAACAAAATAAAAAAGAAATAAAAAGCTTTAGTTAAACTACAGCACAAAAAATAAAAAAAGCAAGCTACAGATCTTGGACTACAGCTCCCAAAAAAATAAATACAAAAATCTAAAAAATTAAAAAAAACAAATAAAAAACAAACAAGTATATGTAATAACAACACCAATAAAAGGTCAGTGTCACGGGGTAACATTTGGATTGGACCGCTCGCTCGTCTAGCTACTTTTAGCTACTTCTGGGCGGCCCAATAGCTACTTCCGATGCTGGGGAGTTGGCAACACTGGTTCCGCCTAATCATACCGCGGAAATAAACCCCGACCTAAAAACGAAAGTACTACGAGTTTTCTGTTTTGCTGTTTTTGACATCCAGTCCAGTCCTTATTTTGGGCTGTATTTGTGTCACCAGCTTATTCAAGTCACATAGTATGTATTGGCTGTGTTTTTATGTTTCTCTTATGTTGAAAACGAAAAGCTAGCCAAAGCTAAAGCTGTTATTACTACTACGCTGTTCCTAACAGTATGGAGGTGGACATGGAAAACGACGCTTCAGAGGCCCTACGACGGGACCTGACCTGTGCCGTGTGTCAGGGCATCTTCAATGACCCCATGCTCCTCCCGTGCACACACTCCTTCTGTCGGGAATGCCTACAGAGGAGCTTGCAGTTTAGCCCAACGTGTCCAGTCTGTAGAAAAGTTTGTACAGAAGACCAAATTGTCGCAAACCGTGATCTGAAAAACGCCTGTGAGACGTTTGTGAAGCAGACCAACTGGAGAAGCCCCCCCAAACCCGGTGAATTCTGTTGCTCCCTCCATCTCAAGCCTCTGGAGCTGTACTGTGAGTTAGATGAGAGGCTGGTGTGCGTGGACTGCGCCACTTCTCACAGCACTCACCGGTTACTCAGCATTAAGGATGGAGTCCCTCTTTGTAAGGTATTCACAGCACACCACCTAACCACACTGTCATGATCTGGGCTCTTAAGAAACTCACATGACGCCTTTGATTTATTTATTTATTTGATAGGGACAATGCACATTAATGAACATAAGGATAAAACAAATGTAAATATGCCGAATTTTAGCTACAAAGCTAGTTTTCATCCGTAGTCCCTAGGCAGGCAAATACATAAAAATACAACATACAATACAAGCAGCACAAACAAAAGTCTAGTGGTCACATGACTGGTTGGTTTTCAGCCATAGTTTCAGTTGTGTTTTAAAAGTGATCAGTGTAGGGCTCTCCTGTATGTGCAGAGGAAGACTGTTCCAGATGTTAGTGGCCCTCACAGCGAGTGTTCTGACCAAAGGCGGTTCTTCTGTAGGGGACCTCACAGTCTCCTCTGGAGGAGGCCCTGGTTTTTGGACCATTTGATGTCTTGGGTTTGAAAAAGACAGACATGGGGGGTGGGGTTAGTCCATGTAGCGCTTTGTAAATGAAGCATACATACTTAAAATGTATAAAATTTTCGAAATTTAAAAGATTGTACTTATTTAAAATATTACATACATGAAATGAATTAGTTTTTTGGTCAAAAACTTTAAGAGATTTTTAAAACAGTGATTCAGTTATTTTCAAATTGGTAACAGTGGTGAGAGACCAACTTGTGATGCAATATTCAATATGGGATAAAATCATTGAATGAGAAACATTCTAGCATTGATACTTTGCATTGACATAATCCTGGTGTGTTAATCAGTTATCATAAAGTCTGAAAACTCAAGACAAAATATAAATTGCTTTAAACCTACATCTTTCATCATCTTCCGCTTTTTCCATTATCTGGGTCGCGGGGGCAGCAGTCCAAGCAATGTTCCACTGCCCAGAACACAATGCATCAGCCCCCATGAATCCTCCCGTGGGTGGTGGGTCCACAGGAGGACGGCTCACGTCACAACGGGCCTTGATTTATCTTCTGCCATGGGGGCTACAAGTGTCCGCAGACACTGGGGGCGAGGTGGGGTTAAGTGTCTTGCCCAAGGACACAACGGCAGCGCTCATCTGTGGGAGCTGGGATCACACGCGGCCCATCCGTCCGTGATTCGAACCGCCAACCCCTGGATCACTAGGCATGCGCTCTACCAACTGAGCTACTGCCGCCCAAACCTACATCTTTTATTGCTCAAAACACATTTTCAGGAGCCTGTGATGATCAATATAGTGTTCATGGCCCCATAAGTATTGTATGTTTGAGAGACTTTTTTTTAACAGCACAACTCATCTTACCTGTTGTAGTTCCAGTTAAGTTAGTTCTTTATGGTCAAACTGTATTAAAATAATGCTCAGATTAAAGTCTGACAGAGCCTCTGACAAAGTAGTGCATACAGTTAGCATCACACCCCCAGGGAATGTTGATGACATCAGCTGCAAAGTATCAATAGCAAGGAACACTTCTTGTTTATATTTTATATTACATCTTGTTGGATCAAAAGCTATGGTGCATTCTTTATCGTAGATTTTGGCCTAAAAAACAATATCATCAATTAAACTTTTACAGACCTACATCTTTTATTGATCAAAATAGTGTAATAACAATACAATATGGTATTTGCATTACTATACATGAGATTAATTCTAAAAAAAAAATATTGAAGGATGCTTTATTTTGCAGAGTGAGTTGAATGACAAAGTTGAGTACTTTGAAAAGAAGATTGATTTGTATGGGAAAATGAGACAGACACTTTTCAAAACAGTTGAATGTATTGAAGTAAGTCTTATACCATAACCAAACTTTGTGCAATTTGGTGCATATTTATTACATTTTCTCAAAATTTCTGTTAAATGCAGAAACAAGCAGGGGATGCAGAGAATCAGATAAAGGAAGAATTTGAGAGGCTCCACAGCTTTCTTCATGCCGAAGAAAACATGCGACTCAAAACCCTGGCCACTGAGATGAAAGCAAAGATGTCAATTGTACAGGAAAAAATATGTACAACAGAAGAGGATCTAAAAAGTCTCAAAGAGCATCTGGATACTCTCAAAAAGGAGCTGGACAATGAGGACCTTCCACTTCTGATGGTAAAAATAGAAATAGAAAGCAATTGCAACTAATAGAAGTTAAATATTACATACGTGTTTATTTAAATGTTATGAATTGACCCTGTGTTTGTTACTTTTGCAGAATTTTCAGAACATTAAAATACGGTAAATACTACTAAAATAGACCCATCATTGGTTGCTCTTAGTTTTTCATTTTTAGTTTTTTTTTCTTTTTTTCTTTACCACTGTGTTGTAGAACATATTGGTCAAAGCGTGTTCCAAAGATTGAACAGGATTGCCTCTTGGCCATGAGTAAGCATGTTGGCTCCTTAGGATTCAACATCTGGAAGAGCATGAAAGATTCTGTCCAGTATTGTAAGTACACTTTAACATTTGGGGTCATCACAGACAGTTCATTACCTGCTTACCTGTAGTACACTTGCTCTCCATTCCTTAAGCATTTAGTCACTCATTTATGACCCTCTCTCTGGCTAAAAACATATATTACTTATTATATTACACATCACAACAAATGTTTGCCAGTCAACCAGTTTTGAAACTTGGTACCCACCTCTACTTATCGCCCATTCTAATATACAGTTATGGGAAAGTTACAGAATATTTTGTAAAATATTCTGATAGATGTTCCTCTCAGACTGCTGTATCTTGAATACTTTGAATACTTTTACATCAAGTCGCATTTAAATGATGCAATATAGAATTAAAAAACAGCTTTATATTTGTTTGCACTGTTATGCATTTATTTATCACTGATCAGGGAAGGAAAAGTCACAGTTGCACGCACCACAAGAGCAGTGTTTTCTATTTTTCTCACTAACTAGCAGTTTGAAGCCTAAATTGTGTGATCAAGTACTGCCATCTATTCCTTTGATTTTAGAAAAGCCTTCTGTAGTATTCTGAATATCACCAAATACACTGTATTACGTTAACTGTACCAGAATACAATTACTCATTAGTTTATAGAAAATGTATTCTCGGTACATGTATTCAGTTACTTCCCAACACTGCTAATTAGGGATGCACGATCCAGCTTTTTCAGTTGCAATACCGATATCTTTAAGTATCTTTTGATACCCGATATAAACTAATACCAGTGTAGGGACTGAAAATGGCACTTATTTCCTTAAAACACAGGAATTAGGCTCAGGAATTAGAATTAGGCTTAAAGGGATATGCCACCCCCAGGTCAAATTTGGGCATCTCCTCACAGTCCAGAGACTAAAACAAGTGATGAAAAGCGTTTTCCTGGTCACCCAGCCATTGTCCGAGTCTGTTAGCACTGACCGCCGCGTGCAGCTGCTGCTCCACGCGGACAGGGGAATCCCTGTTTACGCACCAGGAAGGGAGTTCCCCCGTTACGCTGCGTGCTATGTGCTTCGGCTTTCTTTTTCCGCACTGAAAAATAGTTCCCACCCAAAATGAGCAAGGCAAGTTCTCCGTGTTGATTTGCACATTTATTTGCACTCGATATGAATGCGCACTACACAGAAAGTAATTGGGAAAAGCATCGAGCAAATTAATTCCTTTTGGCCGAAATCTTTCTCTGGCGCCGTTGCCTCCAGTCTAACGCGGAGTAGCTGCAGCTGCGCGCGGCGGTCAGTGCTGACAGACTCGGACAATGGCTGGGTGACCAGGAAAATGCTTTCCACCACTTATTTTAGTCTCTGGACTGTGGGGAGATGCCCAAATTTGACCTGGGGGGTGGCATATCCCTTTAAAACACAGTTAACTTATTACAGAAGAGATCCAGTTGTGTTATACAACTGTTATGTATCCTTCACATAACTACAAAACAGCTTTGAATGAATAATTGTTCACATTTATCAGCCTCTTATTACATCCAATTAAAGGCCCAATGAGGATATGGCTTATCATGCAATTGATACCCCATCCAGCTAATTTTTCCGTATTGGCACCGATATTGGATACTAATATTGCTATTATCCCTGCTGCTAATATACTACAACTGTACTATGTATTTCATAAATATTTATTCTTTCTTTTATAGATCCGGTAGTGCTCGATCCCAACAGTGCTTCCCCCTGGTTGGCCCTGAGTCCAGACCTGACCAGTGTGAAGGAAAGCCCCGAGCCACTACTGGTCCCAAACAACCCAGATCGTTTTGACCCTTGTGTCTTTGTCCTGGGGGCTGAAGGATACACCTCTGGGAAACACAAGTGGGATGTCTCTGTTGGAGATAGCCATACATGGATTGTGGGAGTGTGCAAAGAATCCGTGGTTAGAAAAAAGATGTTTACAGTTTCAACCACATGTGGAGTATGGGCTATCAGGCTCAGCAAAGAGAAGTACACTGCTCTAACACCAGAACCTACACAGCTGCCTGTCAACTCATGTCCAGAGAAGATCCGTGTCAGGCTAAATATGGACAAAAAAGAGGTGTCTTTTTATGATGGATTAGCAGAGAAACACCTAGTCTCTTTTACAGTTAAATTGGAAAATGGTGAAAAGATGTATCCAATTTTTGGTCCAGGCCTCCAAAATACACCCATGATTATTGTTCCTGGAAAAGTTACAATACACACCTCCTGATGTTAATGACAGCTATTGAAAAAATATGGTTTTGAATTAGATGTCCTTTGTGTCAAGCTCTTACTATGGATGTCATGTTGTGGGGTGTGATGCGCATACAAAGTTTATTGCTAGAAACTGAATTGATAAGTTGTAACCATAATAGCCTAATGCAAAACCTAGAAGCATATATAAATGACAAGTCAGGAAAATTTATTTTGACATGTATAAACTGAAATGGCACAGTGAAATCTTACGTAAACCAAAATGGTGTATTTCTTTAAATATAATAATGTTTTCAAGCTGGCTCAATTTGTGTTGAAAGTCTAGGACCGCCATAAGAGGACACTTTATGTTTGTGATCTGTCTTCTTTTTATTTTATGTGTCTTATAAACCGATTGGGGCTGGGCACTTTCCAAATGGTGCATGACACTATATAAGTAAACTAACAAACCAAATTAAACTATATATGTGTTGTTATTTTGGGTTTTTGTGTCATAATAAAGTTTATCCACTATCAGTTTTCAGCATTTTTACAACATTATACAAAACAAAAAAGTAGGTAACAGTCATGTTTACAGGGCCCATATGCTACTTTATGATCTCTGCTATCATGTTGTTTCTTCATGAAGAAAATACCCTGAGTTGCATTTTGTGTAATACACATACGTTTAACACACATTCCCTGCATATTTAGGCTGAGTTCTCTCAAATGGGAAACACACTGTTCCACCTTGTGTGTCATGCGGAACAGGTAAAAGCTGTTAACTTGAAAACTACTGCTTCATGACATCACAGGGTGGAACAGAGCATTTTGAGCTTTGGAGATGTAGACAGACTAAAAAAAACTAGGATTACTCAAAAAAAAACACATCTCCAGTAATGTTTTTGGCAACATATGCGTGTAGTGAATTGCTGTGCTCGCTAGGGGGCAGTGCAGATATTTGCTGGCGCGCTGTCATACACGGAAATATCAGCAAACACCAGCCTGTCTTGTTTTGTAACTTTGTACGGTAGACTGTAAGCTACTTTTTAATTGCTTTGCTCTCTTTTTATATGTTTAATTCGATGCTTTAATGCGGTGTCGTATATCTGATATTGGCTGTTCCTAGGTTAGTGTTGTTGATGTAGGTTGGATTGGAAAACGAAAGTAAGTGTGAACCCTCATTATCTTAAGACAGCATGGATGAGGACATGGCAGTCGAGGGCTCGGAGGTCCTGCGACAGGACCTGACCTGTTCCGTGTGTAAGAACATCTTCAATGACCCAGTGCTCCTACCGTGCTCACACTCCTTCTGTCGGGAATGTGCAGAGAGAAGCTGGAAGTTCAACAAAAAGTGTCCGGCCTGTAGACAACCCTTTACCGAAGGCCAAGCTATCACAAACCGTGATCTGAAAAATGCCTGTGAGACTTTAGTGAGGCAGATCAACTGGACAAATCCTCCACAACCAAGTGAGGTTATCTGTAACCTGCACAACAGGCCCCTAGAGCTTTACTGCGAGAAGGACGAGGAGCCAGTGTGTGTGGACTGTGCCATTCTTCACAGCACACACCGCCTGCTCAGCATCAAGGATGGAGTCCCACTTTGCAAGGTACACAAGAATGAACACTCACATATACAAGGAATTCTGTATTAGCTATATCTGTTTTATTTCTTGAAAACAATATATTAATACCAGATTTCCTTTTACTTTTTTAGAGAGAGCTGCTTTATAAACTTGACATATTTGAAAAGAAGGTGGATTTGCACAGAAAAATGAAGCATAGATTTACCAAGGCAGTGGATTATGTGAAGGTATTCCCAATATTACCAATGATCTCTGTTGTTGTTTAATTACATGTGTATTGCAGCAACAAGCAGGAGAGGCAGAGAAACAGATTAAAGAAGAATTTGAAAGGCTGCACAAATTTCTTTATGCTGAAGAACATCAGCGACTTGAAGTCCTGGCCAGTGAAGAAAAGCAAAAGATAACAACTTTACAAGAAAAGATATCTAAAACAGAGGAGAATTTAAAAAGTCTTAAAGAACATGTGGACATTCTGAATAAAGAGCTAGGAAAGGAAGATCTTCCCCTTCTGATGGTAAGGCAAAATAAATCCAGAGAAAGCTAATACATCCAGTAGGTCAGTTTCATTTACATTTCTCTGTGTCTGTTACATCATTGCAGAATTTCCAGAAAGTAAAAAGAGAGTAAGTACTAATAAAATGCCTTCCACTGTGACATTGAATAAAGTAAAATTATTTTTATCTTATAATATGTTTTCCATTTTGTCAGAGCTGAATGGAAAATAGGTGACCCCAAGATTTCTCACCATGATCTTCTGAATATGAGTAGACATGTTGGTGCTTTAAGCTTCACTGTCTGGCAGAAGATGAAAGATTGTGTTAAATATAGTAAGTAGCCGTTTAAGCAATCATCATGCCTCTGGACAGTGAATATCTTATAGGGATGGGACAATAAACAATAATACAGTTTATTGTGATAAAAAGGCGAGACATTAATAGTTCATGGGACATCGCCAACAAAGATAATCGCCATTTTATCATGAGAATGTGCAGTACTTGATGTTTTCTTCTAGATCATTGTTGTTTTCACTCATAACAAAGTGCAATTCTATAACAGTTTAAAAATAGATCTTATTCATAATATTAAAAGTATAATGAAACATATGCTTAACATTTTTAAACTGTCAGCAACTTAAATAATTATTGTGATATTATTGTTAATCGCAGTTATTTTAACCATGATAATTGTGCCACCAAATTTCAGTATTGTCCCATTCCTAATATGTAAATTGTTTTTATATTTATGTGCAGACCCAGTGGTTCTAGATCCCAACACTGCTTCCCCTTGGTTGGCCCTGAGTCCAGACCTGACCAGTGTGAAAGAAAACCCAGAGCGACTCAGTGTCCCTGACAACCCAGATCGTTTTGATCCATGTGTCTTTGTCCTGGGGGCTGAAGGATACACCTCTGGGAAACACAAGTGGGAGGTCACTGTTGGAGATAACCCCAAGTGGATTGTGGGAGTGTGCAAAGAGTCAGTAGTGCGTAAACGAAAGTTTACAGTTTCGACTAATCGGGGTGTGTGGGCCATAGGGCTCAGCAAGGGGGTATACACTGCATTAACACCTGAACGCCCAGAGCTCCCTGTAAACCCACGTCCAGAGAAAATCCGGATTAAGTTAAACATGGACACACGTGAAGTGTCATTTTGGAATGCAATGATGGCTAAATTCTTGATCTCTTTTAATTTTGAGTTGGAAGAGGATGAAAAGGTGTATCCAATTTTTGGTCCAGGACTTCACAGTAGTACACCTATGATTCTAGCGCCAGGCAAAATTGCTGTATATACATCTTGACAGAAGTGGCCATTTAAACAACCATTTAACAAGGACACTGCATTAGGCCTAATTACACTAATAACTAGGACATTACTGGTGTGGCGTTCTGTGAGTTAAGGCTATGGTACAGAGCACTTGTATAACACAGAGCATTTATATTATTAAGTATTGTTAATTTGACCAGAGTTTTTCTTCTCTTTCTTTCTTTTCTTTTCACATTTCCAGTGCCTTCATTATTTTGTTTGTTGAATGTATTACCTATAAGACTACAGACTAATTGTAAACCTTTCTGATAAATACATTAAAGGACAATGATTACCTGTTGAGCACTTGTTATGGTGTTATTACACGTGGATTGGTTGCCCTCACAGAAGGAATGTTTCAAGCCACTGGATGGCAGTAGTTGGATGCTATTCTCCGCTGTCTTTTGTGTTAACCGGCCACTGGTAGCCCTGACGTAAACAACGAGCATCTTTTCATCAAGCCATGCATTATGCCTTTTCTTAACATATCGGCCTTGTGATTTTCATAGCTTACTTCAGACACGATAACTCTAAGTTAAAACAATGAACAGAAACGTGCAACGATGGATTTGACGTAGTGATTTTGCAGTCACTGGAGATTGATTGCGCATCTGGATTTGGCCGATGCAACTAGCATTAGCTCGTATCTTGGTATCTGGCTGAGCTGCGTTAGCTCCAGGCACCGGAGCTGCTGCTAGCTTGTGATTTTTAGCAATTACTGTTGACTGGGACTAGAAGCGAACCGAGCCATCCCATTCGAAAATGTAAACCTAACATGGCCTCGAAGAGACGGAAACTGGTGAGTATGATCAGACGCCAAAAACGAGTTTTCACAGCCCCCAAAATAATAACGGTATAGTGTTGGCTAGCATGCTTAGCAGCCTTTGCATTAGCAATGTTATGATACCCTGCAGGGAGAGCAGGTTTAAAGGACACGCGAGTGTAAACCAGATGTATGAATGTAATATACGGTAATAACAAGCGCACCATTAAAACGCTCATAAACGGAATGTAATGCGCCGTAATGTAACTTTAGAAATTGGTTTGTCTCTGTTTCAATTAGTCAAACATGTCACTTAACCACTCGATTAACGGCCTCTCACCACCACTGATGAGTCTCAAATTTAATTTCTCAATTTTTATTAAAATCGTTTGTTGGAGAGTGGGGCAATGCAAGGAATGGACAATATTTGCAATCTTAACATTCCTGCCAGTGCTAGCATCCAACAAGACAATTTTGTCAATGGCATGAGACTAATACATACATTTAAAGAGATTAAAATATCTAACTTACATTACATTATATCATATCAGTTTGTTCAGTCCTCTTTTGGTTAATTTTGCAGGCTGTGCCAGCAATGGCATTACCCCTCCCGGCTTCTGTCCTCCTGGTTCTGCTGTTGCTTGAGCCACTGGTGTGTCATGCAGGTGACTGTAAGGGCCACAGACAAGTACTTAGGGGCCCACCTGGCTATGTCACAGATGGACCAGGAAACTACTCTGTCAATGGGAATTGCGAGTGGCTCATTAGAGGTATGATAAGTTGCTTTTCTTGTATTGAAATCAGATGATGTTAACAGGTACCTTTTTACCCTAGCTCCCAGTACCAGTCACAGGATTGTCCTAAATTTCACATTTATGGACACAGAATGTACCTATGACTACCTGTTTGTTTATGATGGAGATTCTTACCAAAGCCCACTTCTTGCTAGTCTCAGTGGCAACACTCTGCCACAACCTATTGAAGCAAAATCTGGCAAGGTATTTTGACTATACATTTACATTATACGTTACATTCCTAATGGTGCATGTTATAATTATATTCTTAACTCTTCTGATCTTGTTTCAGATGCTGCTTCATCTCTTTAGTGACGCCAACTACAATCTACTAGGCTTCAATGCCACATACACTTTTTCCCAGTGCCCTGGAGCTTGTGGTGGTCATGGCCGCTGTGAGAGTTCAACATCAAAATGCCAGTGTCACCAGGGCTGGGGTGGAGCATCTTGTACAACACCCCTGTGCTCTGCGGCCTGCTCCATTCATGGTCAATGTGACAAGGTTAGAAGTGATCAGTGTATTCTTTAGCTTGAAATAAATATTCATATTCATTCAAATATTCATTACCTTAATGTTGTCTTTCAGAAAGGGGAACGATGTCTGTGCGAGCCAGGCTTTATCGGTCACAGCTGCCAGCTTGGTCTCCGAGACGATTATGGCGTAGGGCAGTGGTGGCGTGTGAGTGAGGGCAACCCTTACACCCCTCCTAGAACTGGTTCTGCTGGGGTTTACCTATCCTCAACTGGATCCATGTATTTGTTTGGTGGTAAGGGATTTGGAAAACCGTTTATGTCTAAATTTGGCAATACTGTTTTTAATCTGTTTATCTGTTTTTTCTTTAACCAGGATTTGACTTAAACAGGGCTCTCGGTGACTTAATCAAATACAACATCACGTCTAACCAATGGGACAGCAGATCTTATGGTCACTCCCCTGTAAGTGTAACAATATAAATGTGCACAGTAAATTAGTCTAATCTTTCATTACTAGTTGTATGAATACATGAGTTAAAGGTTGTACAGTGGTACCTCACCTTACGAAATTAATTCGTTCCAGAAGTGGTTTCGTAATGTGAATTTTTTGTAAGTTGAGTAACTATTTCAATGGAAAAGGCCTGATTCGTTCCAAGGTTGTTGTTTTTTTATAGTGTAACATTTTTTTAATAGTGTAACATTGGTTCTGCGTCCTGATTGGCTAAGAGACTAGACCAGGACTAGACGTGGACTAAACCAGGTCTAGACCAGGTCTAAACCTGGACTGGACCTGGACTAAACCAGGACTGGACCAGGTCTAGACCTGGACTAAACCAGGATTAAAATACCACGTGCCGCTCTTTGCTGGTTTCGTGCGGCTGGTTTGTGGCTCGAGCTCCAGAGGACGCGGTCCTATCTCGTGCTCGCAGCCCTGGTGCCGGTCGTGCAGACCAGGACTAGGGGTGGTCCTGGCACCGGCTGGTTTGTGGCCCGAGCCACAAACCAGCTGGTGCGTGCTCCTCGCGCGGTGCCGTGCTCCTCGCGCGGTGCCGTGCTCCTCGCGCGGTGCGTTCATGTCTCCGCGCTGCTTCCGGAGTCGTGTCTCCCCCCACGCTTCACTATTTAATACATTTTGTTGAAAATCTTGCGTGTTCGGCGCTAGAGCTAAGAGGCCGAGAAAGGTGCTTTTTGAGCGGGGATAACAGCGGGGCGTGCATCTGAGTGCGCATTATTCAAATTTTTGAGATTTTGCGTTTCGTAACTTGAATTTTCTTTCGTATCTAGAGACCAAAATTTAACGTGAAGGCATTTTGTAACTTGGATTTTTCGTATGTAGGGTCTTTCGTAAGGTGAGGTACCACTGTATAGAGAATTTTCCAAGGAAGGAGAAATCCAGGACTGTCCTTTTTCAAAAGTTGCTCATGCAAACCCCCCCTAGAGCTCCCTAAGTAGAAATGCCTCCTCCCACCTCCTCCTTACACTAGAACACATTGAGAATTGCTGTTGCTGCTGTAACTATACTGTACGTTTTCAAATGATAAGCAGAAGTCCAGAAGTAATTTAGCAAACAACATGTCAGTATTTAGACCCTTCATCTGCTTCAGTGCATGCCATCGCTGGAAGGAATCTCAGAGAATCACCTTAGTTTGGCTTCGCTCTTTTTCCCCTTCTCTTCTTCTTTAATCGACCTCAAAAACAGACTTTCTTTTGTGGCTAACTGGTAGTGGATTCTTGTTTGCCATTGCAACACTCGTTAACTGCGAGGAAGCTACAGTTGGAAAAAGCCGCTAACAACTGTTGTGTTGGTTGAGTAAACAGTGTCTTGTGTCTGTAGAATGCTTAAGAGGCGTACGTAAACCGCGTAATCCCAGCGTGCCTGCAAGTCAGTTACGCTAGACGTATAGGGGGTTTGATTGACAACCAGGTAGCCTTGTTATCTATTGGCTAATGTTTATCTGGCCCCACCACGTCCACAGTTGATGGATTTTCATTATTATTATTTTTTGGTCATAATAATTACAAGGCTGTTGCATCTCTATAATGCTATCATTGACAAAACAAGCAAAAACAAAACAAACTCCTCCATACTCCATTGAGAGGGTGAAGAAGAAACTGGACAAGGTCATCAGGAAGTCCAGCTCAGTCCTGGGCTGTCCTCTAGACTTGGTGCAGCAGGTGGGGGACAAGAGGGTCCTGGCTAAACTCATGTCTATGCTGGACCATGAGTGTCACCCCCTGCAGGACGCTCTGTCGGCTCTAAAGAGCGGCATCAGTGACAGACTGATTCACCCTCACTGTGTTAAAGAGAGATTTCACAGATCTTTCCTTCCTGCTGCTGTCAGACTGTACAATGATCATTGCTAGTCATGTTCATCTCCATAGCAACCATGTGTCATCTCCATAGTAATAATTACATGTACAATATTATTTAAAGTCACTTTACCTGCTACTTATTTATTTAACAACCACTGTCCATCCCTGCACTGTACACAATCATCTGAGTCACTTTATTGTAGTGATATTATATATTACTGAACTGGAGTCATTTTAACTGCTGTTTGTTCACTGCTCAGAATCAAACACATTTATTGTGCAGCGTTCCTGTGCCTTTTAACCTTACAGTGTTTTGGTTTTTAGTTGATTGTAGAAAATTATTATTATTTATCTTAATTTTTGATGCATGCTCTTTTTTCCAACTGTTTCTGAAACTTGCGTTGTGACACTGCAATTTCCCCATTGTGGGACAAATAAAGGATTATCTTATCTTATCTTATCTTATCTTATACAACCTTTAACAGGCAGTGAATATAAACCTGAAGTGCATTTTCCTGGGAAAGGTCTTATTAATGTGAATTGCTTGTTTTTAGGTGGCTCGGCATTCCCATACAGCTGTAGAATGGTTTGGTAATATGGTTATCTTTGGGGGCGAATTGGCTAATGGCTCCTTGGCCAGTGACGTCTGGATGTACCGCCCACTTCAAGATGATTGGCAGCAGCTTGGATTTTCCTTTTCACAAGGTGCTCCTAAACTGGCCAATCATGCTTCGGCTGTAGTGGACAGCTATCTCTATGTTTTTGGAGGTGAGCTTTTTTGTTTGGCAGACATTGTACTTGCATTATTATAGTTTTTAACTGTTTGATTCATGTTTACTGCTCATGTACAGGTCGCACTGAAGAGGATATGTTTTCTTCCTCTTTGTATCGTTTTGGCCTACATGGTTCAGGCAGATGGGAGACTGTTGAACCCACAGGTGGGAAACCTCCTGCAACCGCTGGTCACTCAATGGTATTTCACAGCCCATCAAGAACGCTGCTGATATATGGTGGGCACAGACCCACAACTGCCAGGTATAAATCTACTGAATATCCATAAGTGTGTGGTTTTAAACCAAACCAACATTTTAAACTAATCATCTTTATTATGTTTAGGTTCAGTGTGAGGGTGAACAACACTGACATATTTCATGTGGACAGACGCTTTTGGACTTCCTTGCGTTCCCGCTTTCCAACAATAGGTCCCAGAGAAAGAGCCTTCCATTCAGCCACAGTCATTGGAAACTACATGGTCGTCTATGGTGAGCAGAGGGCATGGGAAAACAAATACAGTGAGCTGGTCTGGGTTTGTATAATGATAATGGTATTTTGTTTTTTCCAGGAGGAAATGTACATATTCACTACCAAGAGGAAAAGTGTTATGATGAGGAGATCTTCTTTTATCATCTTGGCTGTCACCAGTGGGTCTCTGCAGGGGAGAGCTCATTGCATGGTATGCTAATACACATTAGTAATAGCCAGTATATTTTAATGTGATATAACTGGATATGATATATCATTGTATCGTGAGAAATACAAATTAATCAATAGAATAAAAATACTATGAAGATTGATTACAGGGAATGACTATCCCAAAGCTCACAATTTGCTTATCTTTATGTTTAAGGTGGCGAGACAGTGAGAGGTCGTTACTCACATGTTGCTGCTGTAATGGACGGACGAGTGTTGCTTGTTGCTGGCGGTTATAGTGGTGTTGCCCGTGGAGACCTAGTGGCGTACAAAGTACCATTGTTTGTCACTAGTGATCAAGGTGACAGGGTGAGGACAGCATTTTATTGCTTTTAAATAATAGTTGTTAAAAGCCAAAATGCATACAGTAGATACTTTTAAGCCATTCTTAAAATCTTGTGTTGATGACACAAGTAATGTGTAGATGAGTGACTAGATCTGCCTGTATCTTCTAAAAGGCATCTAAAAGTCACTCCTTTAGCGAAGTTTATCTTGATCTTAATCTTGAATTTGTAAAGGTTGCAATTTGATCCAAATGTTAATTATTTACTTACAGGATACTGTCTGTGCTGAGGCTCTGGATGAAAGTATGTGCCTTAAAAACCCAGAATGCAGCTGGTGTGAAGGTCGTTGTCGAGAGTACCAGCCCACAAATCCGGTAAATATTCAGAGGAAAAAAATCTGTTAAGTAATGCTGCATTCTAAAATGTTTACATTTCATATCTAATGATATTGTTTTTCTTCCTTAGTGTGGAAGCACTGGTTGCCTGGGCTTGGCCCGTTTCCTGTCTGACTGCCAGTCTTGTGTGGTGTTCAGTGGCACACCAGCCTCCCTGGCCCGTGCCCCTGGTGAATTTGGCTGGTGTGTTCAGAATGAGTCCTGCTTACCTGTGTCAGGTGAGACCCAGGAAGGGAGGAAGGAGAGCTGCCTGAATAGTTCAGAACAAATACATGATCTAGTATAGTTATAGATAGTATAGAGACTGAGAGTTGGGGGAAAACACTCTTCTTGCATGTGCTTTAAGTGAAACATGTGACTTAACCTAACCAGCCTGAAATGGCAGTGGTAACTTGCTCACTGTTGCTTTGTTCCACTTCTGTGCAGTGGTACAGTTAAGTCATGTTGTCTCACCTCTTGTGTTGTGCACATGAGAAGTAAGAGTGCAAGTCCATAGTCCTGTTGAAGAAAAGTATTGAAAAAGACAAGATTGTTTGTATCGGGGTCAGATGTATCTATATGTGTGCTGACCTCTCCCTCTTGGTCTCGCAGAGCGAAGTGCGTGCCGCGTGGACCAGATCTCAGGGGCGTACGGCTGGTGGGGGGAGCGTACCCTTTTCTTAACCTCCCTCCACTCCTGTCGCACCGAGAACTATGTCCCGGGACTGCACCTGCTCACCTTCCAGCACCCTCGCAACGACTCCCAGCCTGACAAGGTACGGAGTTGTGGTCATAAATATATTTCTTTCCACGTAAACTTGTCCCTCCTTCCTTCCTCCTACTATACTCTCAAACATACACCTCTTCATCCTAAGATTTTTATAAATATTTTGACTCACATTGTGGCTCTTTTCTCTGTTTTCCTATTCATATGCTATACTTCCATTAATAGTTTTGTATGGTGACTTGAGCCGTTTGTACAGAATAGTGCTTTTGTTGATTTGTTTTCATATACCCTCTGCTATTCTTCAACCATACCCCTCCCGATAGGTGACTATTCTTCGTAGTACCAACATCATCTTAAGCCCTACCACTGAAATGGATGTAGCGCTACAGTTCAGGGGCTTTATCCACCCTCTCTGGGGGGCTCCACCGCCTGCTCCCCCTCCAACAGAAACTGTTTCCATGTGGGCTCGCATACAGAGATTACATTTTGAGGCTAGAGTGGCGTCAGGACCAAATTCCAGCCAACTGGTATATATTTTTGTTCCTTTTTATGTAATTACATTTTACATTTATCTAATTATGTATCTTTTGACTGGATGATTGATCAGGAGGTGGTGGGTCGTTGGGCAGCCCAACAGGAAAGAGAGTCAAAGCTTCTGGCACGCTCAGATGGAAGCAGACTATTTTCCAATCTAACCAGAGGAAACCATTACCTTGTTCAAGCTGAAGGATATCTTAATAACTCTGGCTCTGGACAAACCAGTGAGATGGCTTTAATCTGGAACAGAACATTGCCCGGTGGAAGTGTGAGTACAAGACCAGTTAAATCTGCTTCTTGTGTCTCATTTCTTCTCATCACTATACTTAATATTTTCCATTTGTTTCATTTGTAGGAGATTTCCTTCCTTTTCCTAGAGCCTTATCGCTCTGGTTCCTGCTCTGGCTACATGTCCTGCCTGGCCTGTCTTTCCGATCAGTCTTGTGGCTGGTGCCCCTCCTTGTCTCGCTGTTTGCTCCGTGACACTCCAGATTTGGGCCCATGTCCTGAAGCAGATGGCCGAGTTGGTCAGCACCATCTGCTGTTGGCCCCACAGCACTGCACACTGTGTGAAGTGTACAGAGACTGCTCAGCTTGTACTCAGGTATAAACCTGAACAGTATGAAAACAAACTCACAGACTTTAAGTAAATCTTAAGATTTATAATAATAATAATTAAATGTGACTTACAGGATCCTTTTTGTGAGTGGCAAATAAACTCCAGCAAAAAGGGTGACTATCAGTGCAGCCGTCGCGGAAGGTTAGATGGCTCCATACGCGATCCAAAGGGATGCCCAAAAGTCTGCAACCAGTAAGTGAAACAAAATGATATTCTTTAGGACTGATTTAACTCTCTAACCCCTGCTTTATTTACCTCTTTCCAAAGGAGAAAGACATGTGGAGAGTGCTTGTCTAATTCCAGCCAGTGTGCATGGTGCGAGTCTGCCCAGGCTTGCTTCTACTTTGCTGCATATCTCACAAAATACCCCTATGGAGAATGCAGGGACTGGTATGACAGGTAAAAATGGTTCTGAGCCCTCCTCTGGTCAGGGGCATGCCCTCTAACCCATGTTTAACCAAGATAGTTTGGAATATATATGTTTTTATTATTAGTGTTTGTCCTTATAATTATGCTCTCCCAACCTATTTTCTTAATTAAATAGGTTAAACTCAGGGTGAAATAGGACCAAAATACTACATTTACTGTAACCGTATTCATATTTATTGCTCTTTTGTCTCATTTAATCAGTGTTCATTCAGTTCCCCAATGTAAGCAGTGTTCAGCTCTGAGCACTTGCACAGACTGTTTGCGGACTTTCCAGTGTGGCTGGTGCGGTGATTACAACAATCCTACTATTGGAAAGTAAGTTTTGGAAATTTGTCAAGCAGCTGTTCAAAACATTTGACTATACAACACAACATCACACAATGATTTCCATCTCAAATTTCTTATCAGATGTCTGCGAGGAGACTGGGCTGGGATGGATGACCCTTCAGTGTATAATTGTAGTGTTGCTGTGGCTGAAGCTCGGGCTGCAAAGTAAGACTTTATTAAAATATTAAGCTTTAATAATAATTGAAATATTATAATATATAATATAAAATTTTCATGTTATCATTACTATTAAAAATCTTATAGCCCTGAGCCCCAAACATCAGCTCCTCCTCGACCTTTGGAAATGGATATTGACCTTGAACACCTGGAAGATGAAGATCAGGATGCCATCTGGTCCTACCCCACCTGCCCTGATGTAGAAGAATGCAGACTGGGTCTACATAACTGCCACCCCTTTGCTACCTGTATTAACACCCCGACATCATATGAGTGCCATTGTGAAAGAGGGTTTACAGGAGATGGTACATTACATTGCAATCAGACGTAAGTATCATGTGCAAAGTATGTGCAGGACATTTAACATAGTAAAAAAAATATGAAGTGAACACAAGACCCTTTGTCATTCATGATCTCAAGACATTTCTTCATAAAATAAACAAGTATTATTATTTTGTGCCCACAGCTGCTACAATGAGTGCCGTGAGGGCCAGTGTAGTGGCAGCCCACGTTTTGAGTGTGAGTGTGCTCTTGGCTGGACATCAGATCCAGCCACACTTGTTCTGAGCGGTGTCGAATGTGATGTTGACTGTGGTTGCAATTTCCACTCCACATGTATTACTGCACCCGGGATCTGTGATGAATGCCAAGGTATGTCCACTAGATGTTTTGTTTTAAAGTTGTTACCTTAAGTGTCCTGTCAAGCAGTTCTGCTGTCTCTTTCAGACTGGACTACAGGTCCACACTGCGAGCACTGTCGTCCAGGCAGTTTTGGCTCTGCTCTGGCTGGAGGAGGTGGTTGTGTGCCTTGTGAGTGTAATGGCCATGGTGACCCACTGCGAGGCTACTGTCACAACCAGACAGGCCAATGCTACTGTACACACCATACTCAGGGACCGCACTGTGAGACCTGTCTGCCTGGCTACTATGGCGATCCCAGGTACGTATTTGGAAAAGAAGTAAAGAATCACAATAATAATTTTTATCACGACAAACTCTCTAAATTATATGTGTATATTTTTTATACAGAAATAACGGCACATGCTATCGCCAGTGTCAAGGCCGTTCTGTGCTGCTCTCACCCACCTCCACGGCTCTCCCTCTGTCCTCTTCTTTGGGCTGGCGAAGTGGTACAGAAGGGAGAGGAGGTCTTTCACATTGCTTGTGGGTTCTTTCTATAACACCAAATTTAGCCCCCTGTTTGCCTCGACAGCTGTGCCCGCCAGTAGCCCTTACTCTACACCCAGACTCTCATACACATTGTAAAGTGAGTAATATTGAGTTTACATGCATTTGATTTTGTCTGTCATTGCACTTTCAACAACCTTCTAACTGAATTTAATTTGTATTACAGAACTCTTATGTTTACGTCTTTGATGGCTTGCCTCGTTTTCTGTCCAACGGTGTGGTTCACTCAGATCATAATTTGATTGGGGCTTTTTGTGGTACCACCAGGACTGAGCCCATAACTGTGGAGGCAACCTCTGGTAAATACCACTTTGTTACTGTATCACAATTGATTATGTTTTGGGATGATTATTTGACAACCTTTTCTATTTTTTTAGGTGTAATTTCAGTTTATTATGAAGCTAATGTCTCTTCAAACAAGCCTCAAGGATTCAATGCCTCCTTCTGGATTCACCGGTGTGACTCGATCACTGAAGATGAGGCACCAGTTTGCCCTGGTGGAGCACAGTGTATTGGGGGAATCTGCCAGTGCCCACAAGGGTTTGGAGGACCACGCTGTGACCGACCTATATGCCAAAATGACTGTGGCATTGTAGATGGACGAGGAATTTGTAATACGGTAAGCAAATGTAACTTTTACATATTTGCTGATTTCTGATTTTTTTCACTCATTTATGTTTACATAATACATGCTACATGCTTTTGCCCATCCAGACTTTGGGAGTCTGTATGTGCTCACATAGCTGGGCTGGCTCTGACTGCTCTGTTCCTCGGGACTCCAACAGTCTGCTTTGGGAAACACTGCTAGACACACAACTCACAGCGGTATAACATTAGTTAAATAAAATACATGCAGGCATTTCAGTTAGACAGTTAAAACATCTTTTTTTTATATTCAATAGAACCAAGCTCATAGGTTTCTCCAAAGAATGGGACACTCTCTGCTGTCTGGACCACAAGGTAATCTTTGGATGTATGGAGGGCTGTCACTGTCAGAAGGCATACTGGGAAATGTGTACAGGTATGCTTTTGCACACAATTTAGTTGGACTTTTATTTTCAAGACGAAGTTTGTAACTGTAATTGTGTTTTGTTATAGATACACTGTTGCTGAGCATCGCTGGACTCAGATGCTAACTAGCTCAGTTGAAGAGGGTGCAACTCCTAGCCCACGCTATCATCATGCCTCTGCTCTACTGACGAGCTATGATTTTGGATCTGGAAGTCACAACTTCATGCTGGTCGTTGGAGGGGTCACTCACAGTGGTGTGGCCATGGATACTTGGAGTTTAAATCTCAGCAGCTTAGTCTGGCGAGAGCACAAGGTTTGACTTTGACTACTGTGTATTTTTTAATCTAATCTACCAGCAGGTGATGTAGCTCGTTTTATGCGTTGGTAGTGATTCTTTTTTTATCCTTACCTGGTGCATTCAAACCTCACGGTCTCAATTTTCAATTTATCTGTAGTGAGAGGTATTGATATCTAAGTCGTAATTCATTCTTAAAACATTAAGATAATTGTAGCTGTTTTTGGTACTATTGTCTAATCTTAAATGTAAAAACATTAATTTTACAACACTCTCAACTGGCAATACAGATTGATTCACTGTTAGATCACCATTATGTATAAAATATTCACAATATTTATTTTCTTTTGATAGAGTTCAGTTCTCCCCGCAGTGGCAGGTCACACTCTGACAGTCCGTAGAGACTCTTGTGTGCTATTAATAGGGGGCTACTCTCCAGAAAATGGCTTCAACCATCATCTGCTTGAGTTCAGCCCTCATTCTGGAAACTGGACTATTGCTCCTCACACTGGCACGCCACCTACAGGTATTTGAGATAGCAGATTGATTTTTAATAACTGAGTCCCATGTATTGACACGCTTTGTACATAATTTTCAGGTTTGTATGGCCACTCAGCAGTTTACCACGAGCAAACTGATGCAATCTATGTTTTTGGCGGTTACCGCTTTCATGTGGAGACTGTCGAGCCCTCAGGAGAACTTTATAGTTTGTACTACCCCAACCTGACCTGGTCTTTACTTGTTCCATCACAGGGTAACAAGGTAAAATGTGAATTACACTGAATACCAATGTACATTTTAATAGTGAGATACAGAGTTTTATATTATGTTTTTGGCAGCCGCTGTCTCGTTTCTTCCATGCTGCTGCCCTAATTAAAGACACCATGGTGATTGTCGGAGGCAGGACACAAGCAGAGGACTACAGCAACTCAGTGTCTTTGTACCAGATCAACTGTAACACTTGGATACAACCAGGTAGCATTTTTATCTCAACATTCTCTTTTACTCTAAGCAGAATTGTTATTGTATATTAATTGACTTCTTCTCTGGAATTGTTTTGTCAGTTTCTGTTGTGGGAGATCCAGTAAATCGTTCAGTGTCTCTTGCCATGACCAGCTGGGGTGGTCGTCTTTTCTTGTCTGGGGGCTTTAATGGTGTCACCCTTGGAAGACTACTCACCCTTACTGTCCCCGTGGATCCTTGTGCCCTTCTTCCCACACAAGATGCTTGTAACACCACTAGTGGCAGTTGTATCTGGTGCAGAGGAACCTGTGCCTCTTCAGATATCGCAGAGAGGTAGCCATATATTCAACTGTACATTTTTCTGTGCTCCATAAAAATATTAAAGGTCCCATGGCATGAAATTTTCACTTTCTGAGGTTTTTGAACGTTAATGTGAGCTCCCCTACCCTGTTTAGGGCCCCCCCCCCCATGGCTAAAAGTTGCGAAATGTCTAAACTGAGCATTTGCGATCCTTTTCTGCGTTAGAAAAAAACACAGCTCAAACGGGCGATTCTGAACAAGGCAACTATGTGACGTCACATCGAAAAATGCAGCTCCACCCCCCGTCTGGATGTCTACCCACCGTCTCTGTAAATCACGCCCAGAGAGTTTGGACCGCGAATAAGCTACGCAATGCGAAATGCGGTTTTTTTATTTGCCTGGAGGCACGTGCAAGTGCTTCTAGGCTCTGAAGTCCTTTATCTGAGCCTCTGGACCTCTGAAACAGCAGTGGTTTAATTTTATTTTCTGTGAAAATGTGTTTTTTTCATTGAAACGCCTCTCATTTCTTCCTCCGCACTTAAAACGCGGAAGTGGGAGACAGCACACAGCGCACCGCTAAAACAAGGAACCAGCTGCGCATCTGCCCCCCCCCCCCCCACCCGCTCCTCTAACCTATCTCTGTCCTTCTCATTTGCATTCAAGCAACAACGCCCAGAATGAGTTGTTCAGAGAGAGATTTTCTGACTCTGACTGTGTACATGTGTCTTTCTCATGCACTGAGTCTTGATTTTGGAGCAGGATTCATTTACAGTATTAGGGAACCATTAAGGCACCATATAAAAGCATCAAGAAGTACCATGTCATGGGACCTTTAAGCATTTTATTCATTGTTTATATTCTGTAATATTTTTGTATATACATTTTTTAGAATGGGCTGTTTCACTGGGCAGTCTCCATGTTCCCCAACCCCACGTCAGGGAGATCAGTGTCGAAGATTGAAGACCTGTAGTGAATGTCTTGCTAGGCATCCCAAGACATTTACAAGTCCATCTCAGGTATCTCAGGCACATAAATTCACTTCCACTATTGCTATTAATACATGAGTAAAAAGGAGTTGATCATATTTTTTGACTGTTTCAGCCTGCTCTACAGTGCAAATGGTGCACAAATTGTCCAGAGGGTGCGTGTATCAGCAGTTCAGTGAGCTGTACATCTGAACACGACTGTCGGATCAACCAGAGAGAGATCTTCCTATCCAGCAACTGCACCGAGACCAGCTGTGAAGCCTCTGACTGCCCCAAGTGCACTGCCTCTGGGAAATGCATGTGGACACGCCAGTTCAAACGCACAGGTGCTCAAGATTTACAGTTAGCATTTTCATCAGAACAAGGCTTCTATACCCCTGATGGTCTTGGACTTTTTCAAGGGTTCAAAATTAATCTGAAAGGCAATGAAACTGTGCAACAGGAATGATCCAAGAGAATTCACTAGCCAACTAGCCTAGACTCAATTTGATACTGCTGATGAGTGCGTTACACATACCAACATAAAAACTGGTGCCATAAACCCATAACAAAACATAGATTTGACCAGCACAAGACCAAACCAACTTTACAGGACTAAATTGGGACTCTTATCAGGACAAAACCAGGACCCTAGCCTACACTGTGCTATAATCAACTTAAATGTAGTAATTGAAAGCTGTTATTGTTTATTACATTGTCCTTTTTGCACCAGAAAAAGTAATCAATACCATTATCTTATTTCTATAGGTGAAACAAGAAGAATTCTAAGTGTAAACCCCACATATGACTGGACGTGCTTTAGCTATGCCCTGCTCAACGTCTCCCCCATGCAAGTGGAATCTTCTCCCCCTTTGCCATGCCCTCCGCCCTGCCACACCCTCCTAAACTGCAGCCTCTGTCTTGGCTCGCGCGGCTCTGATGGGGGCTGGCAGCACTGTGTATGGAGCATGGCTTTGCAGCAGGTGAGACAGAATATTTATAGACCGTATAGAAGTCAGTTTTGATGATGTTGATCAAATTTCAACCATTTTTTGTCTTCTTAGTGCATGAGTCCGTCTTTTGTCCCACTGCGATGCGAGTCGGGTCAGTGCGGTCGTCTTCTCTCTGGTGGGGACTCCTGCTCTCCTCAGTGCTCTCAGCTCACTCAGTGCTCACAGTGCATCTCTAGACCTCAGTGTGGCTGGTGTGCAGCAAAGGGAGGGAATGGGGCCGGCCGCTGCTTACAAGGTGGACTCGAGGGTGGGTGAAAGAATTTCAGTTTGTGAACTTTTTATCTGTGACATTGCAATAAACCAGTGTTGATTTTCAGGTGTCAGTGAGGGTGTGTGTCCTCAGAGAAACAGCAGTTGGTCTTTTCTGCGCTGTCCAAAAGAGGATGAGTGTGCCAATGGGCATCACCACTGTAACAGCACCCAGGACTGTCATGACCTGCCAGAGGGATATCATTGCACATGCAAACAGGGGTACATCCTGAGCAGGTAAGAGTGACATCATAGTAGTTATCTTGTATTATCATTTTCAGAATAATAATGAATGTTTAATCTTTTTTTAACAGTGTTTCAGGCCAGTGTGAGCCAGTGTGTGCCCAAGGTTGTGTTAATGGGACATGTGTCTCTCCGGGAATTTGTCAGTGTCACTTTGGCTTTGTGGGAGATAACTGCTCTTCTCAGTGTAGCTGCAACAAACATAGCAACTGTGCAGGCGTGAACAAACCAGATGTTTGCCTTGAGTGTCACAACAACACAATTGTATGTATATAGAACATACAACCTCAGTCTAAATCTTAAGAGTGGACAAAAATTTGATTTATTTCAGATTTTAAGTATGGCTAAGCTAACAGAATTATATATCAAAATGCATGTCTCTTTATTTCTTCTGGTTTTAATGCACTTGAAGAAAACTGAAATATTTGTAAATTGTTTTCAGTCTTAAGATTTTTATTTGAGACTGCCCAACAATACAGTTTCAAACACAAAATTTGCTCCTAATATTCTTTTTTTTTTTTGCCTAGGGTAAACATTGTGAAAAGTGCAAGCCATTGTTCGTGGGTTCTGCCAAAGGGGGTGGAACTTGTCGTCCTTGTCGAGAATTTTGTAGAGGAAATAGTGCAATATGTTTGTCACATGATGAGCTTAAGAAGGCCCAGGAAAATCCCAGGCTGTTTTCTCTGGATCCAAGCAGTGTATGTTTTTGTATCCTATTTCAAAGAGGTTTCAAGTCTTTCATACTATCTTAACATTTATTCTCTTTTCAGATTCAAAAATGGGTCTCTGAGGGCCCAACAGAAGAAAATGCAGTGTGTGTAAACTGTCAAAACAATAGTGTTGGGGACCAGTGTGAGAGCTGCCTCAGTGGATACTTTCTGTTGCAGGGGAAGTGTGAAAAGTGAGTCAAACATTTTGTTGAAAGGAGTCACAAAAGCCCTGAATTGCTTCGTAAAGATTTTTGTCCTTCACCTATGTTTTCCAGATGTCAGTGTAATGGACATGCAGATACATGTAATGAACATGACGGCACTGGCTGCCCGTGTCAAAACAACACTGAGACATCATCTTGTCTCAGTACCTCACAGAGTGAGCGCAAAGATTGCTACAGGCAACAGGTATGTATCCGTCTTGTATTATTTTTATTTATTTGTTTTATTACATTTGTTTTAGATTCAAATTGCTTTATATTTTATAATACTAATGGGGAATATTTTGGTTTGCTGTTTATCTGTCCACAGTGTGCCAAATGCAAAGACTCTTTCAATGGCACTCCTGTAAATGGCCGACAATGCTACCGTCAGTTCAATGTTGACACAGAGTGCTGCTTTGACCCGACATCACAGACAAACTGCTTTCATGATCCCAGCATCCGTAATCTGCCAATGGGGCGCACTGTGTTCTTCGCTGCCCAACCAAAATTCACTAATGTTGATATTCGGGTCACAATTGATGTAACATTTGGTGAGGTTGAGGTGTATGTGTCCAATTCCCATGATACCTTTATTGTGGATGTGGATCGCAGCACAGGTATTCATGCCATCAGCATTGACAGAGGAGAGGAATCTGCAACTCGTTTAACAACTACGGGGATTGACAAGGAATCTCCTCCATCTCCTATTAAAGTGTATGCAAATGCATCCTCTAGCCTGGGAGGTCCTGTGCTTTCTCACAACCCCTTGCAGCTGCAGGCCAAGCCTCCTGGAGGAGATAGAGAAATTCGGGAGGAAAGAGCAGAAGGACTTATTAGCTACATTACAGTGTGGAAACCGCAGACTGTTTTAATTGTCCGTGGTGTTCGGGATCGAGTGGTCATAACATTTCCCCATGAAGTACATTCTCTCAAATCCAGTCGTTTCTACATTGCTCTTAAAGGGGTTGGAACTAAGGAGCGATATGGAGAGTCACAGGGACTTCTGTTTTTGAGACAGGACCAAGCTCATATAGACCTTTTTGTCTTTTTCTCTGTTTTCTTTTCCTGCTTTTTCCTGTTCCTGTCAGTTTGTGTGCTCTTGTGGAAAGTTAAGCAGTTTCTGGATTTCCGCCGGGAGCAGCGTCGCCATATCCAAGAAATGACCAAGATGGCATCGAGGCCTTTTGCTAAACTGACTATATACCTGGAGCCAGAGGAGCCCCAGCTTGTATACTTGCCTTCCGCAGGTGGAGGTGTGGGGGGCACCACTGTAACTCTCACTCATGCTCGCACAAGCAAATTAGGGGGTGTAGTGCTGGGGCAGAGAGGTCGTGCAGGAGCAGTCACCTATAAACACGAGCCAGGCTCTGGACCGACGGGCCATCATCACCATCACCTGGCCTTAGGTGGAAGTGGAAACAGTGGACAGCACTTACCACTGCACTACCTGAACACCCACCACTACGCCAGTACCGCATCAGGCACCCCCGGGTCCCACCACCACCATCCGTCCACATACAGTGGTTATCAGCACTTCTGCCGCTCTGACCCCTTCCTATCCCAGCTCATGGGCTTTTCGTACTCCTCCTTTAAAGTGGGGCCTATCACGCTGGAGCCTACAGATGATGGCATGGCTGGCGTGGCCACTGTACTCTTTCAGCTGCCTGGGGGTCTCTTGGCCCCAAATCGTGCCTGTTTAGGCTCAGCACTAGTTACCCTGCGCCAAAACCTGCAAGAATATTGTGGCCATGGCAACAATGGGGGACATCCGGGGGCAGGAGCAGGGCGCAAGGGTCTACTTGGGCATCAGCACCTAACCACAATGGCAATGTAAGCTATCTGAAAATGAAGTGTTTATAGATATTAAATGCATCTCTGAAGGAAACAAGGTCAAAACTAGGTCAGAGTCTATTGTTAGCATTATGAACAAAGTTGTACACACTGTAATAAGTGTCTTTTTTGTTGTTTTGTTTTGCTTAACTTTATTTGAGTGCTTCACTTGACCAAGCCAGCTGTCTCTACAATGCACTACAACTGCTAAGTTAATCAACAAACAAGATGCATCCTGTCTTTAATAACATGTGCAAGAGGGCATGCCTGATAGACAGCCTCACAGAAAGGCTGAGGCTGGGGTGTTGTTTGATGTGAGTGACATTTGCTTGCATAAAAACCAACATGTGCTTTATACACAAGGAAGTGACAATCAGAAGTACCATTTCAAGCAAGTTACTTGTTCAGGAAAATGGTCAGGCTTTTGATTGTCAGAAGATTGTCAAAAGAAATGCTGGTCAAGAGGTGTAGAATTAACTGTGTGACCAGCATTGGATGCTTCTTTGAACAACTTAAATCTCTGCATATTACTGTAACTTAATTTGTTTTCTTTTTTGCTACTCTGCAATCACTTCTTGCCTTGTCAGTGAGTCAACTGGCTGCGGTTATTTGCAAAGTGTGTGTAAAAATGAAGAAATAATGTGACATTTTTGAGTATGTGATCACATTGTTGCTGGTATGTTGCTAGTTTATCTGAGCTGCTTTCTGCTGGCAGCCTGCTTGTACATGATTGCATACGTCAACCATAGCTACTAATCATGCCTAGCTAGGAAAGGTATTACAAAAACACAGAATGGATGTTCTTAGTCTGTGTAATTACACTGTTAATACTCTTGAGTTTTTGTTCTCCTGGTGAGAAATATTAAGAAACATGACAGCAATTAATTTGCTTTAATAGATGGACTGAACTTGCTCACTGTTTTGTCACTGTTACATTTTCTTTTTGTTATTTAATTTGCACTGCATGGAGGCAGATAGCCCCTAATTTCACATGAAATACTATGAAGGGGTGATAGTCGTTCATCATAACAGTGAGATGTGCTAATGGATAGTCAGAAGTATTCCCAAAATTGTTAAAACATCAAGTCACCCACTCACAGCCCTCAAAGAATAAGCGTTACTTTTGTTGTGAATGTTCTGTTACATAGGCCTACCATATTTTGTACATACATTTGTGCTTTGAAATAAGGGAGCAGTGTTGTAAAAATGTGCATAGTACAGACTCTTTTTAGGGTCATATAAAATCTATATGAAACAAATGTGTTTTATTTCTGTTTGTGTGTACTTTATGAACAACTATTGAACAACAAATTATTATTATTATTATAACTATTATTATTACAGTATTATTATTGGGTATCTGCTCCATGGCTGCCCCTTTAACAGTTCTGAGCTGTTACCTGGGCAACAGGGACCTGCTCATCTGATTGGTTAAAAATCAAAAGGAAGTATATTCGTCTTCCTGTGTTTATATCGCTGAAAGCTCCTTTTGGCCTGCAGAAAAGAACCCGGCCATAAGTAATGAATCAAGTAATGGATCCATGTCACATAGGTTGGTGTTGTCTTCATTCAAACTACTCTTATTTGTAGCTGCACGTGGTCAATTTCACGCACTATGAGCTTGCAACTAGCAACTTAGCCAAAGCTAGCACATGTAATCAGTATGCGCTAATATGAATAAACTCATAATAACTTAACACTTTTTGTGGTTCATCTTGATGCGGCATGTTAAATTACTGCATTGTTTCCTTGTTATCTATAGCAAACAATTAACATTCTAAAAGATGACAACAGTCAAGAAGATCAAATGTGAGCTCAAGGAAGATCACAATGAGACATGCATCCGTGAAGGCGATCTTGATATCCACATCAAGGAAGAGCCTCAACTGCATGAAATCGACGAGGGACAAAGCGGAGAAATAAACCACACCATGGACTCAAACTCTGATGGTCTGTCCTCCAGATGTGACTCGACAGATCATGACTCTAGCTGGACTACGACATGCAAGCAAGACCCAGAGGTGAGAATAAAAGAGGAGACCAGTGACCCAGAGTGGGACAAGGAGGATTGCTGCAGCAACGCCGAAAACGTCGACTTGAAGGAAGAAGCCTGCTCAGGTAAGAGTGATGATGTTAAACCGTGTTTAGAGCTTTACCTGTTTGATCCACTACATTGAGAGCATAAACAAACAAAAAAACATTGTAGATTCAAGTAAATACTGAATAGTTTTTATAATTTGTTTTGGAAAACATGAGTTAACTTTTTGTATTTGACCTGGTGGTAAATAACATTTTTGTATCTTTTCTTTGTTAGAATCATCAGACTTCTATCCATGTCGATACTGTGACATTTCCTTCACTGACCTTGGCTTTTTAGAGAAGCATGTCAAATGGGTCCATCAAAAACAATATCGAGAAAACTTTCGAAAAAAATGTCTTTCAGCACTAGATCTACCTAAACATGCCTGTACCATCTGCAGCAGCAGTTTCTTATCTAAAGTGGAGCTTAGAAATCATGTCAAGGCAGCTCATCCCTCTCCTCCTCCTCGAAGACTCTACCCATGTCCAACCTGCGCTCGCAGTTTTCAATATTTGAAGAATCTGAAAAATCATTGCCAAAGTTGGCACGATATGTCCGTAACTACAAGAGATGGGCATCTCAGTTGTGCTGATTGCGGGAAGAGTTTTAGGAAAACCTGGGGTCAAGGGACCCATTTGTGCAATGAACCCAACAATGAGGAAGATGAAGATAAGCCAATCTGTGTGGACATTGGGGTGAAATGCCCCAAATGTGGGAAAATACTGGGTACACCGCAAAGCCTCGAGGTTCACATGCGTACTCACACAGGGGCTCGACCCTATGTCTGCAAGGACTGTGGCAAGAGGTTTGTGGAGCGTAGTGCTTGGAGTCACCACATGAAAATACACTCAGGGGAGAGGCCCTTCAAATGCGAGGTTTGTGGGAAAACCTTTCTACGTTCACATCACCTTAACAACCACATGACCACACACACGGGCAAGAAAGAATACATCTGTCCAGAATGTGGCAAAGAATTTGGACTAAAGGCAAGTCTAAATCAACATATAAAAACTCATTCTAATGAGAAACCTTTTGCATGTTCGGTGTGTTCAAAGACATTTCGAATGCGTAGACACTTGAGAATTCACAGTAAAATACACAATACGGAGAAGGCTCATCAGTGTGGGGACTGTGGGCTTAAGATTGGGGATATCGGAGCTTTACGAAAACACCTGCGCTCACACACTGGTGAGCGGCCGTACCACTGCACTGTGTGTGGAAACCGCTTCATTCGCCTCACACATCTCAGAAACCACCAGCGTACTCACACGGGAGAAAGACCCTATAAGTGCAATGAGTGCGACAAGAGTTTTGTGCAGTCTGGAGACCTTGTGAAGCACAAGAGAATTCACTCAGGAGAGAAGCCCTTTGAATGCCCCGAGTGCCATCGTTGTTACACTTCGTCAGGTGACTTGGGCAAGCACCGCAGGATTCACTCTGACCTGCGTCCCTACACATGTAAAGAATGTGGGAAGACGTTTCGCTTGTCAGGCCATTTGAAAGCCCACACAAGGACTCACACTGGAGAAAAACCTTACATCTGCCCTATCTGCCATCGCAGGTTTGCTCGTTCTCATCACCTCTCTGGGCACATGGCAAAGTGTTACTGAACCTGGAGGGCAGAAGTACTCTAATGTAGGTCTGTAACGTATGCAACATCATATTATTGTAGTGAACATTTATCTTAACCTAATATGAAGTTCAGAGCTAATGATGCATATAAAATATAAAATAAAACTTGTACTAGGCGTGTGACCAACAGACAAGGGTTTACTTTGAATGACACAACACTAAGTCCAGTTTGTGTTGAACATGTCATGCTATCAATAAAATTAAAGATCAAATCCCAAAGTGTTCCTGCATTAATGTCATGTCCTGAAGTTGGCCTAGCTTACACTGCCCATTTTCCTTTGGAGCAATGATACTTCGATACTTCAGTCTTAAGAATAGTATACAGTCCATCTTGGGGAATCTCTTGAAACATGCAAAAGTTAATTCTTAACCCATTATAGTAAAGAGAAAACAAACCCTGAAATATGTCCCTTTAAAACCAGGAGAACAAGGGGCCCACTATGTCATCAGTACAACAGGACAGTACAATTGGAAGGAGTTTTGGCTCTGCTCGATTAAAGAGATTTCACATCTACCAATTTCTGGTTAAAATCAAATAATCTTGCAGATGGTAACTTTCTATGTTTTTGTTACTTGTAGCTTTTATTGCCCAGTATATATAGTTGTCCCTTGCTTTACTATAGAACCATTGCAATTATGTATATTAGTGAGATCATTATTACAAGCGAAAATCATTATTTTATTTTATTATTACCATGACATTGCCTGCACTTATCTTCAACCCACATTGTTGTTTTTGTTTTTGTTTTTTGGGGGAAAGGTTGGTGTTCAGCAGTCTCTCTCTCTCTCTCTCTCTCTCTCTCTCTCTCTCTCTCTCTCTCTCTCTCTCTCTCTCTCTCTCTGTCTCTCTCTCTCTCTCTATCTCTCTATCTTTCTCTCTCTCTCTCTCTCTCTCTCTCTCTCTCTCTATCTATCTATCTATCTATCTATCTATCTCTATCTATCTATATAGATATATTATAGATATATATTATATATATATATTATTTATATATATATAATATAATATAATATAATTTGTTTTAATAGTATTTTGATATAATTTCAAACTAGAGATGTGATTGCTTTGTCTTAAAAAGTGCTATATTGTGGAAATTTCTAAGCAAAGTATTAACATCTCAACCTGGACACCAATCCTAATCCTGTTACTTCTTGTGAAAATAAGAGTACAAGCTTTTAAACAGGATATTACATACCCAGGTGTGATATTCAAGGCCACAGAATTAGCTTTTTTTTTTTTTTTTTTTTAAATAAAACACAAACAACACAGTGCCCATGAAGAAAGAAAAAAGGCCAACTCACATTTAAAAAAAATGTTAATTAACTAAACGAAAGCTCTCAAACACTTTGAAACCCCCCTTTCTGCTCCTCAGCCCATGTTATTTTTTCCAGTGGAAGACAGTGACCCCCAGTTGGCCCATGATGCCTTTCAACAGAATGAGATACATTTCTAGCAGTAAGTACAGCCACCAACAGTTTTTGTCTGATATTCTTAGTGCTCAATTGTCCAGGTGGGATTCAGAGCAAATAGGTTAAAAAGACATACTATACATTTTTCAGGTATTTAGAAATAAGCTCTGACCTGTGTAGATTAAAAAAACAAACACACACACACACACACACACACAAAACAAAACACTATATTGATCTATTTTAGTAATAAAAACCGGTCCATAGACTTTGTTCAAAGCTGCAGGACTGACTCTTTACAGTAGGATTTCACTGTTGCAAGCAGCACATTTATATGATTGAAAAATTACATTTGATTACACAGTATGATCCAAAGTCTAAAAGTATAGGCCAGTGGGCAGAAATATGGGGTAGGTGAAAACATCTGAGCACTCAAGCTTCATATAAGTTTATTAGGTTACATTATAGGCCTACAAGCCCATAAGATTACGCCAAAGTGAAGTTTTGCAAAAGAATTAAAGTGCACAAATATATATATTTTTTAAAGCATGTAAAAGTGCATTTTTAATATATTGTTTTTTTAATTCTATTGATTGCGGTTAAAAGTGTTTTTTTTCTTGGTAAGTTTTAATTGTAAAGACATTTATCACATTCTATGCGTCACTGGAACGAGACTTACAACTAAACTAGTCTTGGTCAATTCGATGGGAATTGGTCTATTATTTTTATGTCCGCAATTACGAGGACAGAGCAGTAACTACGGCTCCGGCACAGATAACAAAGATATATTTAGGAGTAAATAATATCGACTGTACCTTTGTTTAAAGCTGGAATCAATACTTCTTAAAGCGTGTCCATTTTTCATTTAGCCGCGTCATGTCTGTGCGGAGGAGGGGCAGAGAGATGAATGGGCGGATCCTCTAATTCCCCCTGTTGCAGTTATCATAATTGTTGAACAACCAGGGTTTTTAAAGATCGGGCTCCGGGAGAGGCAGGCCGCACAAAGAAAGTTAATAGATTCTGAAAATTGAGATAGATTGCATGGCAGACGTTTTTGGAATGTTCCATCGGCGTCGCAGTCAGATGGACAAATATGATCTAGGGCTGGAGTTAGGGGGGCAAAACTGCACTCAGAAACAAGGCAGCAGAGATTGTATCCTAGTAAATGCAGGTGTTAGTGTTTACTTTCTCTGTGCAGTGCGTCATCGTTTGGATACATCACCGTCAAAAGGGCCTATTCCAGCAGCTCCAGACTAGGTGAGGCTCCCCAGCGCAGAGCCACAGTGAAAGCGCAGTTCCCTTCTTCGGCCACCAGGGGGAAATGGATACCTGTGCAAGGCAAGTTTCTGACAGAACAGGGAAGCAAAAAAAAGTTTGGGTCTTATTCATGAACTTGGGACGTGTGTGTGGTTGTGGGTTGTGCACAGAATAGAGGATGTTACAGTAAACTTACAGCGCCAACTCCATCATCATAAGCCTATGATTTCTCTACTGCCCTTTACCACCACAAAGGGATGTTGTACACCACTGATTTGTCCAGAGGGCCCTTTATTTGTTTCCATCCGTTTTGATATCGGTCATTGTTTCACATTTACAGGCTTTCTCCCTGCCTTAGACATCTTCACCCATATCCAATTTTCACCTTTCCTCTCTGCAATTTTCTGTAATATTTCGTTGATAATGGCATGATGCTTTCTTTCCCTAATTTTAGAATTTTAGACTTTTCCTTCCCAGCTCTTATTTCTCCTCTACCCCCATTCACTGGTTATAATGTTGGTGTTTCAAGGACACTTTGTGCCATCAGTCTAAACACGGGCACAACACATGAGCCTATATAGCAGCTACAAATGGAAACATAAAGCATTTATTAATGCTTCCTTGTTGAAATACCAAGTGGCAACACACATTTTCAATCTTCACCTCTTGACAGAGTGTTGGTATTGTTTTAGGTGACAGTGAGAGGATTGAATTACCCCATATTGGATCCTATAACAGTCCAGTTGCAGGGATTTTCTTTTTGTGATGTAATTTGAGCTATCCAATTTTCCTTGTATTTACTGTCTATATTTTGTCAATTTGGCAGTGGAACGTCCTGCTTGCGTTGGCGCTGGATGTCACTGATGTCGTCGCGCTACGGTAGTTTTGGTGTTGGCTGGCCTCGGAGGTCATTGTGTGGGAAGAGAAGGTGGCTCTGCAGGGCTTTGCTGCGGCTCTCGATCTGTCCCTTTGGGCTCTGGCAGGCCCACATGCACTTCTCTCATTCATGAAGGGGTCAGAACACGGGTCAAAACACACTGTTTGACTCTCCGCAACACACTAGTGTGTGTGGGCGTACATGAAACCGGGTATTTTGTGGGCCTTTGGAAAGCTGCAGCTGGTAGCGACTTTACTCCCCTCGTCTCAAGTCCAAATGTGCCTAAAAGCATGGCTCACACAAAGGAAGACGAGAAAAGCGCCATTAAATCGTGCGGAGAGTGGGCTGCGGAGTTGCACATAAAGGGATCGAAAAACACTGTTTATTCCCTATTAGTATCACAGCGTTGACAGGTTAGTAAAGAGGCAAGGAAGATTTCTCTCTCCCTTAACCAACACTCACAATAATAAAAAAGAAACTCTACTGGCCAAGACCCATGTGTTCCCCAACCAGTCATTTGGCACAGTGGCGACCAGCGGAGTGGATCTTTTGACCACAACCTCCCTCCTCCTCTCATCCCGCCGTAACCTCTTGGACCCTCTGTCTGTTTAGCGAAGGGGATAGAGATGTGGCAAGCGCCTGAGACTGACAGTGTGCCCTCCCTGCTCAGTAAATATGAACTGCACCCAACAGACAGACTCATTCATCACAGGGGAAAGAGAGGGGTGGAGGGAGGGAGAGAGAGAGAGAAGGAGGGAGGGGCAGAGAGGACTAAGAGAAATGTCCCAAAGACAAGAGACGCAAAAAGGATGGTGGGAGCATGAGGAAGCAGATGGAAAGAGGATGAAAGAGGAAAAAAGTGTTTGGGTGAGCAGAGTGAGGGAGAGGGAGATAACATGCTGAAAAGGTAGAGAGTGAGGGGCCAGGATGATTGAAGGATAAATAAAGGATAGCGGATATACATGAAAAAAACTTAAGTTGATGGAATACAGAAGGACACTTTCTATCTCATCACCAGCAGATTTTCTGTTTTGATTGCTGCCCTTAAGCTTCATGTCATGTGACCATTAGATTCTGATGCCCTGCAGTCTGTGAGCTGTTTTCTCCATCTGACTTGTTGCAATTTGACCTTGAATTTTCACTTAAACATCTGCCAAAGTGTCTTAGTCAAAACTTGCGTATACCACAGCCTGTAAGCTTGGGGTGTTCATCTACTATTGTCTATAATGCTTATAGTGAATGGTTTAACGAGGTCAACTGATATGTTTGATTTGCTGATATATTTGGGTCGATATCTAGGGCTGATTTTGATGATTTTCCTCCAAATTATGTTAACTTATATTACTAACTTAAATTACTACAAACCTTTAAGAGTAGAGTACTGTATATAGCAGGGGTGGGCAATTATTTTTCCCCAGGGGCGAAACGAGAAGCAGAAAATATTGTGGAGGGCCGGACCAAAAGTTTGAAATCTGCTCTGGTTATTAATTTTATTTCTATATTAAAATCAGTAAATGGCATTGTTTACAGAAGCTGGTAAGATATGTGTGTGAGGTATTTCAAAAACTGAATTTGTAACTCTTTCAGTCACATTAACCCCACAATGCTTTCTGAGTTTAACTTTCTTAACTTTGTATTAAGACACTACAATGTCTTTGTTTGCCAAATAATATAATACAAGATATGTCACAACATTTTTTTGTCCAACTGCCAAACTGTGTAGAAAAAAAGTCAAAGTTAGCATGTTTTAGTGTTTTTTTTCTTGATCAGTGACAGAAATCTCGCCTCTGTTGAGCTTTAACAAGTGCATCAAAGTCAGGTTCATGTTTGTGGTGGAAATGTCAAGCACGTCCGACAGATGATCATCAGTACAATTGCATTATGTACAATTTTGAAAGTAGGTTTTATTTTCTTAATTCCAAGCAACCTTTCGCGGGCCGGTCAGAGTCTGCTCCCCGGGCCTTGAAATGCCCGTGTCTGGTATATAGTCATGTTTTGTGCAGCTACGTCTTTGTACTGAAGTGTTAATATAAAGCTTTGTGTGTATTTTTTAGGCAGCAGATTGCCCAAAACAAAATATTGGCTTTTGTTGGAAATTTAAAGCCAAAAATGTCAAATGTCATGTCATCCAGGTTTTCATTTTAAGAAATAATCTTCAGTAATGACATTGGCAACATCTTAGCATGACTTTTTAATTGGCATTTAATTAACCTCTCTGTTTGACCTGCCTGCTCTCAAGTTAAAGAGTGATTGAGGCTGATAAGTACTTGGATGTTCGGGGAGAGGTATTTTGTCCAATAAAAAGTTTGTCCACCACAACATTATTTTTGTACTTACAAAACGTCAATACTCAAGGGCCAAACCTGTCTAAATTGTACAATAGTTATGATTTGACTAATTTAAATAAATGACAAGATCTTATTTTGTTAAATTACTTACTTGCATCTAAATTGTCCCTGAATTTTGGATGGATGGATGGAATTTTGGATGGTATTTGTGACCCAGGCCTATATTTTTGTACTTTTCAGCTATTTTTCCCCATATACTGCCAAACCATGATGAATATTTACTACAGGCACTTCCCCACCAATCCACGTAATAATTAGAAAATCAGAAAACCTTAAAGACACTGGGAGAATACTGCCTCAGAGATGGGCATAAACACTGCATGTGTTTTCGACCAAATAAACTTTGTCCAGTTGACAAATTGAATTTCTCCTTTTATCATGGATTCTACCTGGACAACTGAGGGATTCTTCACGCACTGCATGTGGAGTTACTAACAAATGGATCATCTAATTCAATTGAACGTGTAAAAACAGAATTTTTTTGCATATAAAAAACTGGTCTTTGCCCTTTACGGTCCACGTCCTCAATTTCCAACAACTTCCCCCTCTTGACTCCCACCAAAACCACGTCCTCTCCATCTTTTTCCACTCCGGCGAAAGACAGCAGAGAGGGAAGATGATGTGTGACAGATGCCACATTTCGACTTTCTGTCAGGGAGATTAATATTGACACAGTGTGTTTCTTACCAGAGGCGAGTACGGTGTGTGTTGGGCTTTGATTTCATTATGCTCTGCTCAGCCACTTTTTTCTTAAGAATCAGACAATAACAGATGTGGCGACTGAAATGGAGACACTGATATCTGAGGGGCTGAGTGAACAAGGCGTATTGCTGGAAGGGGTGGTCATCAGTCCTGTTTGCTGTGGAAGTGTAGACCCCCGAAGGATGCCCCAAGCACATAGATCCTTCATTTTATCAGCCTTCTGAGATTGACAGGGGCAATACTCAGAGCTGTTCTTCATGTTTGTGATAGGACATACTTGGGCACATTTATTAACACTTCTATTCTTGTTATAACTAATTGTCTTCTATGGACCATACAAATGCAATACTAGATAAGTCACTTATTAGACAGGTAAATTAAGAAGGTCTTTAAGCTTCCATGGACTTAACATGTGGTACACCCTGGATGGGTTGCAGGACTAGTATCATACACAGTGTTTCCGAAATCTCATATCTCATTCAATTTGTGGAATATAAATTTGTATTATAGGTCCTTTTTTGACCAGTGTAGTCTCTCTTAAAAAGTTATGATAATACAATGAGCAACAAAGTCAAATTTTGTGATGCCAATATACTGTAGTCCAGATTTGTTTTAGACTATAAGGGCAGAATATTAGATATGGGGGCCACCATAGTTTCCTGTTTTAATGGGAAACTCTGATATAGAAAAAAAACAATATGCAAAAGCAAAGTGCATTTATGTGTTTCCATCATATGGTCTCGGAATGATGGAAAGATGCCAAAATTCCCTAAGTGAATCCTTGGGAAACGGCTACACTGTTCAATGATTGAAGGATTCAAAATCTTCATTTGCTTTCCTTTAAGGCAGAGATATACCATTGCCATTTAACACTTAAGTTGCCTTTAGTGGGTAAACATTTGAACATATATAACATTTGTTATCATAGCTCCTGGATATTTGTGAATGTATAGCTTTATGTTTTGTTTTTGTTTTTTCATCACAAGAACTTGGTGGATGCCCCGTTTGGACAGTAAGAAATCTTTCATTTATACTCTTAAAAAATACTTGTTTTATGGAAAGCCCTTCTGTCAACTCTTCTTTTGCTGTATGGTCATTGCCATGTGTGGTTAGCCAAATATGCTTCAGTTTCTGGTGATGTTGCCAGTGCCTTCTACATTCTGATTGAATCCAGAAGGGACCAGAACCAGACCACAGAGTGTGAAAATCCTCCGTCCAAACCTGACATGGTCCAACCACAGCTTGCTAATTTGTATCACATGTCTCTCAAATGCAATTTATCCAAAATTCTTGCATCATTCAAAACAAAATATATAACTTCTTTTACCTGAGATAAGTAATAGTTTGGTGCTTCGACTGATGGTTCTGTAAAAATACGTGCTGCTTTTTAGTCCTTTATGTTGTTTCTCCCTTTTTACATGTAAGCAGCCTTGTTATTGACACAAACTGAACATACATCTCTCTGATTGGTTAATCCACCCACCAAAAATGGGTTAATGTATGTGATCCTGAATGAAAACTATATCCTAAAACACACACCATTTTGACCAATTCTGTATTACTGAGTTACCTTTGTTTACATACACATCTGTATATCCAAACACAACAAATCAATTCATCTCTAATTCCTTTTTTTTTAACCAATGCATTGTACAGACAATACGTCTTGTTCTTAGGCCAAAGCTCATACTCGCGGCCTTCATTATCAACTTGTAAGCCTCTGAGAACTTTCTGCCCGTTATCAAAACATTTCTGAGCTGGATACAAGAGATGGATCCTACAGCTTCCTGATTTTGTAATTTCAAAGCACGGGGTTTGCTGTTAGTGGGAGAATAAAATCAATACGGCTCTCTGGAGAGGTACTAGGTATAGGCGTGTAGACCCAGCGTTATGAGCGAGGATTTGAACAGGAAGCTGTGCCGGAGGAGGAGGAAATAAGGAGGAGCCATGCACACGAGTGAATAAACAAATAGAAAGCAAAGCAGGGGAGATAATGCAAGAAGGAGACGAGAGCACGTTGGGGGAAACAGTTGTCGCCAGAGAGTTTTATTGACCCTCCCCTTCCCTCCCTCTCCTCCACGGCACACGTGACTACCAGATAAATTCACACACACACAGTGAAAGAAGGCTACTGAGGAGAGTGAGGAGGAGAAATGAGAAAATAAATTACACTGGAAAGATATGACGATAGGCTACATGCAGCTTTAAATCTAAAAGGGAATTCTCGACACACTCCACCAATTTGTCACTGTTTTTTTTTTGCCCCTTTTCACTTCTTTTTTTGTACTTTCGTCTTATTATTTTTCACCCCTTCAATACACTGTTGCCCCTAATTTACCCCACTTTTCCACTGTAGGCACGTCCAATTGTTTTCCAAATGTAGTCTTTACATTTGCTTTGAGGCCATTGTCACATGAGGATTTCTTGCTTTATTTCTCTCAAAGAGCATACAAGTCTACATCTCTGTAATATATGACAAATCCATAAATCTATTCACCGGGGCTGCTCTTTCAATAGGTTTCCCTTCATCTGTAACTACCATTGGACCCGGACCTCCTCCTGCTCCTCCCGCACAATCAAAATCTGAGAAAAAAGAGGAAATGAGATGCATCGTAGGGAAAAAAAAATGGAATGAGCAGTCCCGCGGTAAAGGATGGCTGGAAAAGAGGTGGAAGAATGGAATGGAAAAGAACGAAAACGCAGACTTAAAGTATACCCCCTCTCTTTTATTTAATTTAGACGCCAGGCGAAAATCGATCCTGCCATTCGATACGCAATCCGAATCAAGGCGAATTAAGCGGGCGGAAATTAACTCTGAAAATATTTTTGATGGAGTGGCTTGTAGTCTCTCGGCCAAATGGACTGCAAAGTGGAACAAATGACAGGGGCCTAGTGGTGGAGACAGCGCCGCTCCATCTTCCATTAGGCCATAATGGGATAGGTCCAGCCCCCTAGCTCGACTCGGCTGCATTAATCAAAACAGCCGCTATATGAAGATTTATGGTTCTCCACTCCAGCGAAGCCGGAGCCAGAGCCAGTTCTTGGTGTGTATGTTTGAAGAAGGAAAGGAGAGGGGGGGTCGCCTGCCTCTCCCTCGCTCCCTTTATCCAGCCTATGGACTTGCCCCCTACCTGTGGGCCTATGCACACTACACACATGTCACAGCTTTAATCCAGGCAGTGTGTAATCGCATCTTGTCATTTTATGTCAACAAGCATGACAAGGCCCCATTCCCCGGTTGATGCTGTTATACACCTGTAATAGTCATTTTATATGCATATGACCACACTGCTTAATCTGATATTATGTTTGCTGATGTGAGCTGGATTAAAGTATGCCACTGTGACCTTCAGGTGACATAAGTAACCATAAATACATTTAAAGGTGGAGTGGTAAGAGTCCAGTGGTGACTTAAAAGTGGACTGTTTGTCAGTCAAATGCTTCAGTACATTTCTAATACTATAGCACTTTTTTTTTTTTTTTTTAATTCCGTTTACAACATGACTTAAGGATGGCGATTCTAAACAGTGTTGGTTTATTTGGAATTCCTTCACTTTTTGCTTTTAACAGAAGGGGATTTCCGTTTAATTCCTGACAGTTTGCTGAATGCCTTTTCCCACTCATCACCCCCATATCACACCAAATGTCAAATACAGCCTACTCGCCTACAAGTACAAAATGTTTACAATGTTGAGAAATGTGTTGTGTGTTATACAAATAAATTGATTCTAGCCACTGTGTTAATATAGTATGCCATCAGATTTGACGCCCCTTTTGATTTGTATAGAAATTAAAACTGGGAATCACCCTCACGATTCTGATATATTTTTACAGGGCTCATGATATGATATTATCACGATATGGCTATACATGTGATAACTGATTTGTTCCACACATTACTATGTGATATCACAGTTTTTAAAGAACCAAATGCATTTTAACAGCAATATTTCTTTGTTAAACCACTACAAAGTTAATATGAAATAAAACAATTGTTAAAAGGGAAAAAAAAAAACTCTTAGATGTATATCAATACAGCAACCCACAATATGGACACTGCATCACCAAACCTCATCACAATATATCAGCATTTCGATATTTTTGCATAGCCCTAATAGAAATGTGTTTTTATTTTGTTTTTAACAAAGAAACAATAACAAAAACATACCTGCATTAAAATTTAGTTTGTAACATATTCTAATACATGGTCCGATCAGAGTACTGTATTCTGAATACTGAACACCTTTTACATTGAATTAAGAAGCAACTTTGTTGATCTCACACTGGAGAAATTCTTCTCTGCATTTTCTGCACATTACTGCGCCCGGGGACCATCTCCATGATCTTCTTGCTTCAGCTTGGTCAGTACCTAAGCTGGAGGTACCTATGGTGCATGTTTTGGGTTGGTGGGGGAAACCGGAGTGCCCGGAGGAAACCCACACAGAAAGGCGACCCGGGGATCGAACCCGGAACCTTCTTGCTGTGAGGCATGAGCGCTAGCCACTCAGCCACCGTGCCGACATTTAAATCAGAATCAGAAGGACTTTTATTGCCATTGTCAAGTGAACAGAATTCACAAAACTAGGAACTTGTCTCGGTGATAAGGTGCAAACATAAAACACTAAATAATAATAGTAATAACTAGAGTATAGACACTAATTATAGTGTAACGATGTACACATTAATAGCTTTATGTTTGTTTCACTGTTTAAGCATTTCCTATCACTAACTGGAGATGGAAAAATCAGACATGCACTCAGTGTCTATTTTTCTCACTAGTTATGTGCAGTTTGATGTATTCCTCTGATTTTAGGACAGGTAATTATATGTATTTGTATATCACCAAATGAAAGAGTAACACTACCAGGATATAGTCACTCAAAATGAGTATTCTGAAAAGGTATTCATGTCTTCAGTTACTTCCCAACACTGTCTATAGTGTAAAAAAAATGTTTGTCATTCTCTCGGTGTTGTCTCCCTCTCCAGGCTGTATGGCTTTCCTCTTGTTACCCTTCACCATCCCTAACCAACATAACCAACAGCCGACGGGCCAAATGGGCATCCTGAGGTACCCCGCAGTGAGACTTTAGATTACAGCAACCGTTACCCCCCTCAGCCCATTAGAAGCGGTGTGTGGTGATCTGCCCACTGCTGTGACAAGCCAGAGGGACAGACAGGGAGAGACGGTGTGACGGAGATGACTGCGCTGCCTCCAGGAGAGTGGCGCTGGTATCCATCCAAAAAACTTTTGGCAAGTTTTGATGAGATGAGACTGATGATCGGACCCACTGCTGAGAGAGACCTTGTTTTACTTTCTTCTTTTTTTCCACCTATTGTCTTTGCCTGTGTGCGTTTCTCTCTTGGATGAACTCCTGGATAGATGGATCACACTTCTATCTATTCACTGGCGCAATTCTCTATTACCTAACTTTCACAGCTCTTTCCCATTCTCCCCTCTCTTAACCCCTGTATCTTGTCAATGTTTTTTTCCTATTATTTGTGTCCCTTCTCCTTCTCCCCTATCTAGTTCCCTATCTTATTCCACTTCAACCCCTATAGTCCCTCATTCGCTATCCTCTGGCCCCCTAACTCTCCCATGCGGATAACCAAATCAGCACGGAGACATCTTTATATCCATCTCTCCTTTCCCTCTTTTCCCCTTTTTCTCTCCCTCTACTGCCTTTTTCCTCACGAGCACAGGGGAAGCTCGCTGCCAGTTTCAGTCTGCCAAAGGGTTTATTTAAATTAGAAACGCCTCAATCTCCCCACTCCCCCTTTTTATTTTGTGCTTTTTTCACTCCTTACCTCTTACACTAAGCTGGGGGTGACTCGCACCTTTCTCAGCCAGCGCCCTCCAGAGTCCTGTCAATGCCAGGTAACTTTGTTTTACAGATGGAGCGGGCTGAAAGAAGCGGTCCAAGGGATGTAATGAGGAAGACGAGAGGAAACGAGGGAGAGGAAGAGGTGAGAGGTGGTACAGACGGACTCAGGGGGGTCAGTGGAGACCTGTTAGTCAGCGGACTTTAGTTCCTCCTTTCTCTCATGGCTCATTCCACTCAGATTAAGACCTGCAAATAGCTTTAGGCTAGTACACCTGGCTTTGGATCTCTTTTCACAGCAAACCGTTACCTGCGCTGTTTTTCATTATCGCTCTCTGCTGCAGTACAGAGCACACTGCTGTCTCTGCATTATGCCATTTGTTACAATAAACAATAATTACATTTCATAACAGTTGATATTTTGTTTGTATTGTTAACTAAAGCAAAAACATTTGACAGGTGGCATTTGAATAATTTCTAATAATTGCAATGTCTGTCTGTAAACAAGAGGGCATAATTTGAGAACTTGCTATAGTCATGTTAAACCTAGCTTTTTTAGTGGCAGTATACAGTTTTAATAACAGCGCTTTATTAATATATATTCAGAAATTGCACTTTTTTAAATTCTAGATACAGTACAGTCCAAAAATCTTACAACAGGAGAGCAACTACTCTACTTCCCTACATTTAAAGATTTCTGGTTGAAGATCTGCCACCTACTCCTCCCCACAGATCCATTGCTTTGCTACAATTCCACATTATCCATCTTGCTTATATTCTTTTACAGCTGTTTTATAGCTAAAAATTACTTAAAAAGAGGAGAATGACACTGCCTCTTCACAGATCTGACCTTTTATGTTTCCCGGTGGCATCACCTGTACGTCTTGTGATAGATAAGTTTAATGCCATACTGTCGAACATTCCAGACAAAGCCAACATCTCTGTGGACACAAGCATTTGGCAGGCCCTCCAAAAGAAAGGTTAAATAATGTACTTTAATTTGCCGCCTTTTCGCTCATAATTTATATTGGTAAATATTTATTTAGTGTAGCACAGACATCTTCCAGTAGAAGTACATCAACTATTAAGTCTTTAATAGTAATAAAGCCACGGGGTCATGTGAGAACTGTGTGTAGTATTTAATTAGCGCTTCCTAATCGTTCCCTTCACTGTGTAATGACTGACCAGGAAGAGGTCAGTCATCACACCTAATCATCTCCTCTGTTAACAGTGACCCGTCTCTTCGATAATCCTCTATGACTCCTTTAGTGGGCTGTAATCCCCCCTCCTCTGCACAGTGCCCACTCGGGGACCCCCCCCTTCCCTCCTAACCCATTAACACACAATTATTTTGGGGGGCTGACACGGCGTGCAGGGGAGGAAACGAGGTGTGGAGAACACAGGGGGACCGCCGCTCTAATCGCTGAGTGACACCAGACGAGCTCATAGATCATGGACATTATTAATACCACTGTTAAACACCCCATTCAGCAGCCGCCAACATTCACACACACACTCTTGCATACATACATACACACACATACACAGACACATACAACACCCCCAGTCATAGCTCATTCGAAGCACACGTCTTTATACAAGCTGTCATTCATGCTTGGTGAATCAGCATCCATTTCATTTGCGTCATTTAAACAATGCGTCTCATTACAGCACGCGGTTGAGGGGTAGAATCAGATTTACAATTACAACTCTCAATTGGAAGTATAGGGTATTATTCACTGACTAGTTTCCCTTATGACTGCAGCATTGCTAATGACGGTAATTCCAGGTTTTGATGTGATTAGCATGTATACGATTTACTGTGACTTGCCGGTAATGACCAGGGAAATGTGGCCTTTATGCGGCAGCGGGGGCCCATTCCACGCGGAGGAGATTGAAAGGCGAAATGCGTACGTGTGACCTGTCCGTTTAACCGCCGAGTGCTGGGAGATGGCAGAGGGGAGAGCTGGGTGTCCCTTGGGTGCAGGGTCTGGGGAAATCACACTCTCACTTTCAACAAACAGCAGCTGGCTACAGAAGCACACACAGTCGCAGTCCTCCTTTCCATATCCTGGTTAGTATGTAAAGTATTTCCAAAGCACTAAATTTGGCCTGAATTACTTATCGAAATAGCCATGTGTGGAAGGAACAAGCATGAGTGAGTTGATTTGTCATTTATTAGACATTGAAGGCCACTGTAAAGCCATAAGAAGCTGACACACAGGCAGGAGAACTGTCCGTTTCGGAGTGGTAAATGTCAAGGATAGAATTTTTTTTTTTTTTATGATTCCCATCAACTGCTCGCTATTGAGCTCATCACTCTTCTTAAATTCAAGACTTGTGAAATGTTCCTGTAAACTGAGTATCTCTTTTTCATGTATGAATATATGAATTTGTATGGGAGAAGCTGTATGAAGTAGAATGCGTTATGCATATAACTTTATGTTGCTGTCCATGGTGCTGAAAGTCTCTAACAGAGTTATTCCTTGTGGGAGTTAAGGAGTCAAAACAAGAAAACATTTTGACATATTCAACCAATAGAACTGACTTCAAGGTATGATGATAGAAAAATCTTGAATCTTTACAAATGTATGAATTACTGTTAAATGTTTGTTATTTTAAAAACTTTATACTTATAGGCCTATACAGGTAAGGTCCTGCATTGCGTTTAGATGCTCAAATACAGTCACAAAGTACTTACCATTATACTGGACCAGTACTTGGAATAGTTACCTCACCTGCACCAACAAAGGACTTTGAAGTGAAGTACACAGTTACTTAAGTATTCCCCTGCTCCATTAGCTCTGCTCAGGTCTCTTTAAGCTCCACTAGTGCCAGCTCATTGATTCCTTAACTAATCACTCTAATTAAACTGCCTTTTATTCATTCACTGGTTTACATGCCGCATACTACCAGCATTTTACACTTAATTGCCACACAGCTATGCAGGAAATTCTGTCAATCTGACTGCTAGATTTTGGAGATTTTGCTTTTGCTCTACTCTAAACTTTTCGCAAGTTCTTCTGCACTCAGTGTAGCCAGCAGCCTGACTGCTCTTTAAAACTCCCTTTGTTACCTGAGGAAATTGGTTTCCTGTTTGTGCTTCGTGTTATAAATGCGCGTCTTTGCCTATGAGTGATTTTGCCTGAGAGGATGCAGACCCTCATTATCTGAAGAAATTACAACGGTGTACTCATTAAATAATGAAATAACATTGCCAAAGAGTTATACATTGTCTCAAGTGTCTTCGTTTGATGGATGTCTGTTTATGACTCGTTCCGCCAAGAAATCCCTACAACATTTCTTTCCTGATAATATATCAATTTATCAGCTGAGATTTTTATGTTAATTTCCTCCCCCCCTCTTCCCTATAAAATAAAGTATCTTCCTTCCAAACGATCTTGAACTAATTAAGCACGCGTTAATTAAAAATGCAAGCGAGAGGGAGTCGGAGAGGATAAACGTCGAGGAATGGTATGGAAACGTTGAAGTTAATCAAGCTTTCAAATTATTGATAACATCCTTAAAACAGTGATCGATAGGGAAGACATTAAGTGGCAAAATAAAGCAACCGTCGAGTCCTGATGGGTGTGTGCGTAAAGCAATGCGCAAAACAATCAGGGCCATAATGTGTAATATTTCTCTGGATGACAAATAGGAGATGTTTTGTGTCTTCTCAAAGTTATGGTGCTACACTGGGGAAACGGCGGCTCTTTATCACGCACACAAACGTCATTAATCAAATGTGCGCATTCAAATTGCATTGTGAATTCCCAAGAGAGCGAGTTATTGACAGGCGCTGATGTGAATATTTCCCCGTTTGCGCAGCTTTAGCAGCAGCGTGCGCGTCTGTATGTTTCCACGTGTGTC